>JAPSGF010000034.1:4178454-4238767 GCA_035772895.1 Perdix hodgsoniae
TTTTCTTTTTTCTTTTTTCATTTTTCTTTTTTCTTTTTTCATTTTTCTTTTTTCTTTTTTCTTTTTTCTTTTTTCTTTTTTTTTTCATTTGCATTCTGGCAGAGTACTGCTAGTGCTACTGCTAACCATGAAGTCTTGCTTTTTGTGAATTAGTTATCTACTGAAAAAGTTTAATTATCTATAGCTTTGCTGAGTTGTATCTGAACATCCTCCCAGATGAACATTTGCCAGTGACACTCTGGATGTTGCCTTGATTAACACCTTTGCACATTTACCAGACCTGTTATGACACTCTTGTTTTACCTGATCACAGTTCTCCCATGTATTAGTAATGACTGCCCTTGCACCTAGTGTTCTTTTAGCCACTATGGATTACTGACAGGCATGTAGCAGAGGTCGATTCCTTCAGCTCAATTCCCACTTGTAGCTTTTGAAGAAAATCTAGTAACTCCTTTATCATTCTCATCCACAGTTCATGGTAATTTGAGAAATAAATAGTCCCTGGACTCACTACTTGCTATTTCTTCAAGAGCAGATTGTTTCTATTCTTGTTATCAAATTGCTTTTTTTTTTTCCATCTGAGGAGTTACTTATTTTGCTTTGGTGCTTTACTTTATGGTGCTAATATCTAGTTTCTCTCTCTTTATAAACAGATTGCATGATGTTTACTCAAAGTGGCCTTAAGCATTTTTATTTTTCCTTGTTTTATTTTTTTCCTCTTGCTGCATATTTATGCCACAGGCAAAGTTCACTTTTTCCAAAAAAACAAAGGCTCTTTATTTACACGTAAGTCTTTTACAAATGGTTTTATGTCAGCTATAATGTCCTCATAGTGCATTTGAGAAAAACAGAGAAGTAGAAAAGTGTAACAGAAACAAATGATCCAGATATTTTGGATCAAAGTACAGGTTCCGTACTCTATGATAGAAATCTAAACTTTTTCTGGGAATCCAGGGGTCATATCAGAAAATCTGGTGCAGTTCTTTTGATTTCTTGAGCTATTGTTTTTTAAATGGAGATGAATGACTTTTTGTTCATAATAATACAAGCCCATTTTACTTGTTTTGGAATGAGAGAATGTCTCTACCCAGTTTAGGTTTTCCAATCCTGACCCTGATTCTTCACTAAAGTGAGTTGCCAGGTTTCAAATATTTTGAGCCTCTGCCTAGCACTTCCTTTTGCAGAGGACTATACTTTCACTATCCATAAACTTTATTCTGTACTGTTCTCCTGTCACTTATGATCCTTCTGTCACTCCTGTATTCTGAAAAATAACAAAATTCTTCTCATTACCAAGGCTCATACATTATAAGATGTATGTTTTATGCAAACCATGTCTGAGTATGATGATGCAGACTGAAAAGCCCAGGTATTTTTTAACCTTCATGGCAACAGATTCAGATTGTTCCTGATACAAGTAATATAGAATGAAATTTCCATTGCTTATTGTGGCCTGATCACACCTTTTGATGGGCAGGGCCACAGCCATTGCTAGGACAGCTTGCTCTCACCAGAGGCAACAAATTGTCAGTCTCCACTATTTTATGTCTTTTTCAGCTGCATTCTTGTAAATCGTCTGGAACAAATATTCACAGTGGAGCATCCAAATTCATTACACTCTTGGTTATAAATTCAGCTATTTAAGGAGGACTTTGTTTATACTAGGAATCAAACCCCCGTCCTCCACTTTTTTTCTGCTTTTATATATATATTTATAAATACATACATATATGTATATATATATTTTTTTATTATTTATTTTTTTTAACAAGCTTCTCATATATTGTTAGTGTAATGGTACATAGCTGCAAGCCAGCTCCCTGACTGCTGTTACTCACACAGCAATATTGGCCTCAGTGCCCTCCTTCTCTTCTTAAAAGGGCTACTCCCAGTCCTCACAATATGTTGTATGCATCATTATTATATTAATGGTCTTAATAAGTATTGAAAGCAACACCTTTGCAAAGGCATTCTGGGACTGGTTCAACATAACTTGATGACTTCCTTTTCCGTGAAACTTTCGTAAGTAGGAGATACATTTGTGGCTATTTTAGGAATGATTACCAGTGTAAGTGTTAGTTCACTTTATGTGTGGCAAACAGAATTAATCCCAGTGTATACTACTGCTGAAGAAGAGGCAGTTGTATCTGTATAGAGGCATTTTATCATGGAACAAATGCAGTGAAAATTTCAGTCTGGTGAAGCCAAGGGTAGAACTGTATTTACTTAAACAACACCAGAATTTCAATCAAAATACCTTAAAGTTCAATCTAAATAAGAAAATTCTTGCATTTATGAGGACAAAAACAGCATAAAGATAACCTCTCAGTATGTGAATTATAGTGTGTTTGTTATCTAACAAAATTTTCTCCATGGTATGTGCATGGCCTTCACAACAGAGGAAAATTAATATGTTTATTGACAGATCTATTACAGCAGTGAGTTGATCTACCACTTACAAAGACTTTTCAGCTTTCTAAACTGAACACAGTGGCTGATTCATATGTATACAGGTAATGTACAGGTTCAAGTGTGGGAAATCAAGATATGTGCAATGAAGCAGCTGTTCCTTGTGCTCTGTCCTTAGCAAAATTGTATGACAAAGTTGTTGGCAACTCACAAATGTGGAATAGCTTTAGAAACTGCACTACCATTGATGAAAGTATTGGAGAGGTATCTTGATGTATTCTCTATACAAAGCAATTGAGTTTGATGTTCATTCATCTGTGAGATTTGATCAGGGCTAATTTGGAAACATAGTTGATACTGATCTGTGAAGTGCCTGTTCTTCTCTTTTCTCATTCGAGTATTGGACTTTTCTCCAGAGACAGTGCAATCTGGGAAGGGGAATGAGGAACAAAAGATCCTCTGCTAATCCCAAAGGAAAATAATATTGCAGGTACTTGAAATCCTCTGACATTCTCTTACATGCTATTCATTTCAGACAAATTATATACATAAGATGAGAAGACTCTTGGTAGTCTAGGATGACATTTATATTTCAGCTTTCTCAAATATTCTTTCCTTCTTTCATTGTGCAAATGTATGTTCATTAGCATATAAGGTAAAGATAATTTGCATTTCTCATTCTCCAAAGCATGACTGTAAATAGTTATTCACTAAAATTATTCCAGTCTTTCTCTGTTCTTGATTTTAATCTACTTGTAACTCTAATCCCTCTGTCCCAACGAGTTGATTCTAGATTGTTCTATTTTCTCTTTACATTCACGCTTCTTTCCTCTAACTAATTATCCTTACAACAAATATATTTACTTTTCTTTTTGCCCAAGGAAGGCCCTGTGTTTTGAGCCCTAGGTTCTAGGCACAAACTTATCCTATTTTTTTATTTTTTTTTTAGAATTTGCATTTGAGTTGGTTCTTGCCCCTTTCTAGACCTAATTTTGAAGCTGAAAATTTTTTTTTCCTATATTTCCTTTCAAAAATGAACTAGAAAATGTCGAAATGTGGAAATATATTTTCTGAAGTGGAGGACAGCAATATGCTATAAGAGATGTGCATACTGTATACAGAACAGTCTTCTGTTTTGATCCTTCTTTTACATTTACTATATGGAAGAATAAAACGGGACAAGGCAAACAAACAACCAAACAAACAAATCAACCAAGACAAAAAAAACGCAAGTGTATGGAAACTATTAAAAAGTCAAAAAAAAGACTGTAGGTCTAAATGCAAGGCTGTAAGAAAAGTGCTGATCCCAAATAAAGGAATATAACTCCTCACAAACCCAAAGCAGCCAAAACATTACAAAGCCAGGACAAAACCCTCATTTCCTAAATTACACTGAATACCTAGAGCCCAGTTCTTATGTTCTATTTAACATCAGCTGAGGAAAATAAGTTGCACAATCATTTCTAGCAGGCTAGAAATATTAAGGACCTTGCACACCTCACTGAGCCACACAGACTTGAAATAGCTGCCTGTATTGAAGGTTCATTATACAATTGTTCTGAAATTAAGTTTAGGAGTATCAAGGATGGGGACGAATAGCCGGCTTCCTTGGCGATCAGCTATGCACTGTGGCCCCTATCTTGTAACTACCTAATTTTTTTTAGGTGGTATGTTCTTGCAATTAACCTGAAAATGCTCTTGCCATGTATTCATTCCCTTCGTCTATTTCCTTATTTTTTTTCTAGAAATTTTGCGTTTTCCAGAGTGTAGAACATTAAAATTCTCAAGTTGGTGGGTCTGACATTATATTCTAGATTGTCTAAACTGCAAAAAAGTAAATTTTGATATTTCAGAGTTAACTTTAATGTTGCAGACTAATCAGAATAGGGAGGTGGCTGGGAATCCCTGACGCCAGCCAAAGTAGAAGGATATTTAGTCATATTAAGAGGTCAGATCTGAGCTGTTATACAGTTAAATGCATCTATATTACTGGAACATACCTCAGGTCATTGATTCACTGTATTAAACGGAACAGAAGTAGCTTAATTTGGACAGCATATCATGGTGTGATAGAGCATTGCAGTGAAAAGAGTACAGGAGGAAATTAAAAAGAGTCAGGTTCTTTCCCCAGGTATATACCTTTAGCTCTTTTGTAGTCTTGAGCAAATTTGCTAGCTATTATCACTGTAAAAGAATGAGGAATAAGAATACGATTAATAAAGAGCAGAGTTGGAACTCTGAGCATGTATAGGTGAGGAAGTGCCTCTCAGGGAGCTCCAAATGCTCAGTTTACCAAACAGATAGTCAATGAACAGTTTTTATTTTGGAGTTTGGTTTTGGTGCTTTGCCAATTCCCAACTGAAGGAGCAACAAATTTCAGTGTGATGGGAGGGCAAATTCTTCAATTAGCTTCATCAATAAAATAACTCTCTCTAGTTAACGAGGTCTTCATCTTGGTTTCTCATCGTTGGATATTAGTGGCTATGTCTTCTGAGAGACCTACTGTAAATTACTGTCTGTGGTCTGCCACAACAATATTTCAGCTTTAGCTGAAATCCAGGAACAGCTGAAATGATTCCTCTCCATTATTTGCCCATAGCATGGGGCTAAAGAGCAGCTTTAGTTCCTTTAGTTCTAGTTCCTATATATACATATATATGTATAATTTTTCTTTAAACAACAAAAGTTAAGTAAATGTCAAAATATTAGCATCTGTATAAATAATTGTCTTGGTAAATGAGTATGTTGCTTTATGTTTAGAAGATTTGTATGAGTACAGGAAAGGAAAAGTTATTTTGTAGCACAACACACAGACGTTGACTGTTATTTTGTGTTTTTTTTTCTTAAAAAAAAATCAGAAAGTAAAATAAGTATTTTATGAGAATGTTGACTCTTCTAAGGGCAAAAATCATAGAACCATAGAATCAATAAGGTTGGAAAAGACTTACAAGATCATCCAGTCCAGCTGTAAATCTCCTCATCACTTTCTAATACACATCGTAAATGAAAAAAAAAAATCCTATGGTAAAATTATATATTTATATTACAGGAATTCTACTAGAAACTGGAAAGCTTTTATTGAATACATTTATGATCATCTATGAAGAACAGAAGTCCACTCCTCATCATCATCCTACTCCTATAGTAGCCTGATCACAGAGCAACCATGCATGCTATGTCCTGTAGGGTGCTGCTTAGTGTACAGTTTACCCAGAGCTTAAATGATTTAAAAGGTTCTTATTTTTATCTGTCAGGTTAATGTGGACTAGAAACTAAAGCAAAGATCTTCTTAAAATTGAGAAAGCTCACGGACTATTTATATTCATGGAAACCAAAGGTGACTGGGATAGTGAAGTACCACACACTGTAGGAGAAGATCAGGTTCAAGATCTTTGAAGGAACATGTGCACAAGTTCATGGAACCTGATGAACTGCATGAAAGTGTCTTGAGAACTGGCAAATGAGATTGTCAAGCCCCTGTCCATCATATTTGAAAGGCTATGGCAGTCTGATGAAGTTACAAGTGACCAGAAAAGGGAAACATAACATCCATTTTCAAAAAGGAAGACTCAGGAACTATTGGCCATTCAGTCTCACCTCTGTGCTTGGCAACATCATTGAAAAGATTCTCATACACTAAGGCACATGTAAAACAAAGTGGTGATTGGTGACAGGCAGACCACGTCTGATAAATTTAGTAGTCTTCTGTGACAGGGTTACAGCACTGGTAGTGAAAGGAAGAGAAATTGATATTATCTACCTGGATTTATGACAACGCATTTGACACTGTCTCACACAATATCCTTGTCTCATAATTGGAGAAACAGGGATTTGAGATATGAACTATCCAGCAGATGAAGAATTTGTTTGATGGTTACACTCAAAGGATTGGTTTGATGTCCATGTGAAGACCACTGCTAAGTGACATTCCTCAGGGATCAGTATTGAGACTGGTGCTATTCAACATCTTGTTTTCTACATGGACACTGGCATTGACTGCACCTTCAGCAAGTTTGCCAGCAACACCAAGCTATGTGGTGCAGCTGACATGCTGGAAGGAAGAAAGGACATCCAGAGCGACCTTGACAGGATGGTTGGCCCATACAAAATTCATGAAGTTCAACGAGACCAAGTGCAAGTTTCTGAACCTGCGCTGGGGCAATAGCAAACAAAAATACAGGCACTAAGTAGATTGAAATCAGATCTGTGGAGAAAAACTTGGTAGTGTTGGTGGATGAGAAACTCAGTATGAACCCTTAGTGTGCACTTGTATCCCAGAAAGCCAACTGATCTGTTTGGCTACATCAAAGGAAGTGTAGGTAGCAAGTCATGGGAGGGGATTCTCCCCTTCTGCTCTGCTCTCATGAGACCTCACCTGGAGTACTGCATTCAGTTCTGGGGCCACCAGCACAAGAAAGATGTGGAGCTGTTAGAGCAGGTCCAAAGGAGGGTCATGGAAATGATTAGAAGGGTGGAGCACCTCTCCTACAGGCTGGGAGAGTTAGGGTTGTTCAGTCTAGACAAGAAAAGGCTCTGGGGAGATTTTATAGCGTATTTCCAATACGTAAAGGAGTTCTAAACAAAAGATGGAGAGAGTCTCTGTCAAGGAGTGTAGTGATAGGACAAGTGGCAAAAAAATTTGAACAAGAATAGGGTAGATATTAATTAGAGATTAGGAAGAATGTATTAACTCAGGGGTCGGTACTGAGACTGAAAATCTTTCATATCTTCATTTATGACATCAACAGCGGGGTCAAGTGCACCCTCAGCATGCTTGCAGATGGCATAGATCTATGTGTTGCAGTCAACCCAAGGGACAGGATGCCATTCAGAGACCTAGACAGGCTCAAACGTTATGCTCAAGTGAACCTCATATGTTTCAACAAAGCCATGTGCAAGGTTGCACATGGGTCATGGCAACCCCTGCTATCAGTAAAAGATGGGGGATATAAGGATGGAACACAGCCCTGCTGTAAAGGACTTGGGGTACTGATGGATGGAAAGCTGGACATGAGCTAGCAACATGCCCTCACAGCCCAGAAAGCCAACTGTATTCTGGGCTGCATCAGAGGAAGTGTGGCCTGCAGGGAGAGGGAGGTGATCCTGCCCCTCCACATTGCAGGGGGGTTGGACTAGATGACATTTAAGGGTCCCTCCCAACTCTATGATTCTATGACATGTCTTATCTCTTCTAAGCATTGAAAATGCAGCTTTGTGCTTTAAAAAGTGGCCGTATTGAAACTCATGTTTAACATAAGAAAAATAGTACCAGATCTATATCCAGAACACATAAGGTTACAGTCTTCTGGGACTTAGGAATCTCCTTTCACACAACTCAAGTGACAATCTAGGCTTCAGACCAATGAAATTCCAGGTCTTTTTTTTTTTCTTTTTTTTTTTTTTTTCTGGTTTGCATTAAAATGACACACCTTTGTAAGCCCTTTAGGGATACAGAACACATACAGAGTGACAACGCTGGGAGTTGCAAGGTATCCTCCTGGCAATAAGAGCTTTATTACAACTCTTCCAGGTCATACACCAATATTATAAAATGTTCGTCCAGATAGAGTGTTTTTTAGAGTAAATTGCTAATGAGAAATAATGAAATGCTGATACTTTTCCTTCCTTCCGCAATTTCTTATTTGAGACACCAAACTCCTAATATTAACTTATTCCCTTCAGAGTCATAGGACAGACTCTGGCTTACTAACTTCCTGCCTAATGGATCCTTCTGCACAAATTGGGCTTATAGGGGTTTATTCTTCCCTGGAGAGAAGATAGCTGGATTATGATTTTTTGTGTTGTTGTTATCTATTATTTACATAGCAAAATCATTCCTGTTTTTTTGTTTTGTTTTGTTTTTTTTGTTTTGTTTTGTTTCTGAAAATATAGAGTTATTCCTGGCACCAGTAAAAGACTTTTTGCTAGTGTAATAAATAACCTATTACTGATTTTTTTTCTAATTATATATTACAGAAATACTTGTTCAGTGTGCTGCACATCCAATTTGGACTGGTATAATCGATATACTCACTGTGACTGAGAAACTGCATTATGAAATATAAAATATTTTTACACAGTTGCCCAAATTTTGGAGACAATACATATGTACTTGCATCTGCAAAAACTCTTTGATTCTCCTTTCAATTTTCTAACATCAGGCTCAGCATTAGAACACAGATATTTGTTAACAGAAATTAATGTATACTCACAAAAGAAAATGCATTTGAGTTCAGCTATAAGTAGACTAAATATTACTTTAAGTATTAAAGGATGCCTTTATAGAAATTCCATATTATTACTAATCTGAAGAGTTTTTAGATACCACCGTTTGAAAAGCAAGCTCCATTAGGTCCAAGGAATTTTCTTTACTGCCATTTAGCTGTTAGCAAGGGTGACCTCAGTCTCTGACTATTGTGAATATCATGATTAATGGAGGCATTCGGTCACGTGTCTGAGGAGATGACATACTTCAGGTAAGGCTGTGTCACAAGAAATCACTAGACACAGAAATCTGTCAATCTAATAGCTAACCACACAGAATCCACAACTCTAAAGAGAGCTATTTAAAGGTAGCAGATTTCTCTAGAGGAAGTGGAAACTTAATTGGGCATAGTAAAAACTGTGTGTAAGAGGTAAGAATGCAGTAATCGTTTGAAAAGTATACAGAATAAGATACCAAGCTTTGTTATTCAGTAGGGATTACACAATGAGTGACAGATAGACTCTGGGATAAAGTCTAGTCCCACTAAAATCAAATGAAACATTGTATTGGACTCAAAGGAGTTAAAGTTTTACCTATATTAGTTGAAAATTGAGAGATCATTCCTTCTCTGTAATATCATTCTATTTCCAGCTTAGTTAATAGACACATACAGAAATATTTTGTGTATTTCTAAAAGTCATAGCATCTACATTTATATACAAATGAAAATAATTTATATACAAATGTAATACTGGGATACAAAAGTAGACATATTCAATATGGTCTTTTGAAATATAGGTTAAATGTTCCCATCAAAGTGTACTAAATATCACAAGGTCTTATTGCCATAGTTGCTGGTCCAGATTCAACTTTTCAGGAATATTTGTATTAAGGATATACAATGATAATCAAAGGTTTATCTAAGATTCATAACTAACATGTAAAAATGTGCTGGTTTATGTAGCTGTAGGGAAACTCATACCTTGAAAGTAGGTGAAGTGTAAGTGTGGAAATCATTAAAGACAGCTCATTTTTTAATACCTATCCACCAACTGCTTGTACAAACACTTCTGTTTTTTTCCCTTTAGCATATATATATCAGCTGAAACCATACCAGCACACATCCATAATACTGCATCGCAGTTGTTGACTGTGTAGTCATAGAAGTTTTTTAACCAGTCTTTTAATTGTTGCATTTTTTTTCTAATATTTTCCCTATATTTTTAAGAAAATATATCTTAACAATAACATGGAAGGGTTTGATTTTTGATTGCCAAATTAACATAGTTCTATACACATTTATTAGTTTGAAAATCTTTATATAATTTATAATAGTATATAATTTATAATAATAATATATATTATTATTATATAATTTCTTAGGAAGTTTCCAAGAAGAGTTTTTTTCAGAAAAGAAATAGTGATTAAGTGATTTAGCAGATCACATTAATTTCTGAAAGTGGCAGTCGTTCATTAAAGAAAGGTAGAATGTCTTGCAGCTTATGAACAAAGTTCTGAGAGATCTTAAATGTAATTTCTAAAAGGGTAATACACACCACCAGTACCACAGTATGTATTGTTTCACTTATTTATTAAACTTCTCTTACAGACAAGTGCATGGCGTACATTTATATTCTCTGAATTTTTCCCACATTTACCAGTCTACCAGCAGGAGAGTTCCACCAGTTTCACAAAAGTTCAGGTAAATAAGTGACTAAATTTTGGTAAAATATTTGACAATGAAAATATGTACAGGTGGCAAGTTAACTCTAATCATTAAAGTCTCATATAATCATTGGCAGTAGTCATGTTGTTAAAGTTGTACTAAGAAAGGTAGACACCGTTCAACAGCTACTATCCCCAAAAAGAAAAGATTTGAATATTTTGAAGATATTTTGATTATTTTTTATAAGAAAGTATTTTGATATTTTTAAAATATTTCATTTTCTCAGATAGTTTTTCACTTTCTAATTGTTTAATATTGGCCAATTCTTGCTGTGGAATAAACCTATGTTTGTGTGGTAAATAAGCAGGATTTAGACTCTTCCAGTAAATATAATTCTTCCAGAAGAAATACAAACTCTTTGTATAATATAAACTCTATTCTATAACACATTAATTTGTCTCCACTATTTAATACCAGGTATTTCATCTGACAACAGTAAACTATTTTTATTCTTACAGATGGCTATGATGGTAGGTATGTAGCCATTCTTACTACTACTACTACTACTACTACTAATAATAATAATAATAATAGAACCTTTTATTAGAATACATGAAATTTCAGAGGACCCTTCCAGACACTAACTCACAATGTCATACATTCGTCCCAATGAGGTCAGTGATTTTTCATCCATTACAGAATGTAACTAGAAAAAGCTAAGTAGTACAGCAGTCCTCATCTAGCATTTCTAAAGGGAAATCAAATAAACAAGAAAAAAACCTTTACGGTTTTGAAATTACTGCATTAGGTACTATGATAAAAAGCTCCTTGACTTTTAAGTTCTGAAAATTAAATAGCTTAAGATTTACTTCCTTGAAGTGGACAGAGTTCTAAAGGAGTTAAGCTAGCTGATTCAGTAAATATCAAATCACACTCATTGTCAAATAAAACTTGCACAGTTCTTTCTAGTGACAATCTCAAATCCTCAGAAACACAGTAATATAAAAAGCACACTCAAAATGACTTTCAGACAGGATTTTGGGACTTTAGCTTTAATCCCTTGTAATGCAATTTTCATTCTCTCACTGTAGATATTTCAACAACATGTAATATTATTAGATAAAACTATTTTCAATTGAAAAGATAAAAATGCAGGATAATTTTTAAAAATAAAAAAGCATTCATTACTTTAAAAATACAAAAAAAAATGAAAGCATAATTGCATTTATATCAGTATCAGCTTCTTGACTAAGTGCAACTTCTTAATGTAGTTTATGTTAGTCTGAAATGTAATGCTTTTAAAGTGTTACTTGCTGTTGTCTAAAATGACTTGACATCGGATTTCCTACCATAGGTGTTTGCTTACTCATTTCTTACAGGAACCCACCGGATGAGTTACGCTGATGCCTTTCGAACTTGCTAAAATTAATTCCAATCCTTGATATGAATCACTACATATCTGGATGATTCAAATTTTTCTGATATTTGATCATTTTTTAAGAATGGATTTTGAATATAGCAACTATCCCAAGATCTAGAGCTAGTTACTTGGGAACTAACAGAGCACCCTATGCTGTGGACTACAAAATGCTGTTTTCCACAAAGAACCTAACATCCATCTGGATGTCCAGATGGAAAATAAAAGGAAAGGACCTTGAGGAATTCCCTCGGACTAATGAAGAATGCTGGTAAAATAGCTATTTATTCAGTGCTGGGCAGTATCTTTACAAAAGTAACTGCTGCTAGACAGAGAACACTCCCTGAAGGTGTGTGCCAGTTGATTGTTATTTTGTTTATATTTTTCATTTCAAAAATTTTTCAAAAAGTAAATGACCCAAAAAAAGAAGGCATTTGGGGAAGCTTTGGCTGTGATTCTTATTAAAAATTAATGACCATGCCATTTTCCCATATGAGGTGTTGCTACTTTGCAAGAAAATTGCCTCCTTTCACTTACAGGAAGAAGTGTGGCCCTGGGTTCTGTTGCACTCCCAGTTCATATTAAAGAAATAGAAAATATTGTCATTGAAAAAAAAAAAAACCACCTAATTTTCTAATTTTCCCTTTTTTCCCCACAGGAAAATATCTGTATGAACACCTGCTGAACTGTAACTAATGAGATTCTTTGCCTGCCAAGGCAGTTCCTACCATTGCTAGCTCTGAAGTACGTAGTTCCCTAACAACATAAGGTTCATTGGTGTTGAACTCCTAGTGACGATTCTTATTAAAATATATATATACACCTTAAAAACATATGTTTGTCACATTAAAAATGTCAAACATGATGTTATCTGATGAAGTGTATATTTTTTTAAATGTATATATATACATATGTATATACCTGAAGTAACTTTTCTTAAGAAATAATTTTAAATAATATGGGGTAAGAGATATTGAATTTTTATTAATAAAAAAGTCTTGTCTTAGCTCCAAGTGAATTAAATCCTAATTTTATAATTGAAATTCTTTCTAAAGTATGTCTGTAACTGAAGAGTATGTAAAACTGTCTACAATTGTAATATGGTACTTCTATTAGAAGCTAAAGTAAAAAATATGTTTCATAGAATCATATAATCAAAAAATGTTTTGGAATAGAAGGGATCATAAGGATCATCTTATTCCAACCCCTGCCACAGGTAGGGACATCTTCCACTAGGGCTGGTTGCCCAAATCCCATCTAGCCTGGCCTTGAACGCTTCCAGGGATGAGGCATCCACTAATTCCCTGGGCAACCTGTCCTAGTGCCTCACCTTTCTCAGAATAAAGCGCTTCTTAATATCTAAGTCTCCCCTTTTTTTAGTTTTAAACCATCCCCCTTTATCCTATCCCTGATAAAGTCTCTTCTCATCTTTCCTGTAGGCCCCCTTTATTTTTGGAAGGCTGCTGTAAGGTCACTGGGGACTTGTCCAGGCTGAACAACCTCAGCTCTATAAGCCTTTCTGTAGAAACAGCCTGTCTCTGCAGCCTTCAAGTTATCCTCAGTTTCCTGAAGAGGTCTAATCTCAGGTGTGCATAAGGCCAGCTTCCTCATGCTGTCCTTGCAGGACAAATGCTCCTTATCTCTGCTATCTCACTGGCTTCTGCTGAAGTAAATTCAGTTTGTAAATGTCTCAATTAAAAATAAGTAGTGTATTGTAGAATCTATAAGAATCTCAATGTGACTGAAGCACTCAGAAGAATATGACAAATACTGAATCAGATAATTTTTGATGTGAGTAGTCTTTATTATTTGCATCTGGAATACTATAAATGACGTACTGCAGAAAACAGACTCAAAATATGAACTTCAAGAAACTCATTTTTCAAACTATCTGGACTGTAATTTATCCAAATGAATTTAAGTTAATATACCTTGAATTTTTTTATTCTTACTCTTATTTTTAATTTTGTATCCTGTCAAATATGCTTCAGCCCAAAAACAAAGGGGCTCACGTACTACCAGGCCTTGACTAATATGGTCTTTTCCCATGGAAAAGTATTCACTAAGAATTCTCAAAAACAGCTAAACATGTAGAATATCCATTAGAGTTGATAGTGAAATTCCCTAACGTGTACACAAAAACCTACTACCCATTCAGTTAATTCTGCTTACATTTTGTAGAAGATATCAAAAAAAAAAAAAAAAATCACACCAATTTCTTAAAAAGAAGAAGAGCAATAATAATAATAATAATAATAATAATAATAATAGCATTAGTCTATGCTACTGACGTTCATCAATTTAACACTAAGTTAGAAACAGAAGAGAAAGTTCAGTGAATTACCATAACAATGTAAAGAACTGGAAGTAGAGAAATATTTTTTCAGTAATGTGTGAGCAACACTTTGTGAATTTCGATCTTTCTCCTACAGATGTTTTTTGGTTTTTTTTTTGTCAATGATAACAAAAATAAAAGATATGGAAATGACATACCTTTGGTACATTACCGATTCTCTATTAAAAAAAAAAACATTGTCCTCTAAAGGTCAGTAATGTGGAACCCTGCTCTCTCTTCCTCTCCCTGCTCTCTCACGTGGGCCACAACTAGTTCCCACCTTTGTGACTAAAACTGAGGAAGTGTACTTATAAATAAATTCTGTTAGTTTCATTCCCAGAATTCCCTTGCAGGAATATTGTCCTTTCTGTCCAAGTAAACCTGAGGCCTTAAAAGCATTATAAAATGTTTTCCATGCCACAGTTTAATTAAAAAGACTGTCATTTCTGCTAGAAGCAACAAGATAGAAAATTTCTAGTAGTTTAATGAGGGGAAACACTACCTTTCCTTCTTAAAGTTTTAGCCAAAAATCACCTCTAACTCCTCTTACAATATTTATTTTTCTATTTTTTGTTTGAAAAGCTTTTACAAGGTAAGAAAAATCTACACAATTCAGAAGTGCTTTACTTTCTCTAGTCTGCTTGTAGGTTAGAGCACTACACAGAAACCTCAGTCTGAACTTGACGACCTTTTCGAATGATACGCTAAAACCATCACCCAGTTTCATTAGGCAGTGCACATGCTGAGTTCTTGACTCACCTACTGTCTGTGGGAGCTGTTGCCCAGTGACTGAATTTGTTATTGGCAGAATAAAGACACTTGGGACAAAGGCACTTCCTTTTCCACTCCAAGGTTCCTCGCTGTGGTGCCATGGGAAGACTAGTGCAAGGTTATTTTGATTCTGAATCTGGCAATTGCTTTAGTCCCTACACAAAAGTGACTAGGAGCTAAGAGCATAGTACATACATACATAGTACATAGAATGACAGCAAGTGTAATGATCAGTGTAAAAGCTATTCTCCTTATTTCTCTTAAAACTTCACAATTTGTTCAGGTTTTCTTAAAAGTGTATATTTTCTTGAGTAATTGACCCATTGTTAGAAAGTTTTTCAAGATCGGGTGAACTAAACCAACTAAAATGAATCCTAACCTATGAAAGTTTCACTAAGATTGTAAGAGTACTCATGTTCTAAAATTTAACAAAAGTTAGAAAAGAAGCTGAACCTAGTTCATACAAATTAATGCCATGTTAAAGCCTGTGTTCAACCCTAAGGCCACAATGACTACAGAAGGGTCAGATTTGCAGCTGATTTTAATCAGTAAAATTCTCTGGGTTCCAATAGTGTTTTTCTGATTAAAAGCAGCTGAGAATCTGGACCAATTATTTCCAAATAAATTATTCATGAAATAATGGGGAAAATTGCAAATAAATATTTTTATTGATATGGCCTGGCCATCTATTTTTACAAAAACATTATTTGATAATTAATTGACCAAAAGAAAAAAAAAAATCAGTTGTCATTGCTATTCATCCGATGTAAAAAGAACTGGGTATACCATAATAATGTGATAACAGTGGCTGCAGAATTGCTTATTGGATAATTGCAAGCTATAGGAGTGGAAAGCACACGTATAGCTTACTCTGAGATAGAAGCTCTTTTGTCAGTTATATTGCTGTTACAAGTCTCCTAATCACACTAATACGAAACAGAGATCAGTTTGACTCCAAATATCCAAATAAAGTATTTCAGAGTAGATTACGGAACAAAGATTGACAAATCTTGCAAGTGGTGAAACCGTGGTTAGATTTGAACACGTGCCTCTGAAAGACATCACTTGTTTATACCTGAGAATAGTGAGAGAAAATAGAGAGGAATCACAGTATTGGACACATAAGCTATTACTGAGTTCCAAAAACAACACAGTACGCTGTTCCTAGCATCAACAGAAGAAACAAGCTGGAAATTTAAAATTAATTAAACTTGCCATGCTTCAACTGCATCCTGGATATGTCCCAAGTAAGTATAAACAAATTTAAATATACTGAATAAACATCTGGACCATTAATATCGTCATATATAATCAAATGAGAAAACCATTGCTTAGACTCAGTCAACTTTCCTAGGTAATAGGAACACTAGAAAAAACAGTCTTAACTGTGCAAGCTAACATATGTCAAGTATTACCATATCATCAAGTTATTTAAAATAGCAATTAAAAATTCTCCCAGAGAAAATCACTATTAAAAACAAGGAGCTCAGTTTCCATAGCTGTCTGTGCTTGGTATTTATTTTTTATATTTCATTAGCTTCTGAATGCATCAACAACTTTACTAATGTGGAAGACTCACAGAGCTTTAGGCCAATATTCAATATTCAGCCAAAATAGACAAATTGAAATCTCATATCTTCTGCTAATGTAGTAAGAGAGGTAGCTGAGACCCAGTATCAGCAGAATCCAACTTATTTCATAAATTTTTCATGTCTGACAGTACTGAATGCTTTTACTTGGTACATCACTGGGTTCCCCTTCTGTCCTCTTCTAATCCCTGTCTATCATCTATTGTATCATCTATCATTGTATGCCATACACTAGCACAAGTCACACTGTAAATATTAGCTTGTGTTACATGCCAACAAGGCTCCCATTTGTTTGGGAACCATAGTTTTAGGAGAAAACAGTCTGAAAAAAAAAAAGACTTGCATCTTCCTTCCATTGCTGGCCTACATTTATAACATCCTTCTATTGCTCTCTGTAGAACTGTCAAGAAAATCCAACTAGAGGCATTATCTTTCCTGGTTAAGTTTATAAATTCTTTCCTGCCCTTAACAGTCTTCAAAAGTCTGCACCAACACAGTGAGATGTTAGTGCAAGTCTTGGGCTCATGTCTCAAATGGACAAGTTTGAAAAAAGGACAAGTAGCTTTGCTTAAAATTGCTGCTTGTATTTCTTCTGTTTGGATTACAGTTTTGCGGGGATTTCTCTTTAAAGTGCAGAAAGGATAATTGAGGACATTTTTTGTGAAAGGAAAAACATCTCTCTGTCAGTTCTGTCTTTCTCCTTCACTTCTGTTATAGATGTATGAGTACAGAATTTAGTCAGCTAATCCTGACTACAGAAATGGTGAAGTGCAACTACTCTTTCTTTTGTATTCTTTCAAATATTGAATGCTAAAACTGTGGTTGTCTGGGGACCGCAACATCATTCTTTGTGTTTTATGGCAACCCACATAATAGAAAACCTGAGTATAACATTTCATTTCAGCAGAATTACATTTTGTCTTTATTGGTGCAAATAGCATTGCAGTCCAGGTTAGAATTAGAAAGGTGCTTATGCAGTGAATGTGCTTGCTGTCACTTTGGCATTATGTAATTCTAAATTTCTCACAAATCACTTTCAGCTAAGTAGGGAGGAAAATATGCATTACTATATTTCCGCCCTTCCTCAAATTGGCTGCAGTGCAAATCAGAGGAACCAACTGCAGAATAGTTACACTAAATGTAAAGACAATACAGAATCTAAAAAAGAGCACAAGCATAATTTGAAGACTGCTAGGTTAAAAAACAGAATGATAAAATCCTAATAAGCTCTCAGACACCTAATAGTCTACAGGGCTTAAGCTTTCCCCAGAAAACTTGCTACGGCTAATTTCTCTGCAGATAGAGAGATGCCACCTTGAAGTAAAATCTGGTAAGCATATGATAACAGTGTCTTTTGAATACATACACTGTCAGTTTTATTTACAAATGTGTGTGGAAGAGGCAACAATGCCCACTTGTGGTATCCGAGTTCAGAGGGCTGACTGTCCTCAGTGGGGTCTGCAGATCACTGGGAGTCCATAGAAGTCAGGAAGAGAAAAGAGAGAAAAAAGAAAAAAAGGAAGAGCCGTATACCTCTTGATGAATCTAGCATTTGTGTCTAGAAGGACATAAGGCAAATGTCAAGGTAAGGGAGTGGCAAAACTAAAGCCCTGCAAGTATGCCTGGCTTCCTAATGAAGTGATGTGTAGCTGCTTATCCAAGAAGGGGAATTTCAGGGCATTGCTCTCTGCAAACATGTTCGTTCACATATTTTCATTTTAAAGGTAATTATGTAGAATATTGCTGAAATAAAACAATCCCTGTGAAGTTTTTAAAATATGAGTGTGTTCACTCCACTGCCCAGAGTTAAAACTGACAAAACTGGGGCCTCTGTAAAGAAAAGTGTTTCTCCGCCACATTCTGTATATAGCCAGCAGCTCCTGAGCCACAGCTCTTTCCTTCCAAAGACCAAACATGATTTTACCAGGGAGACCATGTTGTGTTTTCTCAGCTGCTTTGCTTATTTCACACTTTTTTTTTTTTATAGCAAATTTTGCCCAACTGAGGAAGCAGAGATTCTGGCTTGTGGCCTTTCTCAGAGTGCTCCAACAAATCAAACTGCTAATACCACTGCTGAAAAAAGAGGTCTTAGGTGGTCAAGAAACTGTGATGACAGAGAACCAAACATAAGATTCATGTCTTTTTAGTTTGAACTGGAAGTGACATTAGAGAGCTGTTCCCAGGGCTTGCAAAGAAAGCTACTCACACAGAAAGGTTGTGTTTATATTCAATGTGGTCAAAATCTTTAAGACAGCTAACATTATACTTCCAGAACTGTCTATAAAAACTAATCTGTATTCTTTTAGCATGACTTACACTTTAAAAATATCTATTGTAATGTGCTTCTCCTCTTTTTCAAGACATGATATCATAGTATGGTTGTTACCACTACAAAGTTTAGCACAGGATAGTGTTGGAGAGGAACAAACATCACCTTGCCTTCAGAAAATGGGAACTCTGAGGCTTATAAGATTTCTGATATCGTACAGGCATATATCTGAGTTCTGTATATTTTCAGTGCAAATTACATTCTCATTACTTTTTAATAGAAACTTTCCAACAAGCTTGATGTGTTTGTCTGTTTTTTTTTTTTAAACTTATGTTGTCATGCTCAATCACTGCATGGTATTTCTTCATTTGTGAGTAATTCACATACAATATTCCTCAAGTCTTTTATTAGGTATCCAAATGATGAAAAGCTGAGCCCCTCTGTGGGAAGTTGAAATGATACTCTCAAGGTCATTTCATCCAAATGACCATCTTCTTTTTACTTTCCTAATCTGACTGCAAATGCATTACACATGTTAGTCATAAAGTCAAAACCACTGTTTACATGAGAAAGTAGAAGTTGGAGTAATGCTGTTTTGCACCTGTTGTTATTCCTGTCCAGTAAGAAAAAGTATGTGTGAAATACATTGCTGTGTTTTCCTAATGATTTGCAGAAGAGTAAGAGCATTGCTTAACAATGGCTGTTTATTTTTTCTAAGCAAGGCTTCTGACATCATCCTAAAGCATCTACAGGCATAAATTTTTAAGAACATAAAAAGTTTATGAGGATGTAGAACCACAGAGAAAGAATCCATGGATTTTTGTGAAAGCAGCAAAAGAAAAATGTAAAAAGATAAGCTACAGCACATACCAGAGGCTGCAGGCTGACTAACACAAATCCCATACATATGTAGTAGGAAGTAATACCAAGAGGAAACTGGAAGGCCTAATTAAATGAAGCTCATACCTGATGAATGTTCCTGATGGCACTGGAATAAAGCAGCAGAAATGAACCAGCACACAACATGGATCTTGATTTTAGAAAGGCTTTCTATACTCTACAAACAAGTCAAATTCTATAATCTAGCTGCTGAGGTAATAATGTGCAGCTGCCAACAGCAGACTGCTCATTATTATTATTTTTTTTTAAATTAATCTGGTTAGAATAAGGTAAAAATCCAGAGAGATATAAAGACTCATCACTAAATTTTAGGTGTACCATTTCTATATGAATCTAAATTTAGAAGTCTAAGAAATGAGTCTTCTAAATGGTTCTCTTGGTATTGGTTAGTGGTTGAACCTTGGGGTAAAACTCAGCACCTGGTAACTGTGGCCACTTGACCTTTTCCATTGTTTCAGCCTTGAAAAGTTGATTATAGCTGTTTGATTTACACAAAAACATTCTGTTTGGACAGGATAATTTTCAAACAAAAGAAGAAAGTAGCAAGTTTTCCAGTAAAAATTTCCTGATAGGATCAATATCACAGCATAATATCAATTATCATAAAAGCAGCTTTGTTCACTTTTAGGCATTTAGCTTAATCTGAAGATTTCTTATTTAAAAAACAAACAAAGAAACAAACAAAAAACTATCTACTCACCTGCTGACTTATCTAAAAATCTGCTGAGGTGTCTGTGCATCTCTTGGCCTATCCATATAAGAATAAACATAATACCACGGTCCTAGCATCCTACTCAAAAACAGAGTAAGAAGAAAACTCCAAGAAAAGACAAAATCGTTCTGAAAGCTAACCATCAAGAAAACTCCATATATGACAGCCAACAATACACTCCTGATTTCAGAGAATTCAGAGACCTATGCATTTTAACCTGTAATCACAACCTTTGATCACAAGGCATATCAGGTTCTTCAAGTCTCCTTTCAAGGCTCCTTGATGCTATAAGGAACACCTGCAAGCAATCCACCAATACACTGGAGAATGCTTTCAGTCCCAGGGAAGGAAATGTAAAGAAACATGAATATTACATGAAGAGCTCATGTGGGCATTTTATATATTTGTAGCAATCTGCCTCTTCTCCCAAAGCCTTTAGAAACTGTACTGCTTCTAAAGTGGAAGGGTAGTAAGCAAAGGCCCTGCCCATCATGTATTTTTCTCTTCCACCTGCCAGTTGATTCACTCAGAAAGGATACACCATCTCTGTCGGTCCCTGAGTCATTATCTCCCCTCCCACCAGGCAGCTGGGATCAGCAGACATTAGGTGATTCGCAACGTTGGCTGAAAACCTGCTGAAGATGGACCACCATGATGTAGTTTCTCAGAGAAAGAATTATTTCTAACTCTGTAACAGGATGAAATGTTAATTCTCTGGAGAAGATACTGGGAGTAATGCTTGTCTTTTTGCATTATGAAGCACTTGAACAAAATGTTGTGACAGCCAGGCCTAGTTCCTGAGATTGATTTTTTTCTGAGGACTATCTGTCTACACTGGTTTTTGGAGAGGCCCATTTCATCTCCATCAGGGAGGACAGAAGAGTGCTCAAGTACTCCAATCTGACTTGATGTGACCAAGACATCAAACTCACACTCAGGTTTCAGCCTCAGGTCGGAGTCAAAAGCAACTGAGAATCCAGATGTTCAACTTCCCAACATAACTTAGCATATTTTTCCTCCCCAGGATGCTGGATAATCTGTGAGCATGGAACTGGCAAGCCTTAGCAGTCAGCCTTAGCAGCATCTTTTAGGCTACCCTGAGCACATACACAGCAAAGGGCCATTCAGGAAGAGCTGCAGAGATTTGTATGTTGTGACTTCTAAACAGCCCTGGTCTCTCAGCCCAGTCAAGGTGGTGATGCACAGAATTTTAAACACCAAAGATAGTGAGGAGCATAGGTGTGAAGAACACACCTTATTATTTTCTTAAGAACCAGTGTTTTAAATGTGCCTAAAGTAGTCCTAAGATATTTCTGTTCTTGTATTGTTGCTTCAAAATGTAGTGAAAATAACAGGCAAAGAAATTCATATGTAGGATTGATCAAAAATTCAAAGTGAAATTTTGTGTTCTTGGTCAGTTTTCCTGATAGTTCTCTAGAGATAGATATCTCTTGCAGTTCTTTAATTTATCCTTTCATGATACATGTCAGCAGAACTACATGGAGATTTTGTTCTGCTCTTTATTACTGCAAGGTCAAAACCTATGAAGTAAGATAAATAATTTAGTGATCTTGCCCTTTATTCTAGGAGATGTTAACAGGTCCAATGCAGCCAGGAATGTCTTCAATTATTTAATTCACACAGTAAAATGAAAGGAACACTGCTGAAACACTTGTCTAAATTATATCTGTATTTATTTGTTTTGCTATCAAGCAGTGTTAAAAGCAGCATGAGTCTTATTAAAACAACTACTTTTATCTTGGCAATCTTCCTTCTCTACTAACACCCTTTAGTGTTTTATTGAAGGGTTTTCCCTATCAATTAAAAAGAAGTCCCAAAGTTACCTGTTTTACCTTCCATATGTCCATCATCCATATTAAATAATGCAATCACCACAAGCTTTACAAATTGTAATGCTGAGCAGAGATGGCAGTCCAGCCCTAAAGCCAAGGCTGTATTCCAACAGAACTTCTGGCTGGGTCACAGATGTTCATTTTCCTGCTGTGATCTTCATTCTCCCACTCCCCTTCACCCAACAGCTGTTGGCACTGCAGACACATCTTCATTGTAACTTTGTACTTCTGTGGATTGCTTTAACATGTATTGACAAGTCAAATACGTGACAGTTATAAATACTGCAGTAAATAAAAGGCCTTAGGTAACCTTTTCCCCTTTTCTGGGGTTTATTATATATTGTTTTGATTATTTGATTAACACCTATCATCTTTGTAACATGCTGCCATGAACATTTTATGGAGGATCATTTCATCCAGCTGAAATACCTGCAGACTTTATGCCCCAGGGCAGTCATCACTAGACGCTAGCCATTTGCCTGCTCGAGCTGTGGCTTGGTGCTCTCCATACAGAGTCCGAGCGCTGGGCCACCTGCTTCTGGCACTTGAGCACCCTGGGAGTGACAGAGGGCAGGTCTGCCAACCTCTGTGCCTCCTGCTGAAACGGCCACCTGGGAAAGAAGACTGCAAGATTCCCAAAGAGGATCGAAGAAAGGAGAGCATGACTCAAGAACTGAATAAATAACACAGCTGGCTAAAGAATGAGGAATATGGGGACTGCTTCCTGCTACAGAAATCTTCATGGCTCCAGATGGGCTTTTGACCTGAATTGCAAAAGCAATCGTGGACCATGAACCCTCTACCTAGGCACTCTGGTAAGATTTTCTGACCACCAAGGTCAAAATCCTGCTTTCTTATGTTTGCTGCCTTTGTCTGGAAGAAACAGGAGCAACTTCTTCGTCATCTACAAGTTAGAAGATGAAAGCTGTCCTAATCTCTGCTTTCTTTGATCTTTTATCTAACAACTTGCCACCTGCCAGAATCTTTTAATGGCAGTGCAAACAACTCCTAAGTCTATTGAGGAATGCTGTGTTTGCTTCACACCTGTGGAAATAGAAGGAATTTGTCAGGAAAATAACAAAGACCGAATATTTTCTATATTTTAAAGCTGCTTGAATTTTATAATGTTCTCTTCCTACTTTAAAAGAATGCTTTAGATATTTTTGTGGAATCTTTTTTTTTTCCTTTAACAGAAGCAGCCTCCACCCAGTATTAATTAATATATATTAAAAAAATATATCAACAAACCAACAATGTCCATTACTGCAATATATGTGTTATCCCTTTCAGAATGAAGAGATAAATGATACTGTTTTTCACATACATGAACATTTTCAAAGTTCTGTTTTCTTTTCCCACAAATCTGTAATGTTATACTGCAAGTTGGCATATTCAAGTGTTGAAATCAAACCTTTGGTAGCATGACCAGAAAAAAAAAAGAAATATGTGAGAAATTAGTAAATTTCCATTGCCCTTCTATAATATGGATAATCCAAGTAATATTTTAACATAAATTACCTGATTTGATATTTAGAAACGGAATGTTTGTGTGTGTGTAAAAGGGAAACTATATTCTTCCTAATGTCTGGCTACTTTATCAGAAGAGCACTTTATATCTTTTAAGAAGCTAGCAGGCTATTACATATGACTAATATATCAAATTCCAATGCAGCTTTTATTCAAAGTTTAATAGAGATAATTGTAACATAATAGCTACCCTCTGGATCTTATAATTAAAAGGACGAGAGCCTTACAGTCATAAGGAAGGTAAAGTTAATTACTTACTTGTGCGCAGAATAAGTCCATAATCTTAAGTAGCAGCCAATTTATAGGTTTGAATTCCTGAATGCTAAGGTATTAGGAGAGTCATCTCAACTTCTTATGATAATTTCTTCATATAATTATGATTAGACCATTAGTTATCATTTAATTTACTATGCCACTTCCCAACACAGCCCTTTCTCTATGGCTTTATTTACCAGAGCAAAGATTTCAGGCACTAATATTGTCTGAAAGCTTACAGTAAATCTAAGCAACAGAGATGTTTTACAGTCAGTGGTAGCAGAAAACAAAAACTGCGAGTACTGAGATACTTTTTAGTAAATATAAAATTTGGCGAATAATTTTTTTTTATTCTGCAATATTAGCTTTACTCTGTATATACTCTATGGGTGAAGTTAAGATTTAAATTAAAAATAAATACATGCGGTTTTGACAGAAACTGAATCACAAGCCAGATATGGAAAAACTATCTATCTGTAGCGGATTTCTTGAGCATGATAAAAAATGGTGTAATGCACCAAATTTAGCGGGTTAAAAATATACTTGAAAATATATACCAGTAATACATCAACAGAACAAATCGATGATACCATGGTCAAACTGGTAAGTAAACTGAGAAAGTAAATAAAATGTCTTAGCAGTCATAATACAAGCAGACTGAGTTGCTAACATTCATGCTGACCAAAAATACTGACCATGTTTTTGTCACTTTTGGTTAAGCCAACAGCAGTAGTTTCTGCATCTACACAAAACGCAAAGGGAAAGAAAACAGGAAAGATACAAGCTTAATGGATAGGCACTAAGGGTAGGCTAGATGGGATTAGAATTTTTTTTTTTTTTTTTTGATAACACTCAGAAAAACTATAGTAAACATCATGAAATTTTCAGAACAAATTTAATCCAATATATACTTATCCATGATGGTTACCTGATTTTCCTAACACACTTGCAAAATCAGCATAAGTATGAATGGTACCTTGAATTTCTGGGAAATAAAAAAAGTTCATGAAAGTGTACTATTATGTTGAATTACTGCAGAACTTCATAAGTTATGAATCAATAAATGTGTTAGTTCCCTGTTTCAATTTTACTCCACAAATCCTTTTTTTAAGAATTAAAATTAAATAATGAGTATTCTTTAAGATATTCCTGCATTTTTACACTATGCATTGTATTAAAAAAAAATATGCATTATCTTATGTCTACTCATGTAGTACATCTATTCAGCCACTTTCACTTTCATTGCCATTTATTTTGTACTTATAATACTAATTAGATTGTTTTCTGTGCCTTCTAAAACGAAGTATTGCCAGAGTATATAGTTCAAGCTAAAATGCTAGAACAATTAAATTCGTATGATATCTTGGAGTACACTCAAATTAAATAAAATCTTTTCCCAGAAGCGATATAATGCTTTGATGGATCTGTGTATAATACTACATTATTGGAACATAATTTTGACTGCATGATGCCTAACATGCAGAGAAGATCCACATGATGGTGTGAAAATCCCATTAATGAAATAACATTTCCTTTCCTTGAAAAATACTAAGTTTGTTGTTTTGTTTTGTTTTGTTTTTACCTATACAAGTTCCAAGTTATATTTTATTAAAAAATAAACAGGTTACTTTATTTTCAAATGTGTCCAGAGTTTTTGTTATATTTATGCATGAATTTACCAATAACAACATTATTACCCACTTACGCAAAATTAGGTATTTGCATAAGTGCTTTCAAAGTAGGTGCCACTTTGGACAAAGGAAGTATACAGTGAATGCAATGAAGCAATTGAAGCCTTATGAATGTATCCCATTTAAAATATTAGAACTGCCATACTATGACACAGAAAAGTTCTTGATCATGATTTTTATTTTATAATGTATATTAATAGACTACTATTACTTTTACTTTTCTGAAAGAGTGGTCAGGCACTGGAATGGGCTGCCCAGAGAGGTGGTGGATTCACTGACTTTGGAGGTGTGCAAGGAATGTTTGCATTTTGTACTGAGGGATATGGTTTAGTGAGAACTATTGGTGATAGTTGGATGGTTGGACTGGATGATCTTGTAGATCTTTTCCAACCTTGGTGTTTCTGTGATTTCTGTGACTACATAAAACTACTGAATAATCTAAATCATTTTAACTAATGGCCAAAGAGTTAAAGGCTAGAAGGAATGGCTTCAAATTGCAGCGGTGGGGGGGTTCAGGTTGGATATTAGGAAAAATTTATTTGAAAGAGTGGTCAGGCACTGGAACGGTCTGCCCGAAGAGGTGGTTGAGACACCATCCCATGAGGTGTTCAATAAATGTTTAGATATTGTACTAAGGGACATGGTTTAGTGGGAAATATTGGTGGTAGTTGGATGGTTGGTCTAGATGACCTTAGAGATCTTTTCCACCCTCTGTGATTCTATGCTTCAGTGTCTTGCATGTCAGTGTGCCTTAACCATGCAGAAAGGGAATATTTGTTCTTCTATTGATGGTATATATTAGATATAAGTTTATAACAGAATTGTAATAAATATAGATATCTCAACCATGCTTTCATATTTTTATTTAATACAAATGATAGCCAAAGGATTGGTTTTATTCTTTCAGCAGAATAACTGCATTTAATAGATAATTTTGGAAAAATATATCCATTGGATTAACATTAGGTATTTTCATGTAGAATTTTTAAAGATGCAAGGTCAGAGAACACTGGCAGTTCCTGCTTGATTTATATCTCATTTTGGAATGCAAAATGGTATAATGCTGATGTTACTGTAGCAGAGTAAATATTACTTTTCAGGGTAAAAGAAGGTATAATTAAAATTTACTTAAATATGAATGATTGCACTGCATTTTGTCATCAAAATATTTTAGAATGACTTGCAATGGGATGTTCTGGTAGCACTGCATCAAAAGATTATTCATACTAATTGTGTCTTTCAAAAGAGATGTTGTACATCTAGATGAGTGCTATAGCCACACAGCTCTCTTACCATCACTTGCATCCAAATCAATCAGTGCATCAGTCTTGACAGCTGACCAGTTCGTACTCCAGACTATTTTTGTAATCTTGTTCCTTTCTTCATCAGGTACAATTCCACTGTTGTGAGCTATTGCTCATTCACATATTCCTCTCTTTTACTTGATCTGGGAGTCAATCTGCGACGCAGCAAAGCTGCCTTCTCAGCATCAACAGCAGAAGGAGGTGTGACTCAGGTAATATACAAAAGGTTCAACCTCCCAATGTCCAGTCAACCCAGGATCAAGCAGGAAGTAGTATAGTAAATAAAGTATGTATTTTTTTGGAGCTTCATGTTGTGTGGGTTTATAATGTTCTTGTATAGTGCGAAAGTGAGGCTATGCTAGTTGTCTCTGACCAGTTTTAGGATAACACAAGAAAAGCATTGGTCACAAGCCAGTAATAAGAAAGAAATAGCTTCATGTGGACAAACTAATGAAGTACATACTAAATGAATGAATTGAGCTGACATTGTTGAGCTTGCTGATTTTTTTAATCAGTAGGAAGTCCAACTGTAGACTATTCATTAGAGATGCAGACTAAGAACTGATAATAATACCAACACTGTTCAGCATGGTCACATCGCCTAGAGATACTGCGGGGTCTACAGTGTTGAAAATGTCCAAAACTTAACTGCACAGTCTTAGAGTTCCTGCTATATCTGATTGACAGTGCTTAAGTAAGTGCGGTTGGATGTGATGGTTTTAAAAGACCCCTTTACATGTAAGTGATCACCTAATTCTGCGATTCCATCCTGCTATGATGGTTCTGTCACATCTTTTTATTGTTCTTTTTTTGGCTTGAAGTTTTGACTTGGTTTATTGGCTTGAAAGTTTATTCACGCTGAAGTCCATTACAAGCAGATTCATCTTAGTAAGTTGTCACTGTTCTCAGAAGCAATTAGTTGAAAGAATTCCAGACTAAATCCAGTTCTGAAATTTATATGCAAAATACGTATGTTAGAAAGTGGCACATATGTAGGTGAGGGCATAATGTGCCCCAAGTACTGTACATTATTTATGATTGAGTTCTACAGCTTTTTGTATTGCATTTCCACTTTGTTGTTTAAACCAGGGTGCTACTAGTACAAAGGAAAATATTTTCAGTACAAGATTAGGAAAGGCATTTTTTTAGGCTCATGGAAAAAAAGAAAAAAAAAAAGAAAAGAAAAAAAAAAGCATAGTTTTACGCTGTGGGAATTCTTTTCCTATGTCCTTCAAAATATAGTACTGAGATGGGTTATAATGGATTTGGTTTATCTGGATCAAATACCGTAAGATATGATATCCCTTTCAGCTAACAAGAATTTGCTAATTATTAGCACGGAAGATTAAGTGATTTGAAAGAACAGTGAGAAGGAAATTGCAGTGAAAAAAAATCATATTACAAACTTGCAGCAACACTTATTATTCCCATTAAATATGAATCATTTATTAAGAAAAGTGACTGTAAGTGATACACATGCATTCACAGATAACTCAATGTGAGGCTTATGAAATTAATGGGAAATAGAGCAATCTTTGTAATGTCCTGTTTAATGGTTTGTCCCTGCTAATATAGCATGAAGCGTTTTGAAGGGTCACAGCCTTATATCCTTGCCTCACTTCTGGTTATTGTACAGCAAACCTGGCACCACGAATTGGGCAGAAGTACTCAGGATGCGTGTCTTCTCCTTGATTAGGTACATTCTCTAGAAAAAGCACTGTCAGATCTGTTTAAGAATGAAAGGAGTTGGTATAGGTAAAAATTAAATTAGCAACTGCTAGAAACATTATAAATACTAATGGCTAAGGTCCAGATCACATCAGATATTTGAGTCCACAACATTTTATTTAACAAAATGGGTATAAAGAATTTGAGTTGGAAAAATTTATTCAAATTCTTTTTTACTACCATTATGAGATAAGAAGACACGCAATGGTGATATAGAGATTTTAAAAAGTAATTGGTGTCAAACTATTCTCTCTGCATCTCATTCAGGTTGACAATATATCTACAATATTGAGGCTGTAAGTTTTAAGAGGATTAAGTGCTTGTTTGAAGAAATTATAAGGGAGAAGTTTTGCTTAAGTTTCCAACTTTTATGCTTTCTATTACTTGTTCAAAAAGGGTAGATGAAGATTGTGTTATATAGGGATTTTTTTGAGAGAAACATTTTATATGTTGAAACAGTTCAAATATGTTCTTGCCTTAAGGCATCTATTACATGTGAAATTCTGGAGTAGACCCAAAGAACACACAGAGTATCTCATTTTTTCAAGAAGTATTTCTAGGTTTCTCTGTGGTTCTGCTCAGCCAAGATGGCAGCACCTCTGGGAGGAGCAGCAGAGAGGAACCAGCATGTACTGATCACGGCCTCCCATTCCCCACCTATCAGCAGAGTGGTAGAGGTGTTGGGACAGGGAGGAGGAAGGATATTGGTATCATACTTATTTCTCAATCACTATCTGAATCTATTCTGATTGGCAATAAATTCATTTTCCCCATGGCAATCGTTAGTAAATTATCTCCCTAAATCTATCTCAACCAAAGAGCTGTCTCATCCAATTTTCTCACTGTTCCACTGAGGATGGGGAATGAGTGAGCAGCTGGATAGGAACCTTGCTGTTAGCCAAGGCATGGTATGTGAGTTTTACACATCTTAATACTTAGGTGAAGTATCAGTAGTGATCTAATAAAAAATATTCCCTTAAAATTTCTCTGAGAGATCATCAAAGTTCACAAATGCTTTTTTACACAAAACCTAGGCCATTTTACACAATTCATTTGTATATTCAATTTGTTTTAGATTTCATTAGTGTTTCTTAAAGTTTTTAATTTAAGAAAATAAATGGGGGTTGAGGTTCTGCCCTTCTATATTATGTAAGTAAGGTCTGAGTTGTGTGTTAACAAAAAGTTTGTGACTGAAAACGTGGTAAGGTACTGGAACTGGCTCCACAGGGCAGTGGTCAAGGCTCCAGGCTTCTAGAATTCAAGAAACATTTGGACAGTGCCCTCAGACATAGAAACTGAATTTTGAGTGGTCCTGTGCAGAGCCAGGAGTTGGACTTGATGTTCCTTGTGGGTCCTTTCCAACTTGGGATATTCTATGATTCTAGGTACAAAGGAAACTCAGAGTTTACAGCTGGAAATTTCTCTATGATAATGTAAGAAATAGGCTCTGTTTCCAATAAACCAAAGACACTTTTCTATTTACTTAGGGGAAAAAACGCGCAGAAGTATACCCCTCATTGGAGCTGTAGGAATAAATGGAAAAATGATGAGGTATGTTCTATTTTCCAACTTCTAAAAGTCACTTGGAAAAAGAATTGTTGTTCTGTATATTCCATCTTTTGGTTCTTCATAGTGCTTCAAGACCCCACTGAGGCCTTCAGTAGACTTAATTGTAAAAATTATTATTTTTAAAGAAGCTTATTGTAAATAGTGTTTCTTCAGGAAATGTAGACAGTATTGGATTGCCTTCTAAATATGTTGGTACCAAATTACCTTCCTTGACAACTTTTCATGAAGTCCTTCCTCATTCATATGATAAATCTTGCAACCATTACTGACTGGGACAAGATGGGGACAGAACAAATTCAGGAATCCTGATAATGGGTAAATCGGCCTGTCCATTGCTAGGATAGCTGTTGACTCTAAGAATGTTAAAAATATGATCAAATACAGTTTCCTTCAACAGTAGGGCTATGCCTGCAGATGAATGTCACCTCCTTATGTCGACAATTTAAACCATCACAGCAAAAATACAAATAAGAGTTAGTATAAAGGAATTTGTACTCAGAGGTTTCCTTCTGAAATTCCAATTCTGAGTTGTACCATCAGTTGAAGGACTTTTACTTTTTTCATCCTTCAAAATAATTAATAATAGAAGGCACTCAAAATTTTAAGGAAATCACTATTAGCATATTTTCTTTGATTCCATATTGTTCAGTGTCCATGGATGGTTTTAGACAGAGGGTTATTAGCTGTTGTCCTTCTGACTAGGAGGTATCTGTTTCAGTATCTTCCTCCATTCCTCTCAATGCTGATTCTTTTCCTCTGCCTCCGATATTAACCCCATTCTCCATTGTATGCAGTGGATCAGCTGCTGAAACACTAAATAATCTGCGCAAAGCACATCATTTTCAACAAATGAAATAAAACAACTGGAGCTTCCTCTCTTCATAAAGCAAAGCAAGAAGCGTAATTTTTACTGTTCCTCCTGGATGCAAGAAGATTGCTATACTCCCAGTAAAATTATTTGATTCTACCTTTCCTTCTGATAAAAACAGTGCTGCTTTTCTTTAAGTCTGTGACAAACCTATATTATGAGTCATTCTCTGTAAGGTCAGTGTAGGTGCATTACGTCACAGGGAGAGGCACAACTCAGCATAGCATTTCTGTATTGTATCACTAGTCCGCTTCTGCCAAGTTTTGTCAGCAGCAACAAGGGTCAGATTCAAAATCTATGAGTTCTTTGTAAAATTATAAAATAAAACCAGATGAGTATTTATTCGGGCACTGGGAAAACGAAACCTTTCCTCCAAAGGCCAAACAAAGTCAATACTTTCCTGTCTCAAGGAGCACATAATTCTGTGCAGATAATGAAACAACAAAAAACCTTATATTAAGGTGAAAAAACACAAACCTCAAGGAAGAAAGAAAATATAAATAGCATATGAAACATATAGCCCAAAATTGATTTTGACAATTATATTTTTTCTTCATTTTCTTATGCGTTGATGCAAGTACTCATTGAAGAAACATTCCTTTTACATGCAAATTTTTGCAACATTATTAAATTTTAGTGAGCTACATTTATTTTCTTTCTTTTAGTGAATATTCAGAGTCAGGAATCCATGTGAATGAGTCCATTTCTAGCAACCTGAGTAAGAATATTCAGTGGCTTCCTTGGACATTCACACACACAGTAGCGCTCCTCTGCTCTCATTAGCAATGGTTTAGTACTGAAGCACCTAATTTATTATCAGATCAGAGTCATCTTGTACATGGCCTGCTTGGAAAACAGACAAGGATCATAACACTTTCTGTACTCACCCTGTAAGATGAGTATACCCATTAAACGACCTCTTGAAGGCAACTTCAAGCATCTGCAATAGCCTCTGCAATAGTGAGTCGTGAATAGCTGCCTTCGTTTCTGAAGCTACCTTGAAAAGTCTTTGTTTTTTTTTCCCAGATCAGTTGTAGAAAATAATCCGTATCAATCTTTATCAAAGAAGTGTTGTGACCTTTTCAATTCCAGGCTCATCTGTTGCATTCTCCAAAGCTAGTCTGATTTCAGCTGTGTGGCTATGTGAGGGAAGGCTATCACAATATCTAATACAGCTCCTGATAGAATTTACAGCTTCAGAAGAAAGATTCCATCATCTTTCAGGAAGACCGTAGGCTATGCATTTGTCCTCTGGACAGGTATGAATAAATTGACCACAGGTTTCCAGAACTGATCCTATGCTTTAAATTCATATGCTTCTACAGATGAAGATGCGCTGGGAAAGTCTGGGGAAGGTGCAGCCAAACCTACCTTCATTCATGCTCACAAATTTTTGAAATGTCTCAATGTTAAGAGAGGCATGTTAGGCAACTTCAGCATCCACTGCATACAACAGAGTTCTGTTCTGCCTCAGTCGTATAATAAAAATGCGAACACAGTAATTCTACATCTGAAGATTACTGGAATGTTAACCTCAGTGTTAAGAAAACATTTGGACTGACAATGAAGAGGCTTTTCATTGCAAATTGTTTCTTCCATGTGATTTCTCTTTATGGTTCATCTGGAAATTGCAGAGTACTCATTGAGTTTTTACCCAGTAATATGAACAGATCCATAATCATTAAACACAGCACAGTTAGAATTAGAATTAGGAACAGAGAAATCATCAGTTTAAGCTTCCACTGAGCTGTAATTCACATAGCATGTAATATTAGAAATGTGTATGACAACTTTCCACCAAAGAAGATTGTTTGTCCAACAAAACTCCTGTTGATTTCAGTGGTAGAAGACCAGACCATAGAGGTCTCTATGATCTGGTCTCTAAATCATAAATCTAAAGTTCTTCTGTTTCTGTTCGGCCTCCTAGGAGACCTTAGTTTATAAATGATTTGAAACAGATGAAGGAGAAAGGAAAACAACTATACCACCAACAGCTAAAGTTTGAGAAGGACATCAGATTTTTGTCCATATGTTCTTCAGGAGGTAAAGACAAATTTTCTGGACTGATTAATTAGCAAATTTGTCCTAATGGGTGGATAGCTTAATTCTCTGCCACTACTTGCTTTCACTTGGTGGCACTGTTGCTAGCGTGAATATTTTTCTTCAATTTGTGTATAACAGTAAATAGAGTGAGGCAAAATAAATTAAGAGAACTTTAAAAAAATTATTTATTTAAAAGTGTTCTTTGCTTGTTTGTTTGTTTGTTGCCATTTTGTAACTCTAACATTTCCCCCTGCATATTTATCCCTTTTACCCCATTTACCCCTGGGTATCTCGTGAACTTTTATATGGAGATACAGTAAGAATTTGCTTTCAAATCTTCAAAAAAAATCTTGTAAATTCTTGAAAAATAATAAAAAGTAGAAAATTCTTGAAAAATAATGGCTCTATTCCTGGAAGTAATAGTAAGGAAAAACAAGACTATATATTATACAGGATTTTTGCTTAAAATATGTTAATGAAATACCAATTTAGACTCACAAAAGTTTGGAAACGTTAACAGGGTTCATAAAGTAAATTAAATTTTAAAAAGTCAAAGTAGCTACTTACAAAATAAATTTTGAATTAAAGATGTCCACTGCTGGAATAAATTGTGTTCAATCCAGCATGCCTGCATCTGTCAGCATTCAGCACATGGAATGATAGACAAATCACTTCTTAAGCAGCTGTCTGAATTTATTAGAATTTATTAGAAACATAGTTCTCTCATCCTTCCACATGAAATCTGACAAAGAGAAAGGTCAAGGTCCATCAAGAGAAGAGCAAGTGAGTGCCATTGTAGACAAGATATTTCATAATAGTTTCATTCAAACAAAGCTGAATCTTCTGTTTTGAATTAATAGAAAAGATGTTTCTAGCGGACAACAAACAGTATCAATTCTCTCATTGCTGTGTTCTTGATCTTTTTATGCAAGGTACTAACATGTTGCATTTCCTAGGATTTCAGTCTACTTCCCACCCTACTAAGTAGAAAGATCATTATTAATAGAAGGAAAATTTAAAAAATATATTTAGCATGTTTAGAGTTATACCTCCTCTATCAGATCTATCCAGAACTCTTGAACAAGTCACTCAGAAGGCAGATGAGTCTGGAAATGTGTGATACCTATTTAACAAGGGATCATCTGTATGAAACACCAGAAAACTGAAACAGTTGAAGCATTTGATCTTGTCACGTGAACTATTTTGCATGCAAATATGTGAATATGCTCAAATCTTCTGATGCTTGGGCACACCATCGCTTCAGCTCCTGTTAGATGATGTTTAACAACCAGGTGGACAAAGCCACGATTTTTTAATTGCATAAAGTGGCATGAGATTTTTACTTTGCTTTGCTGTTTTTTTGTTTGTTTGTTTGTTTGCTGTTCTTGTTTTTTTTTCTTTTTAACTTTAATCTACTTTAAAACATTTAAATTAAGTTTAATACTCATGGTTAATAAGATTTTCCATGGTTAGCTGATTTAATAGGATACTAATAATGAGTTTAATATGTCTTACAATTTTAGCCATCTTAAAGCTACATGCATAGTTTGATCAAGTCAGAAAGGACTGAGACATCTCCCACATCAGGAAAGGTTTAGACAGCTGGGATTATTCAGCCTAGAGTTAATAAAATTGTAGAATCACAGAATATCCAAAGCTGAAAGAGACCCACAAGGATTATCAAATCCAGCTCCTAGTTCCACACAGGACCACCCAAAATTCAAACTCCAGGTCTGAGAGCACTGCCCAAACTCTCTTTGAACTCCAGCAGCTTGGGGCCATGACCACTGCTCTGAGGAGTTTTTTCCAATGTCCATCTAGCCTCTGGTGAAGAACCTGCTCCTAACACTCAACCAGACCCTCCCCTGACACAGCTCCATGTCGTTCCCTTGAGTCCTGTCACTGTCACCAGAGAGCAGAGATCATAGAATCATAGAATGGCTTTGGTAGGAGGGAATTTTAAAGGTCATATAGTTCCAAGCCCCCTGCCATGGACAGGGTTGCCACCTACTAGATCAGACTGGTAATTTTGTCTGCCATAGCACACTATGACTCAGATTCACCTTGTCATCAACCAGAACCCCAGATATCATTCCACAAGGCTCCTCTCTGGCCTCTCATCCCCCAGTCTGTACCCATAGCCATGGTTGCCCCATCCAAGATACAGAATCTGGCACTTGCTCTTGTTAAACAAACTTAATGTGGTTGGTGATTGCCCAGCCTTCCAGTTAGATGAGATCTCTCTGCAAGGCCTCTCTACCCTCAAGATATGCTCAGAGGGCATATTATTAATCTATACAAGTACCTGAAGCAAGATTGAAAGATGGAGATGTTTTTCTCAGGGTGTCCAGGAATGCAAACACAGAATGCTCCTCCTGAACATCAGGAAACACTTTCTTACCAAATTGCTGACTCAGCACTGGCACTGGTTGTCAAGAGAGGTTGTTCAATAGCCTATCAGTCACCTATTGGTGATCTTCAAAAGTAATCAGGATATGATCCTTGACAAAGTCCTCAAGTTAACCACATTGTGTAGACAGACAGGCACCTAGAAATAGTGATTAATCCAACCCATATTAGGCATAAGTCTCAGGAAATGGCCCTTGGAGGCACCATTTTCTCTACATAAATTACACTGAGCCTAGATGACCATTTTAACTTATCACCTGACTAAGGGAAGGTGAGACAAACCTAATAAATCTGCTTGGTCTTTTCTGTACCTTTAAGCATCCAAATACCTTTGAAAAACTTCAGCTACAAAAACCTGAAAGAATCCATCTCTTACAGAACTGTCATAGCTAATCTTCTCTTTATTTAACAAATTGGTTGCATATAAAAGCATTACACTGGTAGAATAAACTTAATACTTTAGATAGCAGGACATATATGATCAATTTTTCTAAAAGTTTTAAGACACTGTCATGATATATGTTTTATTACATTCGAGTTCCATTGAAAATACAACTTAATCTAAAACTCAAATGGAAAATTGTCATCGAGTATTCATCATAATTGAATTTAAATTAAACAAGTCACAAAGTAAGTGTTATTAACCCCACCAAAGCCCTCTTTGAATAAAACTATTCAATTGAAGAACACAGATGTATAGTATTTAAATTTTTTTAAATTATCATTTTGAATGGGAGAGGACTGTTAAACCAAATAGGATGTCTCCTGCATTTTTATTTCTTCACATTTTCTTCACAGATGACAGAAGGCTAAATTTTAAAAAGTTTATTCAACCTTTTGCAGCAAGACTTTAAGAAATCTCTCAAACTCCTAACTGTTCTGTCAAGACTACTGAAAGACATGTATAAGCATTTCAATCTGTAATTTTAACTTTGAAGATTATTTTGACTTACTACATGAGTTAAAGCTGTAGTTTATATTATCTTGTATCTCACTATATACTTTTATCCTAGTTTCAGGTAATTAAACAGATACTCAGATCTTACATTTTGATTTTTATTTTGGTTATCTGGCTGACAGCACAGTTCTCCAATAACAGGTTACAGAACTAAAAATGTGGAAGCCTGGTCTAAATTTACAAGATTGGCTATTGACTTAGGACTGTTAAACCAGCCAGGCATCAAGGATGTGACATTTTATGGAAACAAGAGCTAGCTTCCACTTAGTGAATTGGTGAAAGCTTTCTGGAAATGCTTTCTAAAAAGCAACACAGGAACTGAGTCATACAAATGATGCATCATTCAAATGATGCACTAGTGAATTCTGAAATGCAACTGAACTAACCTTTTATGCACTTTATTCTTATCCTGAATTGCTGTGCAGTTAAAATTTACCTTACTGACAGCACTAACAATATCTGGGTATAAGTAGTACAAGTAGTACTTATACTACAATAAGTAGTAGTATAAGCAGTGGGCCTCATATTTGTGTTGAAAGTACCAACAGTAAAAATTAGACATCTGTATTGTTAGCGGAAGTTGTAGCTGTTCTGTTTAAAACCCCTTCCAGATTTTAAATGTAAGCAAATTAGATTTATTTATTTATTTATTTATTTATTTATTTATTTATTTATTTATTTATTTATTTATTTATTTTTAAGCACAAAACAAAATGACACGTGAAAATCAGGCAAGCGACATTTCAATTGACAAAATACTGATTCTCCTTGGATATATATTAAACGAAAATTTGAGGAGTCCTAATGTGTAAAAGAAATATTTCTTTTTTCCCAGCATGGAAAAAAATGCCTACTGGTCACCAGCCTGGAAAAAAAATAGTGGCATTCTATGTAAAGAAAGTAGGAACGAGGCCTATATCAGTTCCTAGGAGCCATGGAGAAAGCATTGAATTTCTAGACACTAGATCAGGCATGCTCAACCTGCAGCCCACAGGCAGCACATGGGCCAGCACAGCTCGCACTGTGGCCTGCCCCTGCCATGTGCCATCATGGTGGCAGCTCCAACCCAGGCAAGACAGCATCAGCTGAGCCTCAGTCACTATTCAACCCATCTAGATAAAACCAGAGCACAAGCAGGGCACAGTGTGGGATGACCAGGAGATCAGACCTAGCCAGCATGGGTTTGTGAAGGGCAGGTCTTGCTTGACCAATCTGATCTCCTTCTACGATCCTGTGACCCGTCTGCTGGATGAAGGAAAGGCTGTTGATGTGGTCTACTTAGACTTCAGCAAAGCCTTTGATACTGTCTCCCATGCTATCCTCCTGCAAAAGCTGGCAGCCCGTGGCTTGGATGGGTACACTCTCGGCTGGGTAAGGAGCTGGCTGGAGGGCTGGGCCCAGAAAGTGGTGGTAAATGGAGTCAAATCCAGTTGGAGACCAGTCACGAGTGGAGTCCCCCAGGGGTCAGTACTGGGGCCTGTCCTTTTCAACATCGTTATTGATGACTTGGACGAGGGCATTGAGTGCACCCTCAGTAAGTTCGCAGATGACACCAAATTGGCAGGGAGTGTCGATCTGCCTGAGGGTAGCGAGGCCCTACAGAAGGATCTGGATAGGCTGGAGAGCTGGGCCGAAGCCAACGGGATGAGGTTTAACAAGACCAAATGCCGGGTCCTGCACTTTGGCCACAACAACCCCAGGCAGCGCTATAGGCTTGGGGCGGAGTGGCTGGAGGACTGTGTTGAGGAAACAGACCTGGGGGTACTGATTGATGCTCAGCTGAACATGAGCCAACAGTGTGCCCGGATGGCCAAGAAGGCCAACGGCATTCTGGCTTGCATCAAAAACAGTGTTACTAGCAGGAACAGGGAGGTCATTGTCCCCCTGTACTCTGCACTGGTGAGGCCGCACCTCGAGTACTGTGTTCAGTTTTGGGCCCCTCACTGCAAGAAAGACATTGAGGCCCTGGAACGTGTTCAGAGGAGGGCTACGAAGCTGGTGAGGGGTCTGGAGCACAGGCCTCATGAGGAGCGGCTGAGGGAGCTGGGATTGTTCAGCCTGGAAAAGAGGAGGCTCAGGGGAGACCTCATTGCTCTCTATAACTTCCTGAAGGGAGGTTGTAGTGAGCTGGGGGTCGGCCTCTTCTCTCGTATAATTAGTGATAGAACTAGAGGGAATGGATTCAAGCTGCGCCAGGGGAGATTCAGGCTGGACATTAGGAAATATTACTTCTCGGAAAGGGTGGTCAGGCACTGGAATGCACTGCCCAGGGAGGTGGTGGAGTCACCGACCATGGGAGTGTTCAAGAAACGTTTGGATGTTGTGTTGAGGAATATGGTTTAGCTGGGAAGTATTGGTAATGGCTGGACTAGATGATCTTCTAGGTCTTTTCCAACCTTGATAATTCTGTGATTCTGTGATTCTGTGATTCTGTGATTCAAATTATGGCAACTAGGTTTATGGATTTTGACGTACTGGCTAAACACAGTCCTGTGAGGACAGAAAAATACTCAGCTATGTTTTGCATTGTGATTAAAAAAAAAAAAACAAATAAACACTGAGAACAGGCTTCGAGATTGCAAATAAATAAATAAATAAATAAATAAATAAATTATACGGTTTATTTGTGACTCCATTTTCAGTCAACATAAATACATTATTTGTGAATTTTCAAATGGAATTAAAGAATTGCAATTTAAAATTGAATCATGTCTCTTTATCAGACTTTTACAAGCTCTCTCCTACCAAAGACAAATAACCCTTGCTTCACAATCATAGTTTATTCTTTTTGAAAGTACATACATTTGTGAACAATTATTTTCAAGGATGAATTACAGCAAGAGTAAAATTTCATCTTGAAGTTTCCATGGAAATAATTTGAAGGTATTACGTTCAGAGCAACCTACGTAGATGCAGCCTTAAACATTTCCTCTTCACTCACTGCAACCCAGGCAAGCCTAAAGATTGGACACCCACGATCTACATGGAATTAAGACTGATCTACTGTTGGTAGGTCTTTCCACGCACTTCTCTTAAACAACTTTGGTGGGAGTAATTATATTGAGCTGTGACTATGCCCCTTTTCTGGACCCATTGAAATATGCCTCTCAAAGATGCATGCAGATAAAAAAATCACATGGGTTGAATTTGTTGCAGGTTCATTGTATCAATGAACCTTCATTTATAGAATCTGAGGAACAATTTTACTTCCTGTGAAAATTCAGGTCCACTGCTAAGTCAAATACGTGAGCAATTAATGCTATATTTAAATAATCAACTAAGATGCCTAAGTTATCTAATCAACCATCACTTTCCTTCTCAGTGATGAAGAGCAACAGGTATCTTCAGTAATTCAATCCATCTTGGAACTTGAATATAGGTGAATTACTTTTTGGAAGTATCTATCATTTCCTCTCTTTATTGAAAAGCAGAGTTTCACATTTAAGCAATTAAAATGAAGAGATACAAATTTGGGACATCTCTCATTCCACAATAGTACCACTCCCTACATTAAATGATGCTAAGGGTATGCTTTAGTGTCCTGCTGGAATTATGTATATTGCACTGCTGAACAAGTACCAGTTTTCTGTTTGAACACGTATCACTTCTCTTTATGCTTCTCTTTATGATAAATAAAATGATAGTTTAAAGTTGTCTTCACACTTCACATTTGTTAAGTTTATGCTTTGTACTGGACATTACCAATCTGTTACTTTGAAATCCAATACTGTGAAAAAGTAGCAGATAGGGCTTTCACTTTGTTGGACAAAGTGCTAAATAAAAGCATCATACTTAACTAACTGGGATAAATAGTAATAATCAGAACAGCTCTTTTTAAAAAGAACTTAACATACACATCAAATTGCTGTGGACTGATTATTGTGAGTTGAATATTGGTGAAATTAAGTATCTGGTTGGAAAAAATTTGTAACTCAAAATAGGTCATAAAGGTTTCTCCTGATAATCTCCAAACTTGATCAATGACTTGGAGTAAGTGAGATGAAGCTAATGACTCTATAAGTCTTTTCATGCAACTCTGGTATGCCCTGATTTAGAACTATTTTGATCTAATCATAGCAGCTTATGGATGACGATAATTGAGAAAGTAGTGAGAATGCACTTAATTCACAGTTATCAAAGAATCTCATAAAAAAAGCCTTCCTATGTGGGCAAGTGACATATTGTCTGTTGTTCAGTCAAACTTTATCAAGTAGTTCAAATATGAAACAAGAATTTTTCACTATGATCTTCTGCAGCCTATTAAAATATAATCAATAAAAATTATTATTGTTCTCAAAAAACTGTGCAGGTGACTTAAGTTTGTTAAGGCATTTTAACAATTTTAAAGCTGAACTGAATAGAACCACAAAAGAGTTAATAGCACTTCAAGAGGTCCAATTCTCTGCTCAGAGCAAGGTCAGCAAGAGCACATAGGTCAGCAAGAGCACATTGCTCAGGACAGTTATTTGGTTTCAAAAATCTCCAAGGATGAATACTCCACAACACCTCTGGGCAACCTGTTCTAATGTTCAATCACCCTCACAGTGAAAATGTTTTCCTCTTGTTTAAACAGGATTTCCTCTGTTTCAGTTTGTGCCCTTTGTCTCTTGACCTGGTGGGGGACATTACTGAGAAAAGCATGGCTCTTTTTTCTTCATTCCCTTCTAGCATGTACTTGTACATAAGATCCTTGCTGTGACTTTTCCAGGCTGAACAGTCCCAGATTTTTTCCTACTTCACTCCTTCACTCCACAGTCCTCTACCTCTGCCCATGCAAGCAGCAGAGATGGGGAGGGAATTACAGACAGTCATAGCCATGGAGGTTTCATTCTGCTGCTCCTTTTCTACCATGACTTTCCCCCACTCCTTTGTGGGCAGTCCATTTGTTGCAGTCATGGAGACTGCTCTCCGAGTCTCCAAGACTGTTCAAGGAAAATTGAGAGTGGCTTCACAGTGACATCAGCCAGCTCCCTCAGCATTCAATGGTTCATCTCAGCAGGGAACATGGCCTGTGGCTGGACATTTTTATTAAGTGCACCTTAATCCGGCTTACCTTCACCAATTTTAAGTCTTTCTTGCCCTAGTCTTTCTGAATTATCTCAGGGCCCTAAGGTTGCTGAAGACAAAAGTTAAGAAGCACTGAAACACGGTGTCCCAATGGCCCCTAAACCATTCAGCAGTAGGTTCACATCTTTCCAAGCCCTTACTTTTGCTGCTAATACAGTCACAGAAAGAAGCCCTCCTTGTCCTTTATATCCCCTACAAAATTCAAGTACAAATGGGATTTTGCTTTCCTACCCTTTCCCTGCATGTCTACGTTGCTGCTGGGTCCCCTATCCCTGATTCTATTTCCTGTATGTTATTAAATTTATTGAAGAGTTCCTTATTCATCCGCACAGGCATCCTGGCACCTTTCCTTAGCATTCTCATTGTCAGGATGGATCATTCTTCAGCTTTGTTATTCATGAAATTCAATCAATTCTCCACGACATCTTATCTCCAACTTTTTTCTTGAATTACCTCAAGCTCTCATCTCCTTGTCTGTGAGATCTGGAGAATTTTCTGTTAACAGATGTCTGCTCCCTACGCATGTGTTTATAGATGAAAGTCAAGTCACTCTTTCACTTTTTTTTTTTTTTTTTTTGAGCAGATCTGTTTTGCTTTCCCATTGCAGCATAGAGGAGAAACAACTGAACAAGCTTTACATTAGTTTGAGCCCATTCTTCCACACCTTGCTGTGCCTGCTGATTTTGCTGTACAAAGTTCAGTTGCTAGAGTGCAGATTCACACTGTCCATATTTTTTTCTAAATCTCTTGCTGACAACACAATATGAAAAACTGAGTAACTGTAAGATTTTAGAAGAAATGATCTTTCCATACCCCATCCTAAAATTAAGACATTTAGAGCTGCAAAACCAATTTCTGTAAACACACATTTTACTTTCAGTATTTCGATTTTCCTTCTTTCCATTTACAAAATCATTTTCCCTTCTCAGAATTCTGTTATTTTCTTTTTTTTCCTGAGTTCTTTGTCTAGGTTTGATACAACATTTACCAAAATCAGTTGAAAAATTAAGCTCATCTTACTGGATTTTAGGTCAAAAATAAGAGTTAAAATATGTTAGTAACAATATGTCATTAAGTTGTAATGCTAGTTGGGAGTACAGAAGCAATTAATTTAACCTAACAACTATGTCTAAAAAGTTAGATGTCTAAGTCTGAACCAGTCCTTTTACAGGCAGAGGATTACAAGAAGCATCATCACTAAATGATTCATAGCATCATAAAATAGGTGTTCAAGTTGAATTAGTTAACTGAGTCACCATATGTAAGTATGTTCTTTCCACTGAATATAAAAATAATAATTACTCTAGATTTAGAAGGATAGATTTTAGATATATGAGGGGTGATTCAAATGTCTATACAGAGAAGCATAAGAGTAGTGTAAGAGATATGATCCAACTGAAGACCAGGGCTTATATGATAGTTTCGAATAACACAGAAATTCAGCTCTCAACAGTTACTCCTTGTTCCGGACTCAGACCTGTTAATGAGTTAACTAAGTATTGAACTGGCTGCTTCCTTAGACTTCCTAAAAAATATGAGCACATTTATACATCTCACTAAGGAGCTCTTGGAAGAAGAATGTGTCTATGAGTCTAGTCAATGCCAAAGCTGGAATTCTGGGATGCTGTTAATAGCAGAACTTGGGATATCAGAGGCGATAAATTGTCAAAGCTTGAGCCCTAAGAAGTCCTGAAGTGTGTAAGCAATAGCTGTTAGCTTTCTTACTTTGCAAATCACCAGACTAGACTTTGATGTCCATATTCCCTTTGGAAATGTCTTTGACCAAATTCATAACCTTCCTGTCTTCCACATCAATTTTTCAACTTGGCTCCTATTGTAGAAACAGTAAGAAGTGCGTCCAAAAATGATGATAAAACAAATATGAAAGCAATAGCATAACCTGAAGGATGCCTCATAGAGGAAAAAATAATATCTATGAAAAATTGCACTTCATACAATTTTACCCCTGAGCTGGTAAGGAGAAAACTATATGAAACAATATGAAATAGATGTGGTCACTGAACCAAATTTGGCAAAACCCGGAGGTGTTACTGATGACAGTTTAGTTATCCGTAGAGTTTATTCCTCTTTCTGGTTGGAATAAAATTAATTTCTTGTCCTACTGATATGATAGATTATTATCCATTTCTTGAGCTCCTCCTTTTTTTTTCTTTTCTTTGTATTTTTTATCTTTGTGTTTTCCTGTAAAGTACCGATACTTTCAATCAACATATTACATCGGACTTGCTACATCTATTTTTACTAATAAAAAATTTTACATAAGGAAAACATGTTGAAGTTCCTCAGAAGTGGGTGCACTAAACCCTATTGGAAAATATTTCCAAACATAGAATGGACAAAAATGTGACTGGGAGTACTCATCATGGATTTGCCAATGAGAAATAATATCTGTCCAAAGTCATAGTCTTTCATATTTGTATGACTGACTCAGTAGATATGGACAGGTCAAGCGAGATGGTCCTTCTCCCCTCATTATTCATGAGAATACATTTGTAATGTTGTTTCCAGTTCTCTTCTCCTCAGTACAAGTGTCATGGTTTAATACTTTTGTAATTCTGCTATTAGTATTCCACATCACAACATCATGTAAAGTATGGATAGTTCACAGAAGAAAACTACATTTCCCAGAGGACATCACGGTCAGGAGATAAGTCACGGGACCAGAACAGTATATAATCTCACTCCCGTGACTGATATCTCACACTCTCCCGGATCCCTTGGAGCGTGGGGTGCCTTCCAGCCGTTTCGCCTAGAGCTTACAGTAGGCCTTTCGGTTTCTGGGACTCACTCTCTCTCTCTCTCTCTTTTGCTTAATTACAATTATATTGTATTATATTGTATTATTCTGTATTCTGATATAGTATTTAGTAAATAAGTGTGCCTCCTTAGATCGCTGCCGCTGTTTTCTTTTCCCATTCCCTTTTCCCCTTCCCTTTTTGGGCCAGCGGCCCTTTTGGGCCAGCTGCCCCCCTGTCACGGGCACAGGTAGATCTTGCTTAACCCGCGACAACAAGACACATGGATATACGGAAGTGAGTCCAGTGAAGAGCCTTGATGATTAAGGACTTGGAGCACCTGACATACAAAAAGGTGAGACTGAGAGAACCTTCAGGAGAGGTAAGATAGCTCAGAAGCATCTTATCAGTAAGTATAAATACCTAATCGGAGTGAACAAAGAGTGACATTGACCCTTCAGTTGTGCCCATTAAAATTACAAGAGGCAATGGGAAAAAACTGAAACACACACACACACAAAAACCTGTTTAAAAGTAAGAAAAAAATAATTACACTCAACCAAGTTGATGGCTTCTGCCTGTGGGTATTCAGAGTCAAATTGGACACAGCTCTGAGCTACCTGCAATAGTTGATCCTACTTCGAGCTGAGAATTGGGCTAGATAATCTCCACTGGTCCCTTCCAATGTCATCCTTTCTTTAATTCTGTGATTCTGATAATTATTTTTATCCTCATCAAATGATTAAAAAGTATTAAGTGTAAATGGTATATCCTGCTGACAGAACATGCTTGAAATAATGGTTTGGTGGATACAGTGAAACTCTATCTCAATATATCAAAATGATTATATGCATAAAGATTTTATAGATTTATGAAATTTTGAGAAAATGAAATGCAGAATGTTATTGTACATGTATATGTACATGTATATATATACATGTATATGTTATGCATCTACATGCATAAGAAGTTTAGCTACCCTTCGTAGCTCTTTATAGAGTACAACTGAAATCTGAGAAGTAATTATAGAATTAGTTATGTATGATTGCTCAGATGTTTCTATTTTCACATACAGAAACTGATGCAGATGTGTTGTACATGTATACAGTTGCTTTTGACAGTGTGCCTGATTTTATTGGGGATGGTTTTTTTTTGATTAAGTAATAGATAACATCACAGTTACTTATCTTAGATGACTTGTGGACAAAATTTTGAACGGACCTCTTTCAAATAGAACTTTTACAATAAAATCACTTTCCATAATTTCTTTGTTCCCTCCATTGGTAAGCAGTTCCTAATTTAATGTAATTAATGTTTATTTCATTTCATTTTGAAATCCTTTTCAATAAAAGCGAATGAACATCTCCCTAGGTAGGCAGTTATGCATTCCAGCTATGTTCTAGGTGTTTCTTCATTGTCCTGAAGAGTTTAGTGTTTTCATTTAGGAGAAATTTTTCCCTGACTTTTTAAGCTGGCAGCAGATTCCAGAGAATGATTCTGATGCACAATACTGATATTCAGACAGGAAGATATACCAACAGCAAAAGCACTGTTAACTAGTTACTAAAAAAAAAATATTTTGAGGATGAAAGGCCATTTTGATATCCACATGAACAGATCATTGTGGACCTTTTCAACCCAGGCCATTCTATGATGATTCTATGAAGAGTTCATATTTTTCCTGACTCAGCATCTTCAGGTGCATTTTTCAACAGAGCACTTTTGAGGGACTGTATTTTGTATCACCTGCTACTTTAATTTCGTAAACAGTATGAAATAAAACAAGAGCTAACCTGGGGGTTGTGTGAGATAAGGGCAATTCTAAAAAAATCCAATTTGCTGCAGTTTGCAGAAGAAAGCGGTGGGTGTTACTGTGTAATAAATCCAACAAAACAGGAGAGAAAAAAACCTTATTTTCAGCTTTTGTTTCAGAGTTCTGAAAATTAATCCTCATTCTTATTTGGAAGACATTCATACAAAAACATAATGTCCCATAGTCATTGGGGAAGTGCCATAGACTACTTCTTCCCATTACATCAGAGACTGAGCTGGATGTACACTGTAATCAATACAGCCAAGAGGATTATTTGGTGTATTCCCTTTCTCAGCTGTGATTCATTATTACAAGTCATTTTGCTTTCAAAGATTTATTCCCTAGTCTTACTCTCCTGAGCAACCAAAACTGCAGTCTTTAGGATAACTGCACTTTGTCTAATTATTTGCCAGTGAGAAACTCTGACCTTTTACCTTTTTCTTCCTGTAAAAAAGTCTTCAGAAAAATCAGAAAAACTTGATCAGAATAAGTCCCTGTCTATTCTTTTTTAAAATATTGTTAAAAATCTTAGCAGATAATTCAAATGTAGCAGGGAAATTTGCAGAAATAATGGCTACATCATAAATCTGTGAGGGAAATAGAGAAAAAAGCTTGCAGTAAAACTGGTTAGACCGATCTCACCTCATTCCAGTTGCACAAGAATTACACGTCTGGACTAATTTACTGGTCTAGGCTCTTTCTGGAGTCGGAAAAATAATCTCATGGAGATGGTTCCTTTCTTGATGATTAGTAATGGCATTGTAAGGAACCTGCTTTAGCATTGGGATTGGACTCAATCTACTGAGGTCTCTTCCAATCCCTGCAATTCTGTTATTCCATGATTCTGTGTGTTCAGTAACTCGTTATAGAACTAGATATCTATTTTATGGTGAACTGAATCACTTTCATTTCTTTTTAGCTATGTTAAACAGTAGTTTAATGATAGTAAAGAAAGTTTTAAAATCAGCACCCCTACAGACATTGATTGGTTGACATCAGCGCCTGAATGTCTTAATTCAAAACTGAATCTCATTACAATGGGGTACCAGGTGGAGTGAATCACCTGCAGAGACCCCCACTGACAACTGAACCATTGTGCCTTGCCACGTACATACTCTTAATCCATCACAAATGCAAGACACTCATATTCTCTGAAGTTTCAAAGAAAGAAATTTAAACTAATACACTGTAATCACATTTAAGACAGGTTAGTAATACACAGCATTGTACACTGGGTGTGCAGTGCAACTGAACAACTCTGATCCATCAAGCCATCAAGCCAACTCTACCTGACTGATAGCAACAGTGAGTTTGCATTCTTTTTCACTCATCAGCTTGCTCATGAATTTACATACCAAAACAAGAGTAGATCTTCTCTGTGAGTGGAGACAGAAACGTGGACATTTAAACACCTTCTCCTTGTGGACAGGAATATTCATGTTATCTACATTCAATTTCATGTTTACTTTTGGACAAACGTTTCTATCTTACTACTATCTTTGTAATGATGGAAAGAATTGTGTCGAAAGTGAGTTTCATCACCAACTTTATTTCTAAGCTAAGCTGTTCTTCTGATGCACTAGAAATGTTAACCTCTGTGGATTTATATATTTCAAGAATTCAGGAAAGGCCTGAAGTCTGACAGAAAACCAAGCTGAAAATAAGTATTTTATGAGCTCTGTCTAGGAGCATAGAAAAGCCACAACAGACAAACAAACAAACAGTAACAATATTGAAAGTATAATCAATTACTAATACCATAAGTCAAGAAGTAGGTATTAGCAGAAAATTACATAATGCTAACATAATGGCTGACAGAGCACATTTTATCTAGCATCTCCTTTTCTATAGAGAAACATCCTCATCCTCAGTTCAGATTTTGTCATTTTCAATACATACTTATTTTTTTAATATAATTATAATAGAGTTGTTGTTGTCACTTGAAAATTCAACTTGGGCAATTAATGGGCATTTTAGTTTCATTGCACTGAAAAACATAAATTCATGGCTAACTTTTGCAAAGAATGAAGGTCAAGATTTTGATAAGTAACCAGTGTTGAGTTCTTTGAATGTACATTAGATGCTTTTTGCAATGAAATATTTTGTTGCTGAGTAGTTTTTGTTTTCTGGTGTTTGTGGCACAGTTTAAACTGCCTAATTTCACAGATCATAAAAGATTCTAGAGATCAAATGAAAGATGCTCTGAAGTATTAAAAAAAAAAAAAAGGATGAGGGTGGGAGGGGGAAGGAAGTTCAAAACTGTTAAAAACAGTTGTTAAAATTGTTAAAAAAAAAGATAATCAATTAATTTTAAACTGAAATGTGCAAATGCAGGATAGCTCACTGTAAAGCTAAAACTCAAATCACCCATTGTTCATTCTCATTTTTCCCCTAGCATTACCTGTTAAGTAGATAAAAATCACTCTGTATCAAGCACAAATCACACTCATCCTGAAATCAGTAATATCTTTTTTTCCTCCTGAAATTGGCTTTAATTTTCCTTCTCTTAAACCAAGCTGTCTGTTTTTTCTCCTAATTCAGTTCAAATAGCCTTTCCATTTCATTCTCTGCCCTCTAAGTATCATATGGCATACTGCCATCAGCAATGGATCTCAATAACCACATACTAGATGCCACCTGCCATTAAACCCCAGACATCTGACCTTTGCATTACTGTCATTGTGTATGGCATCCTTTAACTGTTTCTGAAGATATCTTTAAATATATATATATTAATTTTTTTAAACCCTTTGAGATGTTTGAACAGTCAGAATAACTAATCACTATGTATCTCTACCACATTATTCCCCAGTTCTATTTTTAAGTCTGTGATAGAGGAGTCCATCCATGGCAAGGCCGGTTTCAACTCAGTTGTGATGTTACCATCATCACTGCACCTCTCTATTGCTCACTTTGCACACATCTGCTCTGTTCACCTCTTGCAGCAAACTCAGCAAGGCTTCATTTCTTGCAGTAAAACTATATCCTTTTCTCAGACGTATCAAGGAAAAGAAAATAAACTGGTGTCTCCTTCCCATTTTCTCAACTTTACTCTTTTTAAATTTGATCCTGCCACAGCTTGCAACATGGTTATGCGATTCGTCACTCCAGCACACTGAACAGAGATTACTTTTCCATACATTTGCAGTTCTTAATTAAAATTCAAGCATCAAAATGTGTTGGAATGCTAACATTGCCTCAAGTTCTTACCTAACTTATTACAGATGAGGATTTGTCTACCCTGGCAGCTACCTTTGCCAGCAGATGCTGGCAGAGCACCCTTTCCCTGGGGAAACTTCTGTCCATCTGCAGTTCTAAATGACTTTGATCTCTTTTTTTGATTTGTTTATCAACAAAGTTCAAAAGTAAAAGAAATTTAATGTTTCAAACTTATCAAAGTAGGCAAAAGAGAAAGGAAAATATCATGACTCTCTCTTCCATGTGGAAAGACAATATCATTAGACAGTGGAAATGTGTTTTTGCATCTTTACTGTCTATCACTCTATAAGTTCTTGAGATTTCATCCAGTCAGTGACATGACTTCTGGATGAAAAGTTACAGTTCTACTTTCACATCTTCTCAGTCTTGATTATAGCCCTTTGATGAGGATATTCTACCAGAAATAGAAGTAGTTCAAACTACCAGAAAGGACAAAGAATCATTTATTTATTAAAGATATGCACACAACCCCCAACCTAATTGTAACCTTGCACAGATTTTAGGTGAGGCAAAATTAATAGTTTCATTTGTGGCTAAAACAGAATTCATAACACACCAGTATTTTGATTATTGCTTCCACAATATCAAGGCTTTCTCTTCACTTTCAAGTAGTTGGGAGGTTAAACAGGAAAGCTGGGAGCAGATGAACTAAGCTGACCAAAAGCATATTCCATATTGTATGGTATGGTCATGGCTTAGTAATAAAAGCTGGGGAGGGAGAACATTTAGAATTATAGTGTTTATCTTCCCAAGTAACATTACACATGATGAAGCTTTCATTTCCTGGAAATGGCTAAACATCTGCCTGCTGATGGTAAGTGGTGAAATAATTCACTGTTTTGTTTTGATTGCACATGCAGCTTTTTCTCTACCTATTAAACATCCTTTATCTCTAAGCTGCTTTTATCTGTGCAGGTGACTGAGTACTGGCACAGGTTGCTAGGGGGGCTGTGGGGTCTCTTTCTTGGAGATGTCTAAAAGCCACCTGGACACGGTCCTTGGAATTTTGCTCAGGATGTGGCCTTCTTGAGCAGGGGTTGGACCAGATGTACGCAGAGGTCTTTGTTAACTTCAGCCAGTCTGTGACTTCGTGATTCTGTGATTGAATCCATTAGTTTTCTCACTTTTGCCCTTCCAATTCTCTCCCATTCTGCCTATTGTGTTGTGTCTCCCTATTGAGGAAGAGTGTGTGTAGTTAGCTGCCTATTGGGGTTAAAACCCTTAGCCTGGGCACTCTTGTACCAGGCTCCTTTGTACCATGGATGCCTCTTTTCCTTTTCTGACTTTCAATCTTCCTGAAAGACAAACACTAGCATCATGTGTTCTATGTTGGACTCTGGGCTAGGGTTATGAGTTAAACATGGAATTTTCCTCCTATGGAGATAAATACAGGCAACCCCAGCAGATGGTTCAGTTGAGTCAAGACAGAACAAGTAAGAAAATTACTGGGAAACTATTCTTCCTGATACCTTTTACTGCCTTGCTACTTCCTCATTTAGAAGCATTATAGGATTATGAATTTCATGACGAACTCTTTCTTTTCCTTCCAGAGAAACATCAAGGTAAATTTACAGTTTTGGCATCAGCTATAATATTTATGTGTATATACTACAATATGAACTGTGATCACTATTTCTGCATTTACAACATTTTAGCTAACAGATAATAAAATTGAACCAAATAGAAAGATATTGTGCCCTACACTGTGTGAGTTCTGCAATAAAATGATACATTAACCAAGCTAAACACTTTTTTTTTGTACTGATGTTTTTGCAGTTTTATATTTTCTCTACTATTCTACTATTCTACTAGCTAAGCAGTCTTCACAGTATATCATTACACTCATGCAATATGTTCAATGGTAGCACCAGAGAGCAGAGGTCAGGCAGGATGAACCTTGCCTTACAACAAAAGCCTCCAGTTTATAATACACATATAAAATGAAGTGTTCTTAAGAAGGCTGTCAGGTCCTTGCCCTTCTGGAGTCTGAGAGCCATGTGGCACCCAGTGGAGACAATGGAAAGCTTTTCATTAACTTTAGCAAGCTCTGGATTTGTAGTTCTGATCAGCCACTGTACAAATATTAATGAGATAAGCTGAACAGTGCCCTTAGAAGCTGAAAAGACAGAAGATATTTTTTCATCCATTCATTTCTGAAAAGGGTGAAGGGCCATGATGGAAGGATGTAAAGAGATACCACATAGTGTCTCAAGATGGGAAATGAAAATGCTCATTAAACTCTTTAAAAATCTAGAGGGATTTAGAGGGGTGAGTTTCTATTGGCTCCCTAATAATTCTTCTTATGGATTTGTCTTTAAGAGGAATTAGAAGGTAGATAATGGCTGAGGTTAATATACATTTGCTGAAACTTCTTTCCTGTCTGTCAGAACCATGCCTATAGGCTTTTAAGTATTTCACTGCCAATCCTTATGCAGAAAACCACCAATGAATACTTAAAAGTACCTTGAATATTAATCACAGTTGTTCACTTTAAAATAAAATTACTTTTTTTACAATGGTAGCATGCTGCCACAGCAAGCAGGTAGCAAAGAAATAAAAATGGGTTCAAAAAGTAGTTAGGCATATTTTTTGGAAGAAAGATAACTTCTTCCAAATTTGTAATACTGTCTGGCAGTATTATAAATAATGGTAGGGATAAATAAAGAAGTTTCTGTTGGACATGTTCCTGAGACAAAATACTCAGAAAGCATCTGTCTGTACTTTTTTATTGTTAATGCTATTTCCCTAGTATCTACTGTTAGCCTCTAGCATAGTGTCTTAGATAAGCCAGATGTTTTGGGTCTCGGTGGGGCACTAAAAGTTTCTGCTAGCCTGTTACTAGCTAGCTACTAGGCCAAATAGCTCGTTTGGATTCTGTCAAGCAGGAGGAGAGAAACACTATTTTTCAACATAGTCACCACCACTTGCTTTACATTTTCACCAGTGATGAACGAGAACCTGCATGCCACACTCATAAAAATCTGCACCAGAAGAGATGACCCACTGTCACTCTTGCCACAGCTGAAAAACACCATCATGCCTCACTGTTGACATCCACTGTTTGGTCTCCATAAACATTCAGTAAGCATCAATGAATGTCAGTGGGTGCAATTTTTTCCAAAAGGAGGAATTCAGTCACATCTTTGCTTCATCTGCACTCCCATTTCAAATTCCACACTGCGTCTCTGCTGCCATCTGTCACATGGCAACAAAACAGAGTGAAATATTGATGGGATTGTTCAACCTCTACTGCCATATCACCATCATTCACCTCTGACGTCATGGGCCAACATAATAAAATATGAGGCATTGCTTTCAGAGCAGCTCACATAGATTATCTTGGAGAAATTACAAAATGCCATGTCTGCCCTCACACTAGAAAAGCCTAGATCTCAGGTTAAAATTTTCTATCTAAAAGTAGAAAAAAATCATGGCACTTACTAACTACGTGAACCTTTCAATTATATCTATAGAGAAAAAGAGATGAGGACTTTTGAAAAAATACAAAAACCTTTGGAATATAATTACATGAAGTACTGCTGATACAGAAATCTTTCATGTTTGTTTGTCTGGACACTCTAAAATATTTTTTTCCAATATTTTGTATATTTTATATTGTATATTATACAAGCAGTAAGCAAATGGAATGATCTCTACTATAGTTTTTAGCAGGTGAACTTACATATTGTATTTTTGAGCCAGATGTGATCAAGAAAACTTAATTTAACACAAGAATGACTGGATGAACTTCAGTCATCTTTATTACATTTAATATCAGACTGGACTGATTCCAAAATCCTTTTATTGCTCTAAAATGTATTGCTTGATTAAATTTCATTCTTTAGCTTTAGATGGAATATGACAAATTTCACAGATGAAAATGAATTTGGAAATTTAAACAGACTACTGAAAATCAATAAAGCTGTATGAAGGATTTAAGAGAGCTATTTTAGTTACAACCAGCCCCTTGATTCCTTGATAAATTATAAGAAATGAAATTCCGACTAAGTGGAAAACTATTGCTTTAGTGAAGCCAGAATCCCACTGTATTTGTTGCACTTAGCTGTGAAATTGTTTATTTCATTTTTTTTTATAAAACAGTCTTCCCTAACCTGCTAATAGTTTGTACAGAAAGTTCAGTTCCATCTTCTACGCCACTTCTTCTCTCCTGAAAACACAAAGGACATTGTAAGCTAATAAATAAAATACCCCAAATTCCTGTTAGTGTCAGCACTGAAAGACACAAGGAAGACACAAGAATCAAGAAACAGGAAATATTTTTGCCACCTTAATATACATCCATAATTACAAACAAAACTCCTTAGTATGATCTCAGGTGTTTCATTCAATATTTATCTCTCTGTGTACTAGTTTGTCTTCATTTTGTGTCATATCATCAAGGTTTTTGCTATCATTCCAAATTAAATTATTTTCAGAGCCATACAATTTATTCTTGTTCTTCTAGTGACCATGAAAATTTGCCCATAAATCTCAAAATAAATATTCCTTTCCATTAATGGTAACCAGTCACACATTTGTTTGGGATGCTCCCTTTAGAACCTCCTGATCAGAGTTTCTGGTGATCATATGTTTACAAATTCCATTCAGAACAACAAGAGCAAAATGATGTACTGGACACTGCTGTTGGGATAACAATCAAAAGCATGGGGCCCTGGGGCTTTTTCTTTTTAATCTTTCCAGCTTGGGGAAGAGATCAAGGAATAGTGGATGGATCCCATGGGAAAGTAGCTGTTTGCACAGATGGTATAGACAAGACAGATTATGCTTTTATGATCATTTCTGAAGATTTGAGAATTGCTAGGAAGAGTCAGGACCACCTCAGCAAGTAGGACTAAAGTATCCCTGCCTACCTGATGTGGAAAACTTACACTTAGGAAGTATGGAGGAGAAAGATTAAGATCAACAAGCAGAAGAAGTAGCCTAAGATGGAATGCAGTGGATGCAGGGTGATGTGGGCAGGACAGATATTGTAATCATCAAAATAGGGTTGAAGAGTGACTGTATATGCACATAAGTAAAAGAGTGATGAAATGGCAGCTCTATGGGAGAGTCTTTCACACTTCTTCTGGGAAATAAGCACAACTAGGGACCTCCCTGAAGTGCGTGTACACTAATGCATGCAGAATGGGGATCAAACAGGAAGATTTAAAGGCCTGTATGTAGTCTCACTGGGATCAGGTGAATGAAATGTGGAAATGTGGTGGAATAAATCCCACAAGTAGAGTGCTGCCATGTGTGGATACTGGTGCTCTAGGAAAGACAAAGCAAGAAAAGTCACCCATTATGTGAGAGAGCAGCAGGAACGCGCGGAGACTGGTGTGAAAACAGATACTAAACCTGCTGAGAACTAACCAGTTATTCTAAGAGGACAGACAAACGTAGGCAAAACTGTATTGAGTGGCTGCTACAGAAAACTTTATCTTCAGAAAACTGAAAAAAGTTTTACATTCACAGCCCTTGTTCTTCATGGAAGTCCATAATCTTCAGTGTAGCATCATGGAATTGCAACACAATAAACCAGTTCTCTGGAATGCATTTTTACATCCTACCAGAGATGATTGGGGACCCCACAAGAAGTGGTACTCTTCTGGACATTTTTCTTACAAATCAAGAATTGATACTGGGTATTGAAGGTTGGGTACAGCCTTGACTGCATTGACCATGAGAATTTCAAGATTAGAATCTTGAAAAAAGGGGAAAAAAAAAGCTTGAAGCAGGATTGCAGCCCAGGGCTTCAGAAGGGAAAATGTCTGGGCAGGTCTTGACTATCTTCGCAGAAGGAGACTCCACAACCTCTCTGGCAGCCTGGTTCAGCACTGTGTCACCCTCACATGGCAGAAGTTCTTCCTCATATATGGAACTATTCCGTGTTGCAGTTTTTCCCTGTTGCCCCTTGTTCTACTGATTTACATCACTGAAAAGAACCTAGCTCCATTCATTCAACTCCTGCACTTTAGATATTTATAAACATTGATAAGCTCCCCTCTCAGTCTTCTCCAGGCTGAACAGTCCCAGGGCTCTCAACCTTTCCTTATGTGGGAGATGCTTCAGGCTTTTAACCGTTGCTATATCCCTCCTCTGGACTCTCTAGAATTTCCCTGTGTTTTTGGAACTAAGGAGCCCAGAATGGAAAACAGATGTGGCTTCACTAGGGCAAAGCAGACAGGGGGAATCACCTCCTTCGACCCGCTGGCTAGGCTACTTGTAATGTCCTTCTTGGCCACCAGGGCACACTACTGGCTCATGGCCAACCTGTTGTGCACCGCGATCCCTAGGTCGTTCTTTGCAGAGCTCCTTTCCAGCAACTGATACCCTAACCTCTATTGAAGTACGCTGTTATTCCCAGTGTCAGAGAGATAGGGGTAAATTGGGCTATCAATACATGGAACATCATCACTGTAAGTAACCTTCTCTTAAAAAAATTAAAAAAAGTTCAAAATCTCTTTCCCTCTGTTACCTTACACTTCTCTAACTAACTATACCCCAATGCAAATTCTGCTTGATGACTTCTCTCATGCTTTAGCTCTTTTCTTTCTTAAATACACTTTGTGACTATGGTTAATAAAGATTACTGTAAAATTTACAGCTCTTGTTATTTTCAGTTTGCATGTGCCTTCCAATTTTAATTGTTCAGTCCTTCATATATCAGACATACAGACTGTTGACACATTTGTCACATTTGACACTGTTAACCACTGAAGATTCCTAACACATTCTCTAATCTTAGCAGTTTTCTAAAATAGGATAGAAACTACATATGAGAGCTTTCAACATGTACTAGTAAAGGGAATGTATGCAGAACAAGGTATCTTCCTTTGATCTGCTGCAAAGGTTTACATTTCTACATCCAGTTGTTACAAGGTTTTCTTTATTACACTACTGAAAGATTCAGAGTGACATGATTCAAATTTGGATGGGCAAATCATGTCATTTAAAGCTTAATTAATCTTGCCCAGGATGTAATGGAAACAACAAAGCTATAAATGGCAGATGTGTGATCTTGACAAACAGAAAAAGTACTGAAATCTTCTACTCAGAAGACTCAGCATTCAAGCAGCAGCCTTGAGAAAGACAAATTAATGAGTTTTAATTCTGATTCAATCCCATTATTTATTTCTACTTGCATAAGTTCAGCATGCCTTCTTTTCAAGACCATTATAACTTGGCCTCTACATCACTCATTAAAAGGAAATACTCAATCTGATGATTCAGATGTACTTTTTAACTTTGTCTAACCTATCATGTTGTTGCTTTAAATGATAAAGTGGTGCTAAACTGAACAGTTGCAACTTCTCACACTGTGATCTAGCTCCTTTTGTTCTCTGTTTTTCTGAACTACTTGTCTATGGTTACTGCAAAGGATGAGCTGTACAAGTGTCATTAAGTGGGGTGAAAAACAGAGTGGAAAAGAACAGATGTCCTTACAGCATCCTTTCAAACTTAAGAGAACTATAACTGGTATAAATGAAAGAAAACCAACAAGCTTAAATCAAAAAAGCCTTTCTTCAAATTTAAATTAGAATCTTTAAGCAAAACAACCCTATCCCATTTGTACAGTGAAATATATCTAAAACTACATCTGTGACAAAGTTCATTCTTTAAGACTGCATTCTTTTAATGTAGTTCCTGTTTCATCAGACAGCTCTACACTTCTTTTTTTTTTTTTCTTTTTTCTTTTTTCTTTTTTCTTTTTTTCTTTTTTTTCATAAATGCAGCTTTGGATTACATACTTTAATCCAATATTGCACACAAAGATATGATTTCTAGTACTTCACTGCTGCATTCATTTTCCAAAATACAGCCTGAGGGAAAACTCTGGAAAGCTAAAACAAGGCAGAAGTTTTAAAAGTTGCTCTTTGTTCTATTAAATGCTGCGTTTCAAATTCTCTATTAATATTTCTATTTCATAACTGAAGGGTTTTTTGCCTTTGACAACTATGTTTTTTCACTGATTTTTCTGAAAATGTAATTTAATAATAATTTAAAAAATAAAGAATTGAGCAAATAGCATTATATTCCAGAAGGAAATATGGTGATAAAAGTTGTTTAATTATTGTTTATCTCAGTTTAGTGTCATCTGCAGACCTGCAGAAGGTACAGTCTACCCTGTTATCCAGATCAGTAATTAAGAGGTTTAATGGAATTGGGCCCAGTATCAATCCCTGGGATACACCACTATTTACTGGTCTCCAACTAGACTGTGTGCCACTGATAACCACCTCTAGGCCATTCAGCCATTCAGCTACTTTTCATTCCATAAGTCTGAGTGTTTTAGCACATCCTTATGTCACCTTTTCTTTGAGTTGAGTAAGTACGTATCCTCAGTAAGATAATCTGGAAAAAACTTTTTCCATGAGAATTAAGCTTGCTCAAATTAATTCTCATTAGATATAACAGAATAGTTTATTTACAAAGTCACTGTAGCTTAGTTAAGTCTCTAAGCCCCTACTTATGACCTTTTTTGATAAAATTTGTTTTCAAAAGAGTTGTTTTCCAGAATATGTAAACTTCAACACCTCACAAAGAATACAGTAGAGACCAGTCTCCTCCGGTGCTGCACTAAAGCACACCAAGTAGAGAAGAAAAGATAACACTAAAGAATTCTCATCGGTTCTGCTTGGTCCCCAATTCTGTGTATGTCCCCTCTCTGGATGCTTTCAAGGCCAGGCTGGATGGGGCTGTGAGCAACCTGGTCTAGAGGGAGGTGATGTGCCTATAACAGGGGGTTGGAACTAGATGATCTTAAAGGTCCCTCCCAACCCAAACCATTCTGTGATCCTACAAGTTAATGTGTAGGATTTCCCTGAAAACTTCTTTGATTTATTCAATAAACGTCTGGTTTATTGAAACTCTGTTTAATTCTGAACATATTTCATTAAAAATTCAGAGATGATTTTTCACAAGGTATGATCCAAATTTAAGCCAATAATATGAGACAGAGAAAAGTGCTTTTCATGTCTGGTCACCTGGAAACAAGGCAAGTCTACTATTTCCACCTGTAACCTGAAACAGGGGAGGTTATTGCATGGAATATTTTGGCAACATAGATAACAGAACTGCAGACCAAGAAATCTGAGGTACTAAGTTATGTATGGTTCTCACATCTGCATTTTGTCTTTTTTCTGCCAATAAAAATTCTAAAGAGAAATAAAACAGTTTATTTAAATAAAAAGCAGCTAAAAACCTTTACTTCCTGAAGACAATTAGATCACATACTGTGAGGAATTTGGAGAAAACGGTCCAGATATATTCTTGCATTTTCAATTGTCAAAGGGCTTTTGCCATACTTTTTTGTACTAAATAAAGAAAAAACTCCTGTTAGCCTCATGGAGTCCTGCTCCCTGTAACACATTCAACAGATGTCTTGTATTAAGAAGAAAATGCCTGCAGGATGTAAGTTCTGTCTAGTCAGACTTCTTTAAACATTAACATATAAGGGATGCAGATATTTGTCAGGATTATCTTTCTTTTTTATGATGAACTTCATGGAGAATTTACATATGAATAAGGGAAACAAATCTGCAAACATTCCTTTCAGAAGGCATTGGGTATGAAAGGAAGGAAGGAAGTATTTCCGGTAACTTCAGGTAACTTTGTGTCAGGTAACTTGATTAAACACATTAATTCAGTAAATTCTCTAAACAAAATTTTAGTTATCTATTTATATTTAGAAAAACAAAGGCACTTTTTTTTTTTTAATTGATCAGTTAGGATCAATAAAATTACATGTTGCAACAAATTTTTAGGTCCCTGAAACTTAAACTCAAATCTAGCCTCTCAATAGTAGTTGGGATTGTTGGACCCAAAAGACATAACATGAAACAGCTCAAAGCAGCTATTAGAATAACTATGAGGAGAAAAATATTTGTTTGAACATCTCCAGTGCCTAAATTGTCCCTGACATGATTATTTCCTTGCTGTCAAAGGGCTAGGAGGGAGTTCATATCTTCTTTCAGAGAAACAGTAAGAATACAATCATTCCATCTTTTCCTGACAAATGCAAATATGTGCGTATATACTCAAACACTCCCGCTGAAGTGTGGGTACGCCTTACTGTTCTTCAGTCTGAAGGGTACTCATAGACACACAGACACACTCATTAGACTGACTCGGGTACTTCACTATAGTTGTTATTCTTAGAACAGTGACAAAACCTCTGAAGAGATAAAGAATGCTGTTCACAACCATGCAAAGCAGCCCATAAAATAATATTCTCATGCGAATGTATTCTCATGGAATGCATGATCACCCTCTGGGCTGTGTATGCCATACAGTTAAGGTTCTCTGATATCTGGATGGATGCTCTATCTACATGCTGCTAAACAGAGGGGAAGAAGGATCGGATTGAGCTTGGATTGAGCTCAGCATAAAATTGTACCACATTAGCAAAGGCTCAGTTTATAAAATGAAACCTTGTAATGGCGCAGCACCAACCCCAATTACATAGTAGAACAGAAGTAAAAGATTTTTGCTCAGAGTTCTCCACACTTTGGATGGATTTAGTAAGTAATAAATGGACAAAGTTTAGGAAAAGGGAGACTGCTTCTTAACTTAGCATTTAGGGAGTTAAATTCCACCTTTCCTAAATGAAGAAATACAACGATGTGGAAATATCTCATCTGTAAAAGCAGTTTTATTGTCATGCTACAGACTGCAAAACTGAGGTAAATTGTCAATTACAATACAAAAAATGTCAATGTGGGGAGCAAAATTGGCTATACAGACATAGGAGAGTTGGTAGAGATAGTACAGTTATTTTACAAGGGAAGACAAAAAATGATAGTTGTTACTGTTCATAATAGAGGGCTCTTTACATGTAGGCTGAAGTACCATTAATAACTCCCCCTCTTTTGGATACAATTGAAACAGCACATTTATTTAGTAAAATAAATGTATAGATTTGCATGCATAGATTTTTATTTTTATTTTTATTTTTATTTTTATTTTTATTTTTATTTT
>JAPSGF010000034.1:4238777-4275895 GCA_035772895.1 Perdix hodgsoniae
ATTTTTATTTTTATTTTTATTTTTATTTTTATTTTTATTTTTATTTTTATTTTTATTTATAAAAGTGAATGTGGGATAAATATTCAAAAATGCATTTCAATCCTTCTATTTCAAAAGATGAACTTGTATATCTAAAGGATTTAGAAAGTTGAGAAGACATTTTATAATTGGCCTTGATAGGAAAAGTTGTATTTATTACACTTAGTGGGGCTACAAGTTTTACTAAATGCTCTCGAAAGCAGAGACAGCAGTATGAGTTTAAAAGGCTCCAACTATAACCAAACAGCATTATGCTCAGAGGCAAAAGGACATAGGAAGCACTCACTGTGAGGGGCTAGGTACATAAGAACATAAGAACTGTACCCAGATCTCATTGAAATGAATCCTCCTGATGTACAAAAATTTGATTCTGCTTTAAGATTTTGGGAGGCATAATAAAAAGGAATAATGTGCTCTCAGGGAAAAAATTATCTTCAGCTATATAAAAAGAGCTTCAGAAAAACAACCTTATTTTGGTTTCAAATTCATACAAACAAAAATTGGGAAATATCAAAACTAAGGTTTCCTGTGTTATCTCAGTTTTACATCTTTATGTTTATTAAATGATCATCTGTGTTTTAATCCTAAATTTATTCAGATATGTGTGGAGCATGCAAAGATACGTTCAATTATTACTAAGTACAAAATCAATGCTTATTGATACTAATCTTGTTTTGTTGATGCCGAAATTATGAATAGAATATCAATCTCAGGATGATTTTCTCTTCAGCATATGTTAATAAGCTTCATCCATTTATAGTGCTAAGTTAATGAATAGATCGTTCTTACAGCTACATTCTGTGGTTTGGGTTCTTTTTAAGGAAGGTAGGGAAGCACTACAAGTAAAATTAAAAAAAAAAAAAAAAAAGGAACTGTAAGATTTAAATGCTAATAAGGAACTGTAGTTATTCATATGGTCTACAAGAAATCGTATTTAGTTTTAAGTTCAACCTACCATTAAGTCATCATTTTCAATCTTGGGTACACTGGTAACACAAGATAGCATTCCAGAATCTAAAACTCTATCTCTTAATTATTCAAAAATCAATGTGTCTTTTTTTAACAGTGTGATAAGAAACCCCAACCTTTTTTTTTTTTTTTTTAAATTACACACTGGAGAAATGAAGGCAGTATGTGAAAACTTGGAATTTTATCATATATATATATATACATATATATATATATAAAATCTTTGCATACGGTTTATAGTAGTAACATGAAAAATAAAATTTTATGTTGAACTAAAATAGCACTTAAATAATATTTTTTTCTAAAATATTAAAAATTTCACGTTTTTAATTTTAATTTGGTCTAAATTTAGACCAAGTTATTACAGGGGGGAAAAAAAAAGAAAAAAAAAGGATAAAAAAAAAATCTTGATTTTTTTTTTGTCCATGAATTCTATGTCCATGAATTCTGAGATTTGTGTAAAATCATATCATGAGCAAGCAAAAGAACACTGAATATTTTTTTAATATGCATAGATTCTGGAGTACAAAGTCTCTTGGTTATGTTACGTCACTAAAGAACTCGAACTCACTCGTGAACAGAAAACACAATGAAGCATTTGTGAAAAAGCAAAAAACATCATTCTGATGTGGAAGACATAATTTGATTTGAAATAAGCTTGGCAACTAAGTACTAATTCTTAACAGTCCTGTTTGTGTAGTGAGTTGGGCGTTGACAGTTTAGTAGGAATGCATTTGAGAAGTTTTGACAGTTTCTTTTAGACCACAGAATATTTTTTAAAAAATAATAATAATTAAAAAAAAAAAAAACCAGAATTGTGTACTTTGTAAGATACATAAAAGGATGTCTACATAATATAACCCCCACTTCATACAGCCTTTTCTTAGCTAAGGAGTGAAGTAAACATCCCTCCCACTTCACAAGTGAACTTACCTCAGATCACATATCAAGCAAGTCATACAGCTGAGAAACAGAAACCTGGTTCAGAGCTGCATTCCTTGTAGCAGTAGTGGCAAATTCCTGACACTGGTGCCAGGTTTGGCACCAGAAGAAATTCATACAGCTATCAAAGATGTTAAAACAAAATGTGCTTACAGAAATTTCTCACTAGACGTGAAAAAGTTTTACTAGCATTTCTTTTTGACTCTGGAAATTTCATTTATTTGAAATTACATGACCTATAGAGTTGGTATGACAGTGGAACCAAAAATATCTCTAGCTAGTTCCTTATTTTTTCATAGAACCAGGAAATTATAGAATGGCTTAGGTTTGAAGGGACCTAAAGTGCATCCAGTTCCAAACTCCTTGCTGTAGGCAGACTTGCACACTTCCAGGGATGGGGCATCCACTACTTCACTGGGCAGCCTGTTCCAGTGCCTCACCACCCTCACAGCGAGGAATTTCTTCCTTATATCTAATGTAAATCTACCTTCTTTTAGTTTAAAAAATCATCTCTTGTACTATCACATACACTCTTGTCTTTCTCCAGCTTTCTTACAGGCTCCTTTAGGTACTGTAAGGCTGCAATGAGGTCTCCCACATATTTCTCTTCTTCAGACTGAATCATCTCAGTCCTTCAGCCTTTATTCATAGGAGAACTGCTTCAGCCCTCTGGTCATCTCCGTGGCCCTCCTCTGGACTTGCTCTGACAGCTTCATATCTTTCTTTTGCTGGGAGATCCATAGCTGAACACCGTACTTGAGATACTTACCTAAATTTAGGTTTACAATTACAGTTGGGCTGAAATGCTCAGTTTACTTTTGGATCCTTAATGCACTCAGGTATATAAAAAATGAGAATGAGAAAATGCCATTACATGGGTTAAAGAAGGGAATTTAGACTGTGAGGCTAATACTGGATCAGAAGTAGATTTAGTGTCTGAAACAGGGAGTACTGAAGATCTAGGTTAAACTTCAGAACTTTCAGTGTCTAGGAAACTAATACAGGGATTTAAAAGTGCCAGGAAAGAATGGCTTCCTAGTTTGAAGACCTATGTGAGCTGCTTATTTAAGTAAAAGTATAAGATTAGGATCTGGAGTGATGATGAAAGAACACAGTGTTAGGAAGGGCACTTGAAAAACACAGTGGGCTGTGAAACACCTGGAAGTGGTTTTGGTTAGTTTTCTAAGTTGTTACAGGATGCTGAGTAGAGTTATTAATAAGAATAAAGTTTGGTCCTGAGAATATAGACTCAAAATTATCCAGTAGTTGAATATCAGCCATTCTGAGTAGAGTAGAGGAGAATTAAGACTTATGGGTTGGGTGGAGGTTTAACTTCAGGAAAGTACGGATTTAATTTTTCACTTTATTACGTATGATTTGCAATCCTGATGTGTTGATTAGCTGGATCAAACAAGTCAGAAAGAATAAACAGATGCACCCAGCCAATAAGTTTATTGTTAAAGTTTGGTTAGTATTTCATTTCAATTTGAGAATCAAGATGAGGGGATACTGCAGATAGAACCCAGATGAGTCACAGATTCAGAGACAAGTGCTAAACAGGGAGGACTATTTTTGAAAGCTGCAAGAAAGGCAGATCCAGAAAATGTAGGAAAAAAAAATCTCATAGCTGATCTCATCTTAAAAACAAAAACAAAAACAAAATCAAAACAAACTATTTGTAATATACAACCTACTTTTACCAACAATCAATGCTCACATTAGTATTAGATATTAAGCTTTCCAAAACTATCCTTCACTTTGACTCAGAAGATAATGATGATCAGAGGGCTGAAGCACCTCTTCTGTGAAGAAAGGTTCAGAGGATAGGGCTTATTTAGCTTGGAAAAGAGAAGACTCCAGGGAGACTTCATTGTGGCCTTCCAGTACTTGAAAGAAGCGTATAAACAGGAGGGGGAACAGCTGTTTATGAAGGTGAATAGTGATTGGACAAGGGGGAATAGTTTTAAACTGAGACAGGGGAGGTTTAGGTTAGTTATTACGAGGAAGTTTTTCAGCCAGTGGGTGGTGACGTGCTGGAACAGGTTGCCCAAGGAGGCTGTGGATGCCCCATCCCTGGAGGCATTCAAGGCCAGGCTGGATGTGGCTCTGGGCAGCCTGGTCTGGTGGTTGGTGACCCTGCACATAGCAGGGGGTTGGAACTAGATGTGGTCCTTTTCAACCCAGGCCATTCTATGATTCTATGATAATCATATCCTGAATTATACTGTCATCAGCTAAGTTCTAGAGGTCCTGCTTTACAGTGCCTAATCTATAACACAAACTTCAAGTAAGGATCTGCAACCTAAATCTCCCTCAAATTAACTGAAAACCCACTCATATTTACTGTTAAGCTCATAGCTCTGTAATGTTTGTGTTTCCAATTCCAGTACAAACATACATTTTTGGCATCATTTGTTTCAGTTTCTAACCCAAAGAACCAGTCATTACTCCTGTGTTTACCAGTTTTTCTCTAAATGCCAGGCTGTGTTAGTCCATGCAGGATGCAGCAATTAAGTTTTGCAAGTCACTTATAAACTTATAAACTGTTACAGTCCTTTATAATCATTATGGTATCCATCCTAGATTTATGTGAAGCATTTTCAAATATAAAATAAAGGCAAGCTGTGGAACACCCTAATTCTGCAAGCATTATGGAAACACAATATTCTTAAAACTTTTCAGCACCACTTGTATAGAAACCACATTTAATTGACTGTTTCGTAACCTCTTTTCTAATCTTTCCCTCAGATAGGCTTTAAGGTCCTGCAGACTCCTTTACATATCCTCCTGGCCCTGCATGTTCTTCTTGGTCTGGGAATAAACCCAATTCCTTCATCTACTTTCCTCACCTTAAACTTTTATTTGTATACCTCATTAGAAAGTAAACCCTCCACCACAACCATCATGGACTCAAAGGAAGTATTTTATTTTTTTTTCCTAACAATACTCAATCTCATTCTGCCACTGCAAAATATGTTAAAAAGTCTTCAGTCCTTGCTGTTCTTAATATTGGCCCATTCCATAAAATTAGCTCAGACATTGAATTTTCCATAGAATTTGTTTTTTGTAGAAATCAAATTTTAAAGAGTAGTTTCATCCATATAAAGAAGTGTACAGGCGCAATCTAGGAAATGGCTTAAGGGCTATTCCAGCACAGTAGCATGCACTAAAGGAAAAGGCTGATGGAAGTTTGTGGTAATTGCTGTATTTTGCATTATGTTCTTACCTCCTTTCCCACCCACCCGTACCCCTACATTTTGTGTTTAAGTTTAAGAATGGAAATATTAAGGTTATTTCTTAAGTTTACTGGTGGACATGCAGAAACCGGATGAAAGTTGGGTCTGGAATGCCTTTAATGTTTCTCTTCTTAACCTGAATCTGAAGTGAAAGTGCACATCTACATTAATCCACAAACAAAAATGAAGCATTTGTTCTGGTAGTTTCAATCCTCACTTTAGCTCTGCATGGTTTGCAGGATGCCTGCAAATCAAGTTCTTCAATGTCTACTCTGTCATTAATTGCATCACTGTTCCAAATGTTTACTCTCAGTTTGCATCTACTAGTCATAGTTGTCACAGAACAAACCATGACTCTCCCACTCCTGTTAGCACCAGCTTTTATTCCAGTACCACGAGACTTTTTTCTAATACTGTATTATCAGCTACTTGGACTCACTTTATAATGCTATTAAACTGATGGGCAGTAATATCTAAGCTAAGGATTTAGGGAAGCAAGAAATATCCTGGCCATAGTAGGCTTTTGAAAAAGATGTGAAGTAAGACACAGTAAAAAATACTGAGTTCTAAAGGATGGGCAAAAGCTAAGTGTGATGCGACAGGTAAATACATTCAATTTAGTTGTTTCCAGTGTATAATTCTCATCTACTAAATTCTCAGGATCACTGATTTATTGACAATTATAAGTGTACTCTTTTAAGAAAGGTTCCGCTTACGGGCAGAACAGACATGAATTCAATATGAGACAGGTGTGGCAGTTGGTGCAAGTAAATTATTTACAGCTGTTCCTCTAACCACTGCAGGTACCCTTCAACATGGTAAAGATGAGTTTGGGCTGAATGTTGGTAGCTTTATTTTTAGCCTGTCCAAAGTCCACTGAATAAGAAAATTATTGGGAAGAAATAACAAAATCAAGTTAGCTTTGTGCCGAATATGGATTACCTGATTATGCTTTTAGATAGAGTTAAAATAATAGTGGATAACAGCAAAGACTGAAGAACAGGTGACTGACACATTCTAATAACAGTTCAACAGAGTGAATTACATTTCTGCCATAGATAAAGAAGTTTAAAATTTGATTTCTACACATTACAAATTACAAAACCTATGTCTACTGCTGGATGCTAAGGAAGTACAAAGATCTAGGCCAAGGTCTTTACCAGAGATAACCAAAAGTAGGATACTGCATTATTAGTGCAGAGGAACCAGGGCTAGATTCAGGCTATGCTTGTAAATCAAGACTGAAGAACTGAATATTAATTGTATTTCTGGACCACAGCTATTTCTCAAGGTTTTCACAAACGACCTCGATGAATTGTTTACAAAGCAGTACATTGGATGATATAAGATTAACATATCTACAGACAAAAACAAAAACAAACAAAAAAAACAACAACATCCTTTGTACTGTTTTAATGTATTGATAAAGGCTTTTATTTTGAAAGAGTTCTGCCCAGGGGAATTAAGTTTTCTTGCAAGAACGTATCATAGAGCAGAAAAAAATGGGCTGCTCTGCAGAGGGTAAGCTAGAAGGAAAACAGCCTGAGCAGTAACTTAACTGAAAAGACTGAGAGTTCCACAGTACTCCAGAGCAGAAAAAAAATAATCTGCAGATGGTAACTAGAGTCAACCAGTAGACCAGTAACAACTGGACAAGTTCATTGTGATAAGGTAGGTCTAAGGTCAAGCAAGAAAGTCAAAACAGTGTACAGGATACAACCAAGTACACAGCCAGCCACAGGCAAACCTACACTGAGGAAAGAGACAGAGGCAAGTGCCTGGACTGAAACTCAGCTCCTGAGCTAGATGAGGCCTCCAAATGAGCTTCTCATGGAGCTTTCACAGAGCATGTGGCTGCACTGCATCAGATCTGGCCTTTACCACAGGTGGTCGAACACCTCAGAGAGAGAAAGACTGCATAGCCTGTTGGTGAGCTCAGGGCCCTGACAGCAAGGCGAGGAACACATATGCAATATTTTCACAATAAACTCCTATCACAAGAGCTGACTGATTGTATGGTAACAGGAAAGAGACACCTAAGTAAACAGATCAGCCTCTCTGTTCATTTCCAGTGGGAATTAGTTACATTTGCAATATCATTCCCTGTTAACACTGTCATAGCCCACACAAAAGACAAACCTCAGGTCAGCCTTCTGATAGTTCAGTGAAGGCAGAACACATTAAAATACTTCAACATTCACAAAATATAATCATTACATCAGTTATAACACAGTACATAGATCTCTATCACACTTTGTAATCAATGCCCTGGAGCTATATTATGGACTATGTAACCCATGAGTGCTGTTAACGTCCATCTTCTGGTATTTTACTGTATGCTGTAGATTTTCTCTACTCAGAAGCTGTGCAACCATCTGTACAGAAGTGCTCAAACAAATACATGTCCTTAACACCAAAACAAACATCTGAAAGTTTTCCAAACAGCTACATATACTACTCTGATATACTGAGAACAGTACCTCTAGATCTGTCATCATGTCTGAGCCCTGCAAATAAGGAGTCCTTTGAAATTATCAGGGTCTTGCTAAATATAATAGATCCAGGCACTGTATATTACAGTCATTCCTCACAACATGTCACAGAATCCCACAAACACCATCACATTCCTTCAACAAATTCACTCAAACGTTCCTTCTCTTAATGAAGAAAAATTGGTTTAGGGATGCTCTAATAGCTCCTGAGAATCCCTTTCAAATCATCCTTAGCAATACCCAGTAACAATATCCATCCTTTCAGTTTTACTGCATGTTAGACCACTTGGACTTCTGAACTTTTTTTTCTACTTAACATCCTACAACAGATCAGAATTTTCTACTCTGTCTTCCACAAATTGGATGGTTTGTCAACTGAATGGTATCTGGATCTCAGTCAGCAACTTGCAACACTTCTGAGTTGCACTGTCAGGCTGATGTTTTGGGGAACCAAGGCTTCTCAGTGAATTTTGAAAGCATCATTCTTGCCGAATATGTTATTTTTTCTTTCTAACATGGTTTATTGAACACAACAACAGCTTTCAGTTGGATTCTCCTACATTTAGTGTTCTTGTAGCTGCAGCTCTTACTGTGCCATCCTTGCACCTGTTCTCAAGTTGCTCTTGAAGCTTCCAGTAGGACTACTGCCTCCGTCTTTTTAGCTATGGCTATAGGTGCATTTTCTGCAATTGTTGCTGATGGCTTCCAGTTAACCTTATGTTGTCTTGTTTTGTTTTGTTTTGTTTTTTTTCTAAGGAACTCTGAATCTATATTTTCTTTTGCCATCATCCTTATAGTACATTCTCCATCATGGGTGAACTGGCTTTGCCTACAGCCATCACAGGACTTCTGGTTTCACTCCAATAGACAACTCTTGATCACAGTTTCAAAATAAAGCTAATGCAGCAATTCTACCCAGGAGAACAACAACTACTAAACCTTCTTCTTCAGGTAAAGAAGTTTTTTCAGTTATTGTAAAAGAATCGTGACACATACAATGACAACCCCAAATTTTCAAAATCCACATATGCTTGAAAAAATTTATATGCAAGCTTTTGTGCTCCTTCCAGTCTGGACCTTAATTCACTGAGGTAGGAACTAGCCTCCTGTGCTTATTGCAAGCATGTATCATTTTATTACAGAGCAAAATCAGTCGATTTGCTAGATTCAAAAAAGACACATGAACCATATTTGAAGGAGCTAACAAAATTAGTTCTTGTGAGTCATCATTGCAATGCTGGTAAAGTGAAAGTATTCAGAACAGGAAGAATAGATATTTTAGTTTTAAACTTGAAGCCTGCAAAGTGATATGGCTAGGATAAAACAAGTAATCAGAAGGAACATAACGACTTTTTAAAATTATTTTCTGGCAAGTTCTGATAGATGGTTTATAAAGGTAACAGAGTTAAGGAACATTGCATACTAGTCCATAGGTTTATAATGAAGGTCAGAGATCACAACAGTCACAGCTCTCAGGCCTACATTAAAGTTAATTCTCCAAATAAGTCTTCTCTACATAAACTGACAGAAAAAAATACATAGTTTTACTTTTCTTTAGATTTTGTAGGATCTTCAGGAATGGTAGGAGGTCTGGAGCCATCACGTTGACATTGACAGCAAAAGCAGGTAGGATTACACCATATAAGAATATAGTTGGTTTTCAGGAAATGGGGTTATAAAGTATGTATAAAGCATATTGTTTGGTCTGGAGATGGACTAGAGCTCAGGACATGCAAAGAACAAGAAAAGGTGCTGCGTAATTCTAGAAAGAGTCCTTTGAAAGATAAACGTTAGAATATTAGTCAGTGGAGAAAGAGCAGTCACTGCGAGTGAAGAAAAGGAAACCAAAAATAAAATTAAAGGTGAAAAGAACATAGATACATATTTTTTTATTATTATTATTATTAGTAGTAGTAGTAGTAGTAGTAGTGCTAGTAGTATTTTAAGTGATGAACACTTTGAACTCAAAGGACCTGAATTTGCACGGACCACCTTAAGATCTCTTCTTCATTAACCCAGGAGTGTCCTCAAACATCTGGCCCGTCAATCACAAACATGTTTTGTCAGTGGAGACTAATTATTACTGCCAGTATTTCTGCACCAAACACATTCTGGAGAACAAATTATGTAATATCCATGGCTGACCACTCAGCTGCCCTCTATTCACATCAACCATTTTCACAGATCTTTTGCTTTGTAGGCTTGTAACTAAGATTTACATGAGAGGTGGAATTACAAAGACAGTTTAGAGCAGTGCTATTGAGGAGCTAAACCCCAACATCCAGGAAGTTTGTTGGCACTGGTAGATGCAAAACTATTCCAACTGCAGGTTCCCTGCTATCACTGAAATGAGGGCTGTGTTATGGCTTGGCTGCACAGGTATTCCAGGTAATGGCAGGGCACTCAAAGACATGCTGGTTTAAAGGGAGGACCGGGTGAAGGGAAAACAGTAGTTGGTTCACTCATAAAATTGGTTCACTCAATTTTATGAGATTTAACACTGGTGATATTACAATTAAACATGGATAGGTTTTAGATAACATTACAGTTGGGAAAAATAAGGACTGAAGATGTTTATTCATTGCTGTTTTATGGTATCCTCAGGGCTGGGAGAAAAGTTAGAGCCAGTGAAGCAGTTTGTAGTTGATTTTGAGGTAACTGAAGCAAAGCAGGCCCTAGACAGGCTTAAAATGTAGCAGCAAGCTATTGTCAAAAATGCAAAACGCAATTTGGACTGCAGATCTGGACTGCAATGTGTTTTACATTTTCTGTTTCCAATTATATTCAAATGTTTTAAGTTTCTTATTACCATATGCTATATTACTTGCTCTCCCCCATAACATTCCTCAAGAATGGTCATACCTGTTGAAATCAACACTGCATCTAGACCAATATGAAGAGTCTGACAAGAAGACTCATAGGAAATAGACTCATATGCAGACCTCTATCAGGTACAGATACACCCTTTTTGTCATATAATTTTCATGTTGAAGATTCATAATCTACTTAGCTGTTCCCTGTAAAGAAGCTATTTCAGGTATGCGGTCACCTCTTTGCAACTTTTCTGAACCTTCTTCAGTTCATTTTTACAATGAAGAGGGAAGATGCAACACAGCTGCAGGCAGATCAACATCTCCATGGAGAGGAAAGGAATAGTTTCCATTTTGTTGTCTGCTCTTTTTATCAAATATTTCTTAATATTTTGATTTGGAACACTGGGATGACATTTTTGACAGATTTATTACAATTCCAAGATGTCGTTCCATAAGAATGGTGATCAGCTCAGAGATCAATCTACTCTCTGTGTAAAATTTAGATCCATTTCCCCCCATTTTTTACTTACCTATACTGAGATTAATCTGCCATTATAGTGACCACACATTTGATCTCATAGAGCTCTCTTCCTGATTTTTCATAGTCAGGTTTTCCTAAATGGCTTATTGTCAGTAAACACTGTCACATTTTTCAAAGAACATCTCATTAATGAATACCCTGGAAATAACCAGTCATAGCTCAGTTCCCCAAAAGGCTCTACTGATAAACTTCTTGCATTACAAAAAATGACTCCTTGTTTGAAACTTGATTTTCTTTTATTTTTATTTTTTATATTATAGGCAGTTATTTACCCACGCAAAGACTTTGGATCTTATTCCACAGATGTTTTATCTATGTAGGAGCACTTTGAAAGGCTTTTTTGACAGTATCAGTCAGATTTCCTAAAACATGTTGATTCCTCCATAAAAAGCACAATAGATTTGAAAGGCATGACTTCTCATTAAGAAACTTGCGCTAATAATATTGAAGCAAAATGGCAGGCAGCTAAAACCACCTGAACTATAGGAAAGCTAATAACAGTGGAAAAAAAATCTATTTGTGTCACAGATAAAAATGAGGAATTCTAATGCACTGCAAAAGAAATGAATCATAGCAATGAAACGAGCCTTTTAACTAGACATGAATTGTTAAATTATTAATAGTGCAGAAAAGGAACATTTATTCAATTAATACTTCTGTCTTTAGAAGGAAGCTGGAAAAGATACAGGGATCACATAGAAATAAAAGGAAAGATTCTTACTTCACTAGTAACTGAAAAAGATGTTAGACAACCTCAAAAACTGATAAACATCTTACAGGCTCATAAGATGTTTCCAGTAACACTTAATTGTTTGCTGAGGAAATATCTGGTCTCCTGATTTAATTTTATTTATTTGTTACAGTGGCAATGAAAGTGTAGGAGACTGAAAATACTTCTTTTTTTTTTTTTTTTTGGTCACCATTCAGGATCAGGAAATGGAGTGATATGGATGATAATTGATTAGCTTGATTCCAGTCAGAGGTAAATTAATAGAAAATGATTTAAAAGTCAATATATAAAGAATTAAAAGATGGAATTCTGCTTCATCTCAGTCACTGTGGGTTTTATAAGAAAACAGATTTTATCAAACAAGATGAGATGGATTTTTTTTCAGACAATAGATTTTTTTTTTGACAAAAAGCCACACAGATATCATACTGTTTAGTGTGCTAAATATGCGTTACTATGAGAACCTGTAGCAAAATGACAGAATGAATTGGCACTTCAGTGTATAAGAAAGACATAAAGGTACACTGTAAGTCCAGGCACAGTATCAGTGTGACAGTTAGTGACATGCTATGAACTCTTCAGATTTTTCCTATTCCAAAAGGATTTGGAAAAAATAAAGTAGAAGAACCACAGAAAAGAATAAAAAAATATTTTAAGGGCTGTATAAATTGTCAAAGGAAATAACTGAATACAAATTGAAACAAGACTGGTAGTCAGATGTTCTTGCCTTGAATAATGTGAAAATCTATTAAAATAGGCAAGTAAAAAAAATAATTTATCTGATTTATCTTCCGTTAAGCTATGATTAATCTACTGCTATCTGAGTAGTTAATTGGGGCTGACTTCAGTAAGACCCTTCTGTAACGTACATGGATATTTCATCAACTGAGAGAAGTAGAGCCTTCTAGGTTAATGTGGTTCCACTGAGTTAAAAATCATCTAAGTTTGATCTTCCGTATGCATTCCCTTGGGGCAACATCAGAAAGAAATTTGCAGTTTCCCTTTCACAACATGACAAATTTTCCCTGTCACCTAGAGTAACTAATCAGACTATCCATTTGTACTGGATGCATACATGATCAATACTGGAATAATGTTTCTTTTCCAAAGTATGCTACAGAAAACTGCCACTTGCTTTTCTCCTGGGAAAAGGATCCTGCTGGCAGATAACTATTCTGCTATCACCACCTTACCTTTAATACAGACTAAAAAGGATAAAATGAAAACGCTGATTTTTGCCACAAACACACAAATGTTCCACAATGCACCCCAGTGGCTGATAAGCAAATGCTCATGTACGCTAGCACTTACTTGTTGAACATAGCGTGTTTTACCTTCTCTATCAAGAAAACAAAGCAAAACAAACAGTAAAAAAGTAGTAACTTTTTGTGCTTTTCTACTAAGAAGTACCCAAGATAGATTTCACTCCTTTAATTTCTACTCCTTCATCCAATTTCTCAGACTGAGAACTTCCTACTACATGAAGAAAACTAGTGAGACATTTTCAAACATGGCAATATTTCATTAGCATACCCTTCCTTTGTTAAAAACAAAGTTCTGCTGAAATATTTTACATTCTGTCAACTTCTGACAAATTGCAAACACAGCTTCCTAGTAGGTCACACCAAACAGATTGCCTCAGTCAGGCAACTGGGGATTTAACAGCCAATCTCAGGATCAAGTTTCTTGGCACAGTCAGGAGTTGTAGGACATCATGAAGCCAAGAACATAGTAGTAGCCTTGGGAAATCTAGTTATGCCCCAGCTTTAAAGACCCTGGAAGGCCTTTCAAGATTTGATTCATTAAACATCCTGCTCTATGTGTTCCTTGTGCTAGTCATCATTCTGGGGAACTCCCAAGAGTGCTCCCACTTCTTAATTAGCAGGGTGCCTCATTTAACTTTAGAAAAAATCATATGATATGCTGTGATTTCCTGAAATTCTTTTAATAATTACTTTCTACCGTCAATATTTTTGAAGGCTTTTGTTTATGAGACTGTCTTCAAATAAAAAGAAAGATATTTTGAAATGCTGAACTTTTCACAGAATCACCAAGGTTGAAAAAGACCTTCAAGATCATCCAGTCCAGTCATCCACCTATCACCAATAGCTCTCACTAAATCAATCCCTCAACACAAAATCCAAACCTTCCTTGAACACCTACAGGGTCAGTGACTCCACCACCTCCCTGGGCAGCCCATTCAATTGCCAGACCACTCTTTCAGAGAAGTAATATTTCCTAACGTCCAGCCTAAATCTCCCCTGCCACAGCTTGAAGCCATTCCCTCTAGTTCTATCCAGTTACATGAGAAAAGAGGCTAACCCCCAGCTCACTACAACCTCCCTTCAGGTAGTTATGGAGAGCAATAAGGTCTCCTCTGAGCCTTCTCTTCTCCAGACTGAACAATCCCAGCTCCTTCGGCCACTCCTCATAAGGCCTGTGCTCCATTTACCAGACAATGGAAGTTCTAGGTTTCATCTGGCTTCTAATCACAAATACTACCTTCAAAAGCCTTTTCTTTTAGCTACTGTCCATACAGAGCAAGAAACTAACAAAGAAAAGGAGACAAATATCTGCATCTGATTTTTGGTTTTGTTTGTTTTTTACTTCAGATCATGTTTTTCAAAAGGAATAACTGCAAAGATCACAGCTGCATTGGTCAAAGCTGACCAAGGAGCACTCTCATTCTTTAACAGCCCCTAATGGTATAACAGCCCTAATAGAAACATCTGGCTGCAATTTCTGACTTAACCAAAAATACCAAAGTGGTATTTCCACTAAATTTGCACAGCAAAACAAGTAAGAAGAAAGTGTAAACATACATATATGCAATACCTGACGGCACTGATAGATATCTATCTGCATTTCTTTCATAACAGAGCCAAATTCTTTGGTATACCAGAAAAAAAAAAAAGAAAAAAAAATTGCATACAAGAGAAATAATTTCTGCATTCAATATTTTAATTGGAAATTAACATTTTAAGACAAATGCCTTTCCCTTGAGCCTTGAGCTATCTTTTTCCTCTCAATCATTATAAAAATTCATAAAGACTTCCCCAGATAAGAGTGTGAACTGGAAAATGTGAAAATGGATGCTTTTATTATCTAGGCTGAGCCCCATGTAAAACCTGAATGAACAATGTAAACAGAGGATCGTCAATTAGATTTTTATTTTTGATGACAGCAAGCTAACTAACTAAGTACTAATTCAGCAATGAAAAGTCTTTTCACAGTTACATGGCTGTTTTGTGGTGGTTTTTGTTTTTTTTTCCCCTCATCTAGCTGTGTTTCCAAAACAGTGATAATTTAAAAAACTAGACTCAAGACGGTAGAAAAGATCTTTATAGCATGATTTTTGGAACACAGAAATTTAACACCAGCAAAAAACAAACAAACAAACAAACAAACAAAACAAAACAAAAACCCAAAACAAAACAAAAACCACCACATGTAAATGGAAGATTTTCTCCATTTTGTAATGAATGTTAAATACAGACAAATTTCAGTTTTAGAACCATTTAGCATGGTTCTAAGTTTCTGGAGGGAAATAAAATGAAAGAGGCTGAAGAGAGCAATTGTGTTAGTAAAGAATTCAGTAAGTACAGTAGAGATTGTTAAAAATAATGTAATGTGAGGCAAAGTCATTTTCTGTCTTAGTAGAACGACCATCTTGCCAAGATCATACAATATTGCTTTTTAAACGCTTCTTTTCCCGCAGGCTAAAACTAAAAATATTGGCAGTTTTATCTCATTGCAATATAGGATCTACTCAAAAGAAAATGTACACAAGAGAAAAAAAAGAAGAAAGAAAGATATTTTTAGACCCTTTTTATTCTATTTTGCTGCTAATATGATTTCACTGTGAATCTTCCTGATTTACATAGAGCCTTTGCTGCCTCCAGTGGAGGCTTTGTACAGATGCCTGACAGTAAAGACAGAACTATTTTCGAAGCTGCTTATGAATTCTCAGATTTTTATGTTTGTTTTACTCCAGTTTAGGCCACGATGCAAAGAAGCCCCTGTAAGTTCTTCCAACTGGTAACAGTCCTCAAAGGGATGGCTGGTGATCACTGAAATACAGGCAGAACTCACCACCAGAATGCTGCTAGGGAGGGTTCCTGGCACTGGAATCCAGCCATGTGCACTGTTAAATTGCTATAGCAAACTCTGACACGTGGTTGTGACAACTCTCCCCATTGATTCTGTGGTACTGTTGGGAAGTTAGGAAGCACAGGAAGTAATTAGTAGTTCGCGTAAGGCTGTCTTCTCACAGGGAATAAGAAGGATGGACAGAATGGATGAAGCCTGTCCTGTGCCAGCTGGCTTAAGTAACACAGTCTTTAGCAATGGTCTTGAGCACATTACATTTACTCCTAGAAACGTAGCTTGTGTGTGCCAGGCCCTGGATTTCCCGCAGTTTGGCTGACTCAAGATGTTTTCTCTCCTCTAAAGAATGGCAGTCTTCCATACCAGAAGAGACCATAATCACAAGCCTGGATTAGTGGAAAACTTCCAGTGGACTTGAAGTGATTCTGCACAAGAAAGGCTAGGAGTCAATGTCTTCAGTCTCTAGGCTGCTCCTTATGGTCTTGAACTACTACTGAATAAGCTTCATACCTTCTCGTAGAAAGCAGCTTTTCTTACTATGAAGCTGGTCGTGAGGAGGCTGCAGTTTACAGTCAGGACTGCAATGCTGCTTTCCAGAAGGACTGAACCAGTGACTATTTTGCAGGTCTGCGGTCTTTCACAAAATAAGCTTACCTACAAGCAGTCTCTGGATGATGATCTTGCTGATAAGTGTGCTCTACACCTGAACTGTAAAAACTGAGTTATCTACCAGATAGTCACAGAGCCTGCTCAAGAGATGAGCAGTATGTCTGCCTACAGATCCACATAAGGAAAAACGTATCACTGCTTTTCAGGTTTCAGATGTTTGTGCTTACCACTCAGATGCTGTTAACAAGTCGTATGTTAACATACAGAGATATTCTTATGTTTCCTGAGATGACTTCTGTTTTTTAGCATAAATCTTTAAAGAAATAGTGCAAACATGCAGTGAGTTAATATTGTGAAATTTAGGCTGTACAATCAAAATACGTCATTTGTCAGCAATGGCTCTACAAAACACGTGTGATTTGCTTGTCTCTTCAAGTTAAGAACCATTGCTGGGAAGGAAAGAGGAAGCTACTCTGCCTCTACTGAGTTCTTAGGTACACTGAAGCAATCCTCTTTGCTTTTGCAAAAAGATCAGAGCAAGCAAGCAAACATAATGCATTCTATCAGCTAATGAGACATCAGCTTCTACTCCTTTACTTTGATGTGGTAAGGCAGTCTCTTGCAACTGCAGCTGTACGACTGTAAGTGAACAAATAAGTGTCAACAGTGAACACACATATAGTAGGCTTACTGCTGTACAGTAGCTATAGAACTTCCTATGGCCTATAAGTTTCTTATAATGGAATTAACCTCCTCAGCTGCTTAAAAGTTAAGGTTCTGGTTTATGTTAGCATTCTCCTGAGGTCAACTGTCAAGAGAGGTCTGATTTAGTTCTCTGAGGCATTTATCCTTACTCTGAAAAACCGTATAGAGAATAATTCAAAGCGGTGGTCTCTGGACCTTGAGATTTCAGGGGATACTTTGAACACAACGCAAAATGGCTAAAAAAGATGAGACTCAGAACACTTACATTTCCTTTTGCTGCTGGTTCAGAACAATTTCCACAGCAGCTTTGTGTGAAGCCAGCACTGTAAAATGATAGAAGGATGATTTTGAAACTGCTCAATGACTGATGTGTTGGCCAACACAGAGCTGCCTTTGAATTTACACGTACAGAAAAGCTGTAGACAGAAATCTGTTTTGTGGTATTTTTTAAACTTTCTACCAAACATCACGCTGGCCCTGATCATCACAGCAATAAAATATTTAGGAACTATATCAAAGTTCTTCACTTTTGGTTGCAGTGATGATTGATGGGATTTTAATCTTGTGGCATTTGCATCGGGTAGGAAGTTGGGGAAAACCCTTAAAATGCTCAATTGGTTTTAATAACCCTAACATCTGTTGAAGTTTTTGTTCAAGTTATATGTATTCTCTGGCTGATTTCAGTGCTACAGGAATTCTTAATGCCTCATCATTACTCTCCCCAGCAGCTGTCATTGGGCATTGCCTCTGAGAGCTGGAGGCTCACAGAGCTGACTGAGCCAGGTGCATAAATATTATTTTATAGCGATGTACAATGCATTATATTGAAAACATATTACTCGTTTTCATAACTTGGAGGAGATATTTTGGAAGGCATTGTCTGTTGGATGCAATATGTATCTTTTCTGTATAGATTTTTAAAAATAGCTATTATACTTTTAAGTCCAAAGTAATGCTTACTTACATATTATATTGATTGAAAAGTAGTACAAACACACTGGCCAGAAAAAAGAAACCAGCTTTTCCACCTGCCTGTGCAATTATTCTTTAAACATCAGGCAGTATAAAAGCTCCTCAATAGAAATTCCTAACTTTTATTGGGATAAGAAGCTTAAATTATAAAAGTATCCATGGCTATCAAATACTTATTTTTAATAATAGACTTCTTATATTTTGGAGGTCCAGTTACCATGTTAACAAGCCAATACCCACTCAATTCAGAATTACCAGACCCACCTTATTCCATCGGATTTATGAAGAGGAATGAAAAGCTTTTTAACCAAATGGTGTAGCTTCTGTTTTTAAGATTACTGTAAGCAGTTGTGATGTTTAAGGAAAAAAAAAAAAAAGCATTTTGAAATCTTATTTTGAGGTTCAGAAGTCAATGAAGAGCAACACAAGGAGCATTTTTATTGCCAAGTTGTAAGAACGTCCATCAGAATTTTCTCCTAACCATACATTGTATTGGTTGTGAGACTGATTTAGTCAATCAGCTCTGCTCTGCAATCACTGAAGAAAATGCTGCACTTACTTCTATTAAATATAGATAGGAACCTTTATGTCTGTTATAATCAGCCGAAACAAGAGCATGCTTGAAACCGTAGGGCTCTTAGCATGAAAATTTCACCACTCTTAGACGACAGAACCAAAGAGTACACATTTTCTTGTTTTCATGTACACCACATAAGTAAAAAAAGAGTCAAGACATCTTTCCTCTTACTATCTTAACAAGGCAAATTAGAGTGGAACTGGTAAAAACAGTGAGTAATGTGTGTTATTTAACAAAGCTAAAATTCTGCTTGGCTTTTGCTCCACGTTCCAAATGTAGTGCCCCTGTTTCGTAACCCACCAAGGGAACGTGGGAAAAGTACATTGGTTAAATCTATCCACCAAAGACAGCATGTGGTCTTTTAATGTGAATGTGTTCACTTATTTCAAAGATCACAATGAGTATTTTAATGATAAGTTATTCAGTAACACTATAGTTTGATCTATTCATAGATTTTGATTGCAGGGGAGTTCACTCACTTTACATCCTGTAAAAATAAGCCAATGGAATCACACCAGGTATTTTAAAATGAAATCTATCACTGCAGGACAAGCCAAAATGCTGCTTGAATAGCACTGCTTCTGTGATCTGCTCTTCCTGGTTCAGGTTGCACTTTCAGACTTGGGTTTCCTATCTCCTCAACCTTCTTTCATGGAAAGCAAGCTGTTTTTTGTTCTGGCTGTGAAGCTGTGTTCATCTTTCATTTCTACCTGAGAAGATTAAAGCTTACATGTTGTAAATCCTGGAAGAATGCTTTCTGCAGCAGCCTGGCTGCTTAGTGTTGACAAGAGTCAGGTGCTTCCTAGTATCCGAGGAAGAAATCTAAGATCTTCAATGGCAAACAGTGCATCTACTCACTTCAGAAGCCTCAGGAGTCAGACTGAGGGTGGGTGGAAGTCCTGGGGGTCAGTTTTGGCAATGTATACACTGGAGAGCAGTTGGCAACATTTAAGTAGTTAGCATTTAGGTAGCTGGCTTAGATTAAATCCTAAGAAACTGTAACCTGGTGGAATATTTTCATTCCAAATCGATCAATGTAAATTTCACTTAACTGCACCAAAGCCATGGGAGCTGTACACCTATTTGTGTAATTTAGCATAACCAAATCAGAACAGACCCTTGCCTCAATTTCTGTGTCCATAAAAAGCCAGTAGAGTTACTATCTGCTTGATATCCCAGTTAGTATTTCCATAGTACTTTGAATTTATACAAATAAATTAAAAAGGAGTATTTCTGAGCACTATAATTGTCTATGATGTTAGTTTGTCCTAGGCATGTTTTTGGATCATGCCAGACACCTTTTTATGAATTTACCTCATGGAAGGGATTAGTGCACAGTTTTTGATATGTTGTGCCTTAACCAGAGGAGGAAAGCAATGCAAGTCATCATTTCACGGCAGCTGGTCTCCATGCCAGACCTGCCTTGGTACATATGGATTGCTAACTTGTGGCTAACTTGTGAGCTGAATGGTGCAGTGTTGAATGGTGCACACTTAGCACAGGCTGCTCTGTACTTAGGGTATGGGGACCAAGCCTTTCAGTATCTTTTCAAAAAGAAAGAAGGGGACAGGCTTTTCAGTGTAGTCTGTTGGGATAGGATAAGGGGAAATGATTTAAAACTAAAAGAGAGGAGATTTAGACTGGATATAAGGGAGAAGTTTTTTTACAGTAAGCGTGGTGAGGCACTGGAGCGGGTTGCCCAGAGAGGTGTTGGATGCCCTGACACTGGAGGCGGGACAGGGCTGTGAGCACCTGATCTGGGTGTAGGTGTCCCTGTTCATTGCAGGGGCGTTGGACTGGATGGCTTTTAAAGGTCCTTTCCAACTCAAACGATTCTATGATTCTATGAGCACCAGGCTGTACCTAATTGGTTCTCCATCTTGCCCATGTCTATCAGTTGACACCAGCACATAGCCAAAGTGTCAATATTTGGCGTGTCTAACATGTAAATACACCACATCAAGTTATGTCATGCCAAGTGCCATGCTTGGTCACCGCTGAGCTACTCTTCCAATTCATTCTTTCCCCTGAGCCTCGAGGTGGCAGGTAAAGCCAAAGAGAAGGTGGGATTCTGGACTTCAGTCAAAGCCCTTCCTGCTCAGTCACGTCCACTAAAGTTTCTCTCAGCCACCGGCGGCGGGCAGATCGGGCGCCCCTCACATCCGCCGCCTGGAGGGGCCGCCTCGCGGCGCAGCGGCCGCTGCGGGTCACCGTTCGCCGCCGCCTCACCTGCCCCGCGGCCGCTGGGAGGTCGGTCCGTCCGTCCCCCTCAACCCCCCTCCCCTCCGTCTACTTTCAGGGTTTGGAAAGCGCTCCCGCCACGCGGTCCAACTTTGTATTTGCCACTTTTTTTTTTTTTCCGTCTGCCAAGGGAGAGGTTTATACACACAATCAGAGTAAATAGAAAAGTTCAGCCGGATCGAGTTTCATCCGCGTTTCCCTCCAGCTCCACACGTTCCGAGGGGCTCAGCCGTGCACAGCCCCGCCGAAGATCGGGGCGGCGCTGCCCGGCGGGGCGTCACGGCGCTCACGGGACACGGCGCTCCTCCGCAGCCCCGTGCCGAGCCCTCCGTCCCGTCTCCATCCCCGTCCCCGAGCTTCCAGGCAGCGCCGACCCGGGAAGCCGCCCCGCCAAGAATACATCCTGACTCCGCTCCGCCACCTCTGCGCGGGCTTCCCGTCCGGCTGGAGCAGAAATAGGTTTCCTTTTCCCCCGCGTCGACCCACCACCTCCCCTTCCCCGAGCCCGAAGTTCCTGGTAAACACGCGGCTTCCCCGCCCGCCCCCGCCGCGCGGCCCCCGGCGGGTGACGGCGGGCAGCGGCCCCGCGGCCGGGGAGCGCCGGGCGGGAGCCGCGCCAGGACCATGAATATTGCAGAGGCTGCTCCGCGCGTTTCTAATTAAAGGCCGGGGCGAGGCGCTCCCCCCCCCCCCTCCTCACCTCCCCGCCGCCGCCCCCTCGCACCGCACACGCCCGCTGGGGACCGTCTCCTTACGTCGGAGAGCGGTGACTGAGCCCTGCCCGAGCGCGCAGCCGGGGGAGGGACGGGGGGACCGGGCGGGAGCGGCGAGGGCAGGGCTGAAGGGGGGGGGGGGGGGGGGGAAATAGTGCGGCGGCGACGCTCCCGAGGTTGCCAAGTGGACTTTTATTGTTTTCCACCCACTTCCAAGTCGATACTATCTGCCGTCTCATGGCCATCCTATAGCCTATATAAGCGGTGCGCCGGGGCTGGCGGCGATGGAGTAAGGTGTTGGATGCGCAGGGAGCAGAGGGACGAGAGGGGGGCGGCGAGCCGCCGGTAACCAAGACTCCCCGCCGCTGCCCGGGGGCACGCAGCTCTCCTCGGAGCGGACACGCAGGTAACGCGGCGCGGGGCGGCCGCCCTCCTTTCCCCGTCCCGCTCCCGCCGCTGCCGGCTGACAGCCGCCACGGAGCCGCCCGGCGGGCAGCGCACACGCGGCCGGAGCGAACGCCGGCGGCGCGGGGCGGCAGCCACGGGCGGCAGCCACGGGCGGGCTGCGGGCAGGTGCTGCCGGGCCCCGCGCTGCTCAGCCAGCTGCCAACTTGTGAAAGTTGGGCTCCCCCCCGTTATGCGACCTGCGGAGCGGTCTCCCCGCTCCCCCCGATATTCCCCGTTTCACCCCCGTGAGCCGCCCGCCTCCGACCCGCTCCCGCTGTTGTTCTCTCGCAGTGAAACAGGGAAGCTCCCGTTCCCTTCCGCCGGCGCGCTCAGCCCGCAGGACAGCCGGCGATGAGCGGACTGAGGTCTCCTGGGCTGCTGGGGCTGGTGCTCTTGGTGCTCTCGGCGGGATACTGCAGAGAGAAAACCGACGCCGGGGATCTGAAGGACAGGCGAAGTCTCTTAAATCTCATCATGGAGATCATTCAGGAATTGAAGAGGTACCGCCTGGAGAAGGACAGTGGGGTGCAGTACTTCTCCAAGCACGACTACAGCTTGGATCGGAGGGAAGTGGCTGACTACGGAGGATACCAGGATGAGCAGAGAGTTGGTAAGTCCCAACCCGTGGCTTAGATCTCTCTCGTTCCGCAGGGCATTGGGGAATCAGACATCAGGTTACCAATTTTAGACCGAGGATTCACCACCCAAAATACCTGCAGCCTCACTTTGGTATCAGAAACTGATGCAGGCGGCACATTTGGAGTAGAAAAACTCCACATCTGAGTCTTGTACCCTCTGGACAATGTACTCATCTGAGTCTGACTTCCTGTGTGTGGGCTTTGAACAAACCTGCTAACGAGGGAAAAGACTGAAATGTGTGAGATCAAAGAAGCTACAAAAATGTTCTTTCTCTCGTTAGTTTACATTTGTTAAAACATGCCTGGTTTAAGTGGAAATCACTCGAGTAGTGATTCCCCTGCAGGTTTCTATGCCCACGAAGTGACAGATACCAGGATCTCTGTCATTTCATTTAACTTTTTGCCCAGCTTTAATCAGTCGCATTTGTACTCTGAAGCTAACATGTTTGATAGGTGGTAGGGAACTGCAGCAGAGTACTCCTCTGTCACCACACAAGCTCTGACTGCTTTGAGTCACTCCTTCAGTCAGTTCTGCTCAGCTGAGTGGCTCCTCTGTGACCTCCATGAGGTTCCATTTGTCCATAGGATGGCCATCCAGGGCTGGATGTCCGCAACAGTCCGGAAGCAGTCATACCAAACACAGAGGAGTGGGTGGAAGTCCACAGCTCGGTTTCACGGTGTGCTTCTGTGCATCCAGCTGCAAGCTGATGTGGCTTCTGCTGCCGTGTCTCATTTATTGTTTACTCCCAAACCCCTGCAGCATTGCTGCTTATCTTATCCCTCCTACTAAAAGTGACTTTCTGAATACTTTCCAGCAGATGTCTGCTCACCTTTTTCCAATCTGTATTTTATTTTGCTAGTATGTCACTTCGCCTTTATTGATCTCATAGAGCTCCTTTGTACCTTTTCTTTACTCACTCCTATTCAAATATCCTCATGATTTGCATTTGTTGGCGATTGTCATGAAAATGTTATTTCCCCATCTGGATGATTAACCAATATACAAAAGAAGAGAATTTTGTTCCATTTAAAATCAGAGCAGTGAGAACATGTCGTTTTATGAATGTTGAAAAGTTACACCAGGCTGAGCAGTGAATCCTAATGTGCGCAACTCAACTTGAAACACCAGCAGTTCTTGGCCATCCTACATCAGCACATAGCTGCAAAACATTTGGCTTGTACCAGTCAGTTATCTAAGTAGATGTAAAACCAAAAGAGAACAGAAACATTGGTACCAGTGTCGCTTACTCCTCAGGAGGAGCTTTCATCCTGTCATAACGGAGTTATTCCCAGCAACTTGGAAAAGGAACTACTGCTTAAAAGTTCTTCATTTCAGTTTTGGCATCACTTTCCCAGTGAGTCTGTCCCCTGGGAAATTTCTGAGTGAAGCATGTGTGGTTTTAATGCTTTTCATGACATAATTAGGTCAAATACGATAAGGTCAATTTTACTTACACTGACTAAAGTTAGAAGTAAATGAAGAATGACTTTCGAGAAGTGTCTAACCTCACAAGCGAATCAGATCTGGATGGAAATGTTCTCTGCTTTATATCTGATAAGAGGTGGCAGGGGAATGGAAAAGGCTGCTCAAGCATTTATGGTCAAATAAATAAAGCACTACGTAGGGTATCATACACAAGCAGCACTCTGCTGTCAGCACTGAGTTCGTAACGGAAAGCAATCAAAGATAGCTGTAAATCAGGAAGACACAGGGAAGGGTTAGGGCTAAAATGGATTTCAGTAAACCAGTTTCATTTTGCCATCTGCTGAACACAATATGCAAGGTGGTAAACCACAAATACAGAGAGCCAGAAGAGAGTGATTTGCTTGGAATCATTTCCTGTGAATGTTATTTACAGCTTGAGGGGAAAAAAAAAATAAAAAAAATTCCTGTAAGTAGATCAATCCAGTTTCATGATTACAGCAGGACAGTGCTCATACAAACACACCTCTAACAAAAGAATAGATATGGTGTTTGCATAAGAAAATTGGAAGACGAGGCATGGAACCAAACCTGAATTTCCCTTTGGATCCTTACCAGTATTAGAATAATCCATTTCTCAGTAACTGTGAATCAAAATTTTGTACAAGTTTTAAAGTAGGTAAATGGGAAAATGCAATTTATGGAGAGCTAAACTCTGTTAGTTATCTGTCAACACCATTGATGAGTGCACACCTAATAGACATCACCTGTTTCATATCACAGTGTGTTTCACAGTGGCTTTGAAGGTAAAAACAAGTGTTTGGCATTTGGCCTACTGTGTGCAAATGAGTTTAACTCCTGTGCATCTATGAAGAGGTGCTGTTCAGAATTCATTCGTTCTTCCTATACTTGCCAAGAACCGTCCCTACAGCAGTGACTGTTTTTTTTCTTTCCATCAGAAATAGTTCCCAGAGATCTGAGGATGAAAGACAAGTTTCTAAAGCACTTAACAGGTATGTTTTAATTTTGCATTGGTGTCCATTTTTTTTTGCATACACGTTATAAGCTGTGCTGTTCCCTCTGCAAGCTACGGTGATTCTTAAGTTAGTTTTTCCTTCTCTTTCAGGTCCACTCTACTTCAGCCCAAAATGTAGTAAACACTTTCACCGGCTTTACCACAATACAAGGGACTGCACCATCCCAGCCTGTAAGTGCTAAAAACAAGGCTAATTTTTATAAAACAACAAAGAACTCTAAAGTAGAGTAACTCTATGGAATACCAGTTGTGACACAGTGCGAGAGTACTGGTCTAATATTAATAGGGAGGTTGGTGGCCCTACATGTGGCAGGGGAATTGGAGATTCATGATCCTTGAGCTCCCTTCCAACCCTGGCCATTCTGTGATTCTGCGAGTGTATTTCTCGCGGTGCTCTTCAGCATTAATATTACAGTGATGGAAAATGGCAAGACAATTTTTTAGCTGTGAACAGACTGTGCAGAATGACTGTAAACACTGCTTCCGCAGCTATTTATGCATACACCTTTTTTGTTCAAAATCAAAAGGTGTGTTTTTCATAGGAACATGACTTGTCTCCTAAACCTATCATATTTAACTTCTAATGCTGCAAATTCAAAATAGGAACAGGAATCCAGCTGGGGCTATTTCCTTTTCATTAATTATCTATGTAGAACACGTAATGGCAGTGCCACCAGTTGCCCAGAGGGTGCAAGATCTCCTCCATGGAGATCTTCAAAAGCCACTGGGATGTGGTGCTGGGAACCCTGCTCTGAGTGTCTCTGCTTGAGCAGGGGTGGGGCCAGATGGACCCAGAGAGCCCTGCCAACCTCAGCTGCTATGTGATTCTATAACATGCTTTAAAGGCATCACATATTTTTTAAGTTCAGTCACCAGTCTATCAGTCACGTTGACCCTTCTCTTCAGTAAATTCCAAAAATAAAACTTTGTAAGGCTTAATGAAAAAAGAAAAATTCAAAAAAATCAGCTGATGGGTACAAAGAAGCAAATTCATATTATCATATCTCATATCTCAGTGTTGGCAGCACAGAGAATTTAAAATAGATCAGAAATCAACATTTATCACTCTGTAGACATGACTCCAGATTCATACCAAGATGGACCTATTGAATAAGATGCTGTTTTAGCACAGCCTTTTCAGAGTGGAAGCACACTTTATTTTACTTGTCTGAGGTCAACCAGTTGGGTCAGTTGCAGAGCTGGGAATAGAAACAGGAGTTCCTGATTCCAAGTTTCAAGTATTAATAAATATTTCAGCTAAATATATTTTAAAGACATAATGGGTAAGACCTGCAGACTTTCTCCCTATTCATAAGGCCTCATATTAAGATTGCCTTGGAAATAGGAAGATTTACAGATAATGTAATGGTTTACATCAATGGAGTTGTTCATAACTAATGTGTTTTAAATAAGGAAACAGTCATATTACCTTTTTCATAAGGATAACTTTGCAAATATCATTTGACTCTGTACTTCAAGTACTTGAAAGTACATGATTCAAGTACTACAAAGTACTTCAAGCTGTGAAGCTGAAAACTAGTTGTCTTTTATTTCTGAACTAGCCTTTTCCTTCTGACAGGTGATATACCTACCAACATAGTGTCTGGATAACGGAGGATAATTTGTACAAATGATAATTGTATAGTATATCTATATGTGCTGTGAGATAAAAGACTGTTAACATAGCATCTCTAGGACTGTAGGATGTTGTTACCAATTAATAAATATAATGCCGAATGAAAATCAACATCATTCACTGGACTGGACTGAGCAGCATCTTCTTAAAGTAACTGTCTTCTACAAACCTGAAATGAACAACTTTAATGCTTCACACGCAGTGTGATATTATTTCTGATAATATCTGATAATATTCTGATTTCAGGTTAAGCTTACTGTTCATTCTACGTTATTATTTTGCATTTGAAAGACAAATTAAAAGAATCTATGATGCTGTAACAATGTGGGAGCCAGCACAAAACTATTTTGTTGTCATAATGTTTAGTATTTTGGGTAGCTTAGTAGCATTAACAACTAAGAGATACTTTATTCTGTTGTTGTAATCAACTTTCAATTACAAAGTTTTTACACACTAGCTTTTTAAGTCCAAGGAACAGATTTCTATACTGTTTCAAACTAAGTTGTTCATTAAACTTAATTACAGCAGTAGTCTGCACACCTTTATTGACTTTGATTTTTAAAAGGAAAATCGGTTACTTTAGCAATGTCTGTATTTATGCTCTTTTTTCATGACAGACTATAAAAGATGTGCCAGGCTTCTTACTCGGTTGGCAGTAAGCCCAATGTGCATGGAGGGATAAGGTAAGCTTTTCTAAGAGCAGTAATGACATTCTACTGAACAGCATAGCTGTGGATTTTGTTTCATACATGAAAACTCATAATACCTTTCTTTGGATAAGATATTCCTCTTTCAGAATATCTGGAGTAACTAGCTTAATCTGGCAAACAGTGGCAGTAAATAAAGGCTACCCCCTACTGGAAGTCATTATATAATAAGTCCACATGCATCAGCTGTGAATTATTTATAGCATTATACAGTTAGCAAATAGTGAATTTGTTGTTATAGAACAAAAGACAGCTGTAGCTTATTTTTCAAGAGTTAATTCAGCATACAATCACTCATATTGGCAGCAGCAGCCCTTTTATGAGTGCAGCTGTAGATCTACGGGGTACATTTTAGCATAAGCTAATATATAAGTAGCTACACACAAGACAGCTTTATAAATGCAGATAGGCTGCAGGTGCTTTTACGGTACTTAAATGTATTAGTAGCACTGATAAACTAACATTAAGCTGCCTAGATTTCTTGGGATTTTCATGCCTATGGTTATTCTCTCCCTTTTTGCTTAGATGTACCACTAATTCCTAGAAGTATTTGAAGGGATCTCAGCATGCTCCAAAAAACAGTTCTTCCAAATGATCTGTACTTCTAGAAGACTGACACAAAACAGATATAAAAGGACAAATTTAAATTCTGTCCTCAGTCTTTGCTTAAGACAGAAATGTGACCTTTGACAAGGGAATAAGTAACAACCCATATGGATTTGTCAGTAACAAATGTTATCAGGTACTTTATGAGAAGATATATATCGTACAGAGTCACTGAGAAAAGCAATAATGCTTAAGGATCTTAGTTTATTTTTTTTGAAGCACAGAAACTATTTTGCATGGCATTCTCAGAAGTCAGTGAGGGAGATGTTATTAAAAAAAAAATGGTTGGAAAAACATTCACATTATTAGTGCTGCAGTGTCAAACTGGAAGACTGTACTGAACAGGGTCACACAGCTACATTATAGATATGTCATTGGTCAGCATTTTCTTTTTTTTTTTCTTTTTTTTTGTAGTATTAGTATACTTACTGATGACAGCAGAGTAGCAGACACAACCAGCAAAGAATACTGAAATTGAAAATAATCTTGAAAAATTAGCTGAATAGTTTAGAACAAGGATAAAATATGAGGGAAAGCAGAATTAAGAAGTCAAGGAGCAGAAGCCAACTGCAGAAATATACAGTGTTATGAATTACTAGATAGATAGTTCTGTAGAAAGTGTAGGGATTATAGTGGGTCACAAACTAAGCATGAGTCAATTGTGTCACACTTGAAAACAAGGCAAAAGACAAGATGGAATTTATAAATGGAAACGTTGTTTATCAAACACCTGAAATAATCACTGTGAGTACTGCACCTAACTGAGGACCCCACATTTGAAGGCATACAGGTGCTTCTTGGTCAGAGTCTGAAAAAGAACATGCATGACCATAGAAAACATAATTTACAAGAACAGCTAAAAGGAACTGGGAAGAAAAGATGTGTATGAGAAAACATAATTGAACTATTCAGTTTCATAAAAGGTTTCATAAGCCATTCTCTTCACCCAGTGTGGTTAAATAAGATGTAATTTGCTTAAATTTTCAAGAGAGGATTCCAACTAGATTTTAAAAAATACTCCTCTAATGGCAAAAGCAGAGATAATATATTAAATAATTAGATGTAATTCAGCATTCTGACTTCAGGCTAACCTTAACATTCCTGTTAGTATTTTCTGCCTGACTTCCTAAAGCAGCCCAGCTTCAAAGCAGAAGTTTTTAAGTTCTAATGACTGTTACATGACTTGATGTCACTGTTTGAAACATGCAGCCACAGAAAGGAATCTTTTTACCTTAACACCATGTGTTCAGGGATGGAATCATGGAAACAACTGCATATACTAACAAGACAAATAAAAGCTAGCAAATTGATACATCTCTTGACCTAACTAGAAGGAATTCCAGGGATTCAACCTTTCATTTCAAGGAAAGCAAGGAACAAATTGGCTATAATATAATATATATAATATATTTATAATATTCACTAGTGACAGGCAGGTGACTAGTATTATTACGAAGACTAGCAAGCAGATACATCGGAGCAGAGAGTTTTTTTCTTCCCTTCTTTTGGAAGTTCCATCTGTATCATTACATCCTACTCTGAAAGCACAAACTAACTATAATAGTTCTCACTCAACATGAAAGTCTTTTAGAAAAAACTCCACCCATCTAGCAATATTTTAAATAAAAGCAATAAAGATAAATGTTTCTTGCTTAATAATGCACATTACAGGGCGAGAAGTATACATACGTAAGGTCATCAAAGATTTTAAAAATCCTTTATAAAAATCCTAGTAAGCTAAATCATACTGATAAATAAAAATTTCTTTGGAAATTAAAAACTGTAACCTTCTTAAGATGCATTAACCATACTCATAATGTATGAAAGCTGAAAGTACAAGAGAAATTTGGAAACTTTAAATATATAAAGATAAAACAAATACCACACTGGACATCCCAATCCTGAACATCATATTGTATAAGCATTACTTCAAATGATCTTTAAACAAAAATATTGGGTTCATACTTAAGTTTTGCTTCAAGTGTTTTCAAACTGTGGAACAGCAGTCTTTAATTGCTTTCTTACAGTTTCTTATTCAGACTAAGACCAAGTGCACTGAAGAAACATTACAGACACTTTCATTTCTTAAAGGAAGCGAAGTTGGAATTCAGACGTGAGTTTTGCATATTATTCAGTGAAAAAAAAAAAAACTTTTTTTTTTCTAGAAAGTACATGTTGATCTGTCACATACAACTTCTCATGACATTAAATCACTTCTACTTGGTGGCAGAAAATAATTCCCAAGGAAACAAATTTAAGACTTTATCAGAACCACTGCTCTGAACTAAGTAGGTAGCCTGCATACTTGGTTACCACTGTGGTATCGTTCAATTTTGTTAAATAAGCAATTTTGAATTTTCATTAGTAGGGGATATCTGTGGCTAGCACCAGATGTAACACTAACAGCTTTATCTTTGCTGTATGGATTTCTGTGACCTGATGCTCCCGCTGGAGCCACCTTCCACCTGGGCACTGACTGATGGGAAAGGAAAAGGAATTTCAGATATTAGCAAATAGAAATTCTGCCACAGAGCCGTATTGGTGCAATGTTTTACCATTTATATTGATATTTAACTTCTCTCTTGTATTGTTCTTTCTCAGAATTAGCATATGCAGAGATAATGAATTGAACCAAATGAGGAAAGCAGTAATATGCCTTTACAGCCTGTGTATTATTATTATTATTATTATTATTTGCATTAGCAAAGAAAAACAAAAAATAAGAGTTAAAGAAAATGGAGTTGTATGCCTATTGCAATCAAGTAGCATTCAGGATCTCCACTAGCAATATTACTTGACTATCCAAAATTCTAGTCTAATTTTTCTAGACTGATGCATGTAACACAGATTATAAGAAATTTTTAAAAGTACAGCAACAGATTGATTAAGGCTAAAACTGATTTAGAAAACTAAAACTACAGATTTACCTGAGCACTGAGAATCTAAGACCCACAGACTGATCAGATATCTGTACAAGAGCAGGTATAATTCAAATAAGTTCAATCAGTCCTAGTTTTTCCAGCCTTGGTAAGCTGCATATTCTCATTAGTAATGAACGAGCTATTTATTAAATTCTGTGTTTAACTTGTCAGTCGTATCACACTCTAATCAGACTAAAAGCACATTAATTTGTTTTCAGACATCACTTTTCACTTTAAATAGAGCACAGTATGGACACACATATGGAAAACAGATCAAAATGCAAGGCAAAATTTACATAACTTTTCCCTCTAAGGCAGGACATAAAATAAATATTTGTTCTATCTACAAAGCAAGAAGAAAACTAAATTATATTAGCTTGTCTGTAACGTTATTACATTTCCTAATAGTTTCAAAAACATTGCAGAATTAAATATACGCTTAAATAATACTAACAAGTATTTCTGTATGCATCGATAGCTTGATTTTCAATGGGTTACATCAAGTCTGACTTTGCATTCAAATGATACCATTATACATTACACTTAAGCAGTAGAAAATGTAGAGAAACTCAAAATATCAGAGTTCACATTGATGGTACAGAGATAGGTATGTTCAGATACAAAATACAAAAATTACAACTATGAAAAGTGGCAGCAGCAGCACTCTAGTACTAGAGGATCCATTCTGGTTTTGTTCTTATTTTCCACATCTGACATCCATAAGAAATATCTTTTTTTCTCTAGTTAGGGCATTTTCCTTCAGTAGGGGCATTAACAAGTGGTCTTAGAAACACATGAAGTTGGGTAGACACTACTTGCAGCATTTTATGGTCCCATCACTAGAAAATACAGTTACGGAAAATGTCAACAGAAGATACTGGAGATAGATTTCTGGATATGTACACACAGTGATGGTCATATTACATTTTCTCAGCTGGCTTAAAGGACTGGAGAGATGGGCTGTGGTAGCCTTCGCTGCATGACTTAAATCAACAGTTCTACACTAGACAATACGTGTGCATACACAATGTACAAATCTATAGTTTTCTAACAGTGATTTTAAATACCAAGGCTATAAAAATGGCTGTAATTTCGTTTCAATAATCTGTTCCGGGAAAACTTAGTAGAACAGGCAGCAAATTGACCTGTTGCAGCTTATACTCAGTTTCTGTTGCCTCACTATTTGCAGATTCCAGGAGCAATTGCTATATGACTGAATCTCAAGAAATTACTTGATTTGTTTCTTATAAATAAGTCCAAATTTCTTCACTAACAGGCCCAAAGAAACACCAAATCCTTCCTAAATCCTTCAAACCTTACCTTGATGATTTATGTTACTAAGCACTGTACCAACTTCCCAATAGCAAGGTGTTAAGAAAGAAATTTGCAATCTATTAATGCTATCTTCGTTTATTCACTTTTTGACCTCACTGCTGCAGATGTAGGTACAGGCTAAACTTACCTACAAGCATATATAATCAACTGGTAGAACTGCAGTATTCCAGTCTCTTCTATCTACCTGAAATGAACCAGCACAAAAACAAGAATGATTTCCAGAGCTCAGCCTTGAATAACAAAACACTTAATTTAGCAGAGCTACACGTACTATTAGATCTTTGTGAAGATTTATTATTGAATTCTCCAGTATTATTTACATACTATTTTAGCTAAGTTAACAGCATTCTTAAAGCACTGTTATCTAAGTATAAAAATGATGACAGGCAATTTTTTTCTTCTTTTGTTTTTTTTATCCACCAGGTACTGTAACCATTAAAAGAAACATCAAGAATCAAGAGAAGTGCCTTGGAAACCAACAGGGAAATAGAACTTATTACCTTTATAACATATTCCATTGTGAACAAGAGATTTATTTTTGCAAATTGACTGACTACTTCCCATAATTCTTTTAACACGTATTTTGTATGTTGTCAAGTTTGCAGATTGACATTCTCTTTACAGTAGCATAACTGCCAGTAATACATAATGTTCCATACTTAAAAACACACCACAACTGATGTGTAATGCTGCCAAAAATTACATAAACACAAATATTTCACCAAGAAAATTGATGTTCTATTGCTTAATTCTACAGTTTTAAGGAATGTTTGTTAGTACATTTAGAACTACTAAAGATCTTCTCCACAGTAGTTGTGGTCACTTGATATCCTTCATGCTTATGCAAATTTTTTAAAGTTTGGTTAAAACAAACTTGCATTGGGGTCACATTGTACCCTGGGAGTACTAATTGCATGACAACCAGAAATGTAATTCCAAGTAGAAATATTTTTGGGGACAGTGGAGCATGGATTTTGTACACAAACACAAGCTGCCATTAATTTACTTTATATAATAAATGTATAAAACATTCCAGCTAATGTGCAATATGTAAATAATGTAAATAACATGCATAAGTAATAAAGTGTTTGGTATTAAGTTGTCCTCCATTTGCTTTCTGTTCACTGAATCTGATAATCAGATGCTATTTTCAGGTAGCTACTATCATTTATCCACACATAAGTCTCTTTCCAATGACAATTTGCTTCATTAAGAAAGAAAGGAACACCCACCTTGGAGAAGTTCAGTTCTTTGGACTGTGGACTTCTGAGGACTGCCAGATCTTTGCATTAAAATCTCACAAAATGCTCAGACCACAAGGCTGCTCCAATTTCATACAGAATTCTGAATTTCTTTTTCATGACAAATGGTTGTTTCAAACAAAATCCCTGCACAGTGCTTGACTGATAGCCAGGTGCTGTAGGACTGTCTACTCACATAATACCCACAATAGGGATTTTAAATTAGTATGATTATTTTGGTTTGCAGTAGGACTGAAATCTCATTAAATCAGAATTTTCTAGGAAAAAAGCACCATAGAAGGAAAATGGTAATTTATTTAGTGGATTGATAAATTAATTGTTACATTAAATTCTGTGGAAGTTTTTTTTTCTTTTTTTTTTTTTCTTTTTTTTTTTTTTTTCTCCTAGATTTAGCAGAAATCATCATTTAACAGAAGATAAAAACCATAGGATAGCAGATTTTGTTTATATAGTTTTGGGTGCAGGTTTATTATGTAAGCTGAAACAGTCCAGGGGTTGGAGGAGTCAGTTCTACATTTTTTTCACTCAGTATTAAAATATAACATAAAAAAAGGTAAATATGTACAGTGTATAATACACAAATTGTGTATCTTATGTTCACTGTTTCTCTTGGACGCCTAATAACGGTACTGTGCAGATGTCCTTCCAGAAGGCAATTCCTATTCTATGTTCTCATATTCTACAAATGCCTTTACCATCCTACGTTGGTCTCCTCCTCTTCCTTCAAAAGAAACCAAGGAGGGACTAAATAAATTAACAAATGAGCATAAATTAACAAATGACCTCCTAGCACAACTGATGAATTACGTAGCCAACAGTGTACTGGCTGAAAACATAAGAAAACATAACTTAGGTCAAACCGCAAACTTTTATCTGAACTAAATTTAACACAAATAGTTTTGATTTCTTATCATGTTAAAGAAAAGTTCCTAAGCCTAGCAAAGATAAACAGACATATCTCCCTATCTCTTTCTGTTACCCCAGCAGACCAAAGATACAGAGTTAAGACTTCTAAATCTGAACTTCAATATGTAGGAAACTATAGGTTCTATTTCTACTCAGCCACAAATGGGAAAGGAGAACCCATTGGGCTCTTAATTGCCTGAGGTCTATTACTGTCACTGGCATATTTTAAATGGTCTTTTTGGCAGAAAATAACAATGATTATGCCTAAATACTTCCACTTTTGAGGCTGCTGCATAAAAAATTCATTTAGATGTTTTGTCCCTAACTGCCCATCATTTCCCCATATTCAAGTACTCATAAAATAAATGGAAAATCATATTTTCCAGGCTCCATGTTTGACCTATCCTGAAATACTGTTTATATTATTATTTGTCCCTGAAGTGAAACAGCTATTAATATGCAAAGTCCTAGCAAGTTCGTCAAAAAATGAAAATCACTGATAATCCAGTAATACACACAGATCCTAGTTTCTGTATCCAAGTGTTCCATCCACCACTTCCCTTACTGTAAACAGGTTCTTAAGTTTTATATCCAACTGACATTTTAGCAAAAATCAGAGATCTCATTAACGTATTTTCTAGCTGCTTTACAGCAAAAAAATCCCAGAAAAGTCCCCAAGCAGATAGACTGTGACAGGACAAGGGGCAACAGCTTTAGTCTAGAAGTGAGGAGATGTAGACTGGCTGTTAGGAGGAAAGTTTTTACTCAGGGTGGTGAGACACTGGCACAGGCTGCCCAGAGAAGCTGTGGATGCCCCATCCCTGGAAGTACTCATGGCCAGGCTGGATGGGGCCCTGGGCAGCCTGATCAGCGGGTGACAACCCTGCCATGGCAGGAAGGTTGAACTAGATGATCTTTGAGGTCTCTTCCAATGTAAGTCATTCTATGATTCTATGGAATATAATCCCAATTGTAAAGGCTGCAGTTAGATGCATAGTGACATTAAGATTCCTTCAACCCTAAAGGCAACAGGCTTTTCTATCCAAATGCATCCCCTTTGCAGAAGGAAAGTAGATGACAAATATAGAGGCTGTTCCTATTGGTTTGGAAGGCAAATAGAAGAATAAATGCAACATAAATAAAAAAAAAAAAAAAAAATTACAGTTTTATAGATCATGTAGTAATCCCTGTTCATATCAATATCAGCATTACTCGAAACAGGAAAACAGGCATCAGTCACATTATTCATCTAATTACATTTCATAGTCACATTTCTGCCTAAGGCAAAAATTGAGGATGATGTCCAGGCAAATAGGAATAGATTTTCATAATGCATTCCATTTTTTTGTGTGTGTGCAAGAGCACAACTTCTTACTTACTGACCTTCGTATAGCTTCAAATTATATTACACGTAGACTGTCTTCCAGTTGAACTATATTCTTAAAGAACTTTTTTGACATGCTATCCATTCTCCTGAGTAAATATAAAAATATCATCTGCCACTCATATAGGAACTGTGATTAAGCATGTATTTGAATATTTTACTTCTGAGATATAAAATACACACTTCACATTTAGACTTTTAAACTGAACTGTTCTATTGTGAAAGTAAGTGCTATATTACTTTATGTAGAGCAGTGTGCTACAAATTGGCCCCAAGAACAAAGGAATATGAACCCGGGAAGTCTTAGTGACCATCATCAGTGACCACCTCCAAACTGATTTCATCTTAAGGAGCATAAAAAAAAAAAAAAAAAATCTATCAGCACAAAATGATTTCTTCTTTTTTTTTGATAAATGAAGATTTAAACCTAAATAAGAAAACCATTTTCACAGCATCTTGATAACAAATTCTGCTTGCTTGAACTTCAAAATAGTGCTAAGAACAACGCCTATCTTGAGAAGACAGTTTCCTTAGTTCACTAGACTCAATATAAAAAAGCTTCTTTCTGAAAGTCTAATGATACTGGGATGACAAGCCTACATTAACATACATGAACTATTATTTCACATACGCCTGCAGAAAGTTAGCTTCAACTAACACACTAATGGCACAATGAGACAAATTCTTGTTGACTCTTTATAGCGCATAAAGAAGCAAGACTTTTTTTTCAGTGCTTCTGAGGAAGCACTGGAAGAGTTTACAGATTAAATTCATTCTCAACAAGTACTTTATTATTACACTGATATGTGAGAAAATGGTTCATCTACAATATCTGTTTTTCCAATGAGATGACAAAAACTACAATAAAAAATTAAACTGAAAAAGTTGTGAATTGTTTTTCTAAGGAAGCGCAATTTTACAATTTAAATACATCAATCAAGAAAAGCTTACATATTTCAGGAGAAGCTAATTATTTTCTTTTAGAAACACAATGATTAAACATTAATGAGGCTTCTCCAAAAATGCTTTACAGCATCTAACACACTGCTCGTAAACAGTTTCAAAGTCCTTTTCATTCCCCTAGAAAAAAAAAAAAAAAAGAGGAAAAAGAAGGTAAGAATAGTAATACTG
>JAPSGF010000034.1:4275995-4594141 GCA_035772895.1 Perdix hodgsoniae
TTCTCTATTTCTTATGTAACGTATAGCAATTCCTGATATTTCCCCATAATACTTGTATTTTATAGAACCTCACCACATCCTCATCCACTTCTCTTTCCTAAACTGAAGAATCTTAATTTAAGTGGTTACTCTTAGCTGATATTACTCAAATTCTTTGACTGTTTTCTTGTTTTCATCTCTATTTTTGTGACTACATTCTTTTTGCACAGAAATTGACCAGAGAGGACTTCACTGAATATTCAAAATATAGGTGTATTATGAACTTAAATTACTTAAGTAATAATAAATAGAATGAATAAAGACGTTTTCATTTCCTATTCCAATAATTTATATTGTATTATCATTTAGACATATACATATGTACATCTCATATGTGGAATCTGGCAGGATTATATACTATACATACACAGGTTTTAATCAAGCTATCAAAATAATTTCTTACATAGTATGGATCTTCAATAATAAGTTGTTTCTGTGGATCGTATGCCCCAAGCAGTTCAATTTTGGCCTTGCAGTCTTTAACCTGGTTGCTTTTCCTTTTCAGATCTCTTGGAGGGGGGGAGGAAAGAAAAAAAGGAAAAAAAATGTTACAAACAACAACAAAACAAAACAAACTCCCATCAGTTTCTCTTCAGAATTTTTCAGCATTAGTATTAGATGCTCACGAGTTTCTAGAGAACACAGAAAAACAAGTTTCTGGACTCGGTCAATTCTGTGAACTCTGTAGTGCTCCTTTTCTCATTTATTGTTACCTGTTTTGTTTTTTTAACTGAGTATCAATGGTATACGTAAACTTAGTCCAGACTATTAAAAAAGCCAGAACAAAGAGGCACCTGATTTAAGGCTTAAAAGAACTTTGAGACAGCAAGTTTACCTTCGTCCTCAGATCCTTCACCAAGTATTTTCAATGTCCATCTTTAACTTGAATTAAACAGAAATAATGACGACATTTTTTTTCAGACTTATGAGCTCATGGGCTACAAAACAGCATTTAAATGGGCATGTTACGAGATCTCTCATTTATGCCTCTACCTTGTGTGAAGTTCTTCTGCATTCAGTTTGCAGAGAATAGTAGATTCTTTAGATCTGTGTTGACTTTGACCTATTACATTATTTTAGCAATTGGCCTATCTTCTGCAGTGCCTCCCTCTGGTAAATCATACTGGTTTTGAAACAGTATTTTCCTTGTCAACTTGCAAACGGCCATCCATTATTCCAAATGCAGTTAAAATGCACCTTTAATCGCCTTCAGATTAAAAGCTCGGTACATACTGGAACATGTTCAGTATTTTATAATATTAGACCCTTCCCTATCAGATCAGAATTTAACTTGTCCAATGCTTACAAAGCTTAAAGTGGCTTGCTACTGGTCATAAGTAGCAATTCCCTGAGAGTATTCTTTCAAATAGTTGTTAAGTACTGAGCAGAGCTTTTGAAGGCACAGAATGTATTACTATTTCTAAATTTTACACAGTCTTCAGAATAAGGTACATGTAATGTATCAAATGTAACATTCTCCTTAACAGATTCCAAAGTGCACTACAATTGGCAGTACTTATTATACTTCACAGGAAAAGTACACACTTCTTCGTAAGTACAATCAGTTTTAAGAAACTAACTTCTAATTAAGTATAATGAGGGAATTAATTTCACGTAGTTAAGAAAGACAAAATAGCAGTGAGAACACTATCATCTTAAGCAAAGAGAGAAGTGCTGACTTTTCTATCAACTAAGAAATTAGTGCTTCAGAGATTTAGAAAAAAATCTTTTTTAAATCTAACAAAAAGTACACCTGTGAATGCTGGAAATATTTTCAGAGGATAAGAACTATGTTTGTTTGAAGGCTGTCATCCTAAGCATCCATATGATTATGATGAAGTCCAACCACTTGCTTCAAGGCATCCAGCATATCAGCTAATGAACAGGGAGGGGCCAACTGGTTCCGATGCTACAGAAAAATGATGTCCCAAATTCTTTTCTGATATGACAGGCTGATATGACATTAGTACCTGGAACCAGCTACAAACAAGCATTCCTAAGACACTGGTTGAACTGAGTGCACATTCAAGATGAAACTTACAAGTGTGGCCGTATTAATTCTTAATTCTGTTACAGCTGCGATGTTTCTGCTACTCTGCAGTTAATACACAAAACTTCCTTTGCTGCTAACAATTTTAGAATTTGCATGAAGCTATAAATAAGCTAGTCATCTCTTTACCTGAAACGTGTTATGTATGAATAGGAGTTGTAACAGCAGTCACCTAAAACACTCTACAAAATTCAACAGAGACTTCAGATAAGAGATGCTGGTCCTAAAAGTCTTTATATGTTAATAATAATAATAATAAATAAAACCCTGGTATGCTATGTTACTGTCTTTAAAAACACTGAGATACCTCTAAGTTATTAAAGCTCACCCTCAATCATATCTACATAATAAGCAGAATTTTTCTGTTATCTAAACTATTATACTAAGCAGTTATTTCACCAAATCTTTCTTAAGCTCAAACCATCTCATAGACACACAGTTAAAAACAGGGGAAGCAGAAGCAAACAAGATTTCCCCAGCTAATGACTAGAATTATTTCCATTTTAAAAAAGGATGTGTGTGAAAAGCAACACTTTTAATTCTTTCCAAGTTTTCAATGAATCTTTCAGATCCTACACAATCAGAAAACCAGATCACTTTGATCTAAAAACAGTATTTCCTCATTTATAACCATACAGATATCAGCTGCACTCGTATAACACATACTAAGCTTCCTTTTCCTTAATTTAGAGTAGCACGTACCATACAAATATAACATGGAATTCTAACTCATTAAACATGTAAGAAGTGCAGAATCCTTCTATCATTTACACACACACACACACGCCGAGACAAACTGAGCAATAAAAAGTGACTTCTGTCTTAAAGCAACTCACAAACTAGCACTAGAGCAATCCATATGAATTTGTTCTAAATTTCTTCATACATTACCTTAGATTGCTTTCATCCATACAAAGTATATAATCAAAGGTCTGGAAATCATCTTTAGTAACCTAGAATTAAAAACATGTACTTTAGCCCACAAATATTGCTTGATTACAAAAAAAAAAAAAGAAAGAAGGGAGGTGAGGGGACTGTTTTCATGTTTTCTAGTTCTAAATTCTTAAAAAAAAAGTGCATATCTTCATCAACTCTTACAACTATTTAAGGGATTTTAAATATCCTGTGCCATAATTATTTATCCATTTCTACAAAGCTTCCATGTAAAAGATACTTACAAAATTCCATTATGAAACACTTTGAAAGGGTAGACAATAGCAGGACAAAGAGAAATGGTTAAGTTGAAAGAGGAAAGATTTAGGTTGGGCGTCAGGGGGAAGTTCTTCACAGAGAGATTGGTGTGGCTCTGGAACAAGCTGCCCAGAGAGTTTGTGGATGCCCCATCCCTGGAGGTATTCAAGGCCAGATTGGATGGAGCCCTAGGCAGCCTGGTCGAGTATTAAATTGCCTGCGGTTGGGGGAGGGGTTGGAGATTCATGATCCTTGAGATCCTTTCCAACCCAGACCATTCTGTGATTCTACGATAATCAGAATAAATCAAATAAAATCTGTAGTGAGTTCATATTAAATATGAAAGATGAAATTGGTGGCTGGCAACCTTGCCCACAGCAGGGGGGCTGGAACTAGATTATTTTTGAGGTCCCTTCCAACTTAAGCCATCCTATGATTAAATCTGAAAGGCTTCTTCTGTTTTGTCTTACAGGTGTCTTTGGGAATGATGCTGTAGAAAAAAAGAGTAAGAGAACAGGTGCATTGCCCTGGAAACCAGAGTTCTAACCTCCAAAAAATACACAGCAGAAAAAACACTTTCATAACAGAAAGTAAGAAAAAACCTATAGGAATTATCGCTAGATTAAGACCATAAAGGAAGCATTTCACATGGGGGGTGTGTGGGGGGGGGTTGTAAGAGGGGGAAACTTTTGAAAATAAAGAGTTAATGATGAAAACTAATGCAGACTTGTTTATTTTCACTGTAAAAATATTTGCTGTATTCATGCAGTGCCTTTGACCTACAAAAATATTTTTACAGTGGAAATAGCTCTGTTTTCCTGGCAACTCTACCCCAACCTCTATAAGCTTCTGCTTGCTCCACAGGGCTCAACACTGGCCCCTGCACAAATAAGTATACATGGATGTCTTTGTTGTCCTGACAGGGAAAACTTAAAAAAAATAAAGGAGAAACAAAAAAAATACACCTGCCACATTTCCCACAACCTCTCTGTACTTTGACAATATGACAGTTATTACCCTATGAACCAGCATTAACACAAATCCAAACGCACCCCTAAACACAGGATTACTGTTAGATTGTGCTCTTGAGTAGATATGAGATATTATGAAAACTACCATTTCAGGGGAAGAATCTAAAGGACATAAAAATGAATGTGCATTCTGAGGAGTAATGAAGAGCTCAAGTAGTCAGCTACACAAAAAAGAGTAATTTTACGTTAAAAAAAGTATATAACCATTATTAAAGACCATCAACAGGGAAACACATTGTCATTGCAAATTCTGTTAAGCATTTGCCTTCACTTACAGCAGGGTAGTAATCTCCTTTACTCTATCTAAACCAAAGAGATGCAGCAGTCCTCAAATTTATCCCGTTGTGAAACAATGTTTAATGCAACTTTCCTTTAACCTCAATTTCACATTTAAGGCAAATGCTCAATATGAGTCATACTGAAATCAATTTTGGCCTCAGCACGAACAGAAGTTAAACTGATTAATGCATTTCTGTTCTGTGCATGAAGGCTTAGAGACTTTCAATGGCTGCATAAACATACAGCAAGCTACCAAAAACTAAGACATTAACAAACATTTTTATCTTGACATATTTTTTTTTAAATGTATTTTATACATATATTTACTCTTCCATTTAAAACTCATTTGAACAGTCACTGTATATGATTGCAGGATGCAACCAAGTTAACACTCTATCTTCTGAATATTGATTCTTTTAGCACATATGTAAGTTTAGTATAGAAGATGATAATCATTATGATTATCATAATTATGCACAGGAATTGCTTTCCCCTGGGTAACAGTTTTCCACAGGAATGAAGAAGATAACTCAATGAGGTCATCATCTTATGACAGTATTTATAAGACAACGGAAGAAAAATCCCTCCTTTCTATTTCTGCAGCTCCTAGATTAAACCTTTCTCAATCTGCTCTGAAGCTACAATCATACAGAATCTCTATCCTTGTGTTTGCCCTACTAGAGAACAAATACATTCCTGATTCTACCTGCCTGATCATTCTGTTGTCATACTGTTCAGTCCCACTCTGGAGGAACTATGAGACCATGTCAGGTCCACCTAGTATGCAGTATCAGCAGAGACCATTTGACAAAAGTTTGAAAAAAAATACTGGAATTAGATAGTTAACTTCAGTACAGCGTGAACAGCTACGTGCAGTTCAAGAACCTCTTTCACTTAAAATATAATCAAGTTGCTTGTGCTGGGATGATTTTATGTTTTCATCCTGTTATTCTTTCAATTTATTGTCTCATTCTTTTTAATTCCCTCTCTCTATGCATTTTAACATTTTAGACTCTTCTACTGAAATCTTTTCATTAGCCAAATGTACATATTACCAATTATCTTCACTAAGGTGCTTTCATTCTCTCTCAGACAGAGGGTATATAGAGTTGTTTCAAGGAAAACAATCAAATGCTTTTGGACGCTTTGCTTTAGCTTAGCTACCCAATTCTCAAGTTTCCAAGGCTCATCTTTTCAAAAAAAAAAAAAAAAAAAACAAGTTATGTGACAGTGATTGAAATAGTCAGTGATTAGCCTGAGTACCATTTAGCTTGCATAATGACAAATAATGCTGTTTGTAAGCACTAATAAACAGCAAATGCAGAACCACCAGAGGATCACAACAACAGACTTTTCCTAGTAATTTTTTTTAATAGTAAAGCCTTAAATATCTGGAGCTGTACTGTGCTCATTCCTGTTTGCATTGTTATGTAATAGAGATTAGCATCAGGAAAGGTCAGCAGAAAGAAACGGACTAATTGAGGGAATTTTTTTTAAAAAAGTTAAAGAACATGCAGTTTTTGAAAGTGAAGAAAGTAAATATGACCTTACAAAATCTGGTAAAATTCTGCAGGGATCAGAAACAAAAGACAATGACAAAACTACTTGATCTTTTCATCAGGAGAAGAACCAGTGGCATAATCTCAAGCTAACTAAAGGTCAAGCCCTAGAGGAATATCCCACATCCAGAGAGTAGTTAACTGAAGTAGGTTATGTGCATTTATTTTAGTGTCTGAATGATTTACATAGATGCAGACATTTATTTCTGATCCCTCCAGAATCACAGTGGAAATACACACTTTTTTTCTGTTAGTGAATGGTAAAAGTTAGAGGATTTCACTAAGAAACCTGTCCATGACTTAAAAATGTTTCAAGAGTATGTTTAGGTATGTTTATCTCTGGAGATAACACCAACAGTATTACTTATTAATCTTGGGTCTGAGTGCCTTAGTCCTGATTCGGGACTCTACAGATTTTAATTCAAGAATAGAATCTTTTTGTGATGGGAAACAGGTACTCTACATCTTTTTGGGCCTGCTAAATAAAACTTGCAGAAAAAAGCGTCACAGATTACTAGATTAAGTCCACTGTAAAAGAGTATTAAACAAATGTTTTGAAAAATGCCCCAAATACTAAACACCTGAAGGTAGGAATTTTAACAGAGAAAGCGTTCCAATGCTTCCCAGTAATACTTCCAATCAAACTTAACAACAAGAAATTAACTAACCTCAACTGGAAGATTTAGGCACCTTTAGAGTTCTTTGAAAAATTGCATATAGCATTTATTATTTGATGCTTATCTATGCACTGGTCAAATTACTTCTGTGAATATAATGGTTAGTGCTAAACAAAGCATGGGTATGAACAAGAAAGAAAATACACTCTCTTCTACCTGTCGTGCTTTATGTGCTGTCTCAATGCCATGATTTCTTAGACAGCTTAAAGCCCTTGTATCTGGGGAGCGCCCCACGTTCCAGTCTGAAACAGCAGCACTGTCTGTCATCCACTGTAAGAACAAAACAAATACATACACATATTTAAAGAAAATTAAAGTACAGTACCTGCCTGGCAATATGATTCATGGTAATGCCATGCTTCTTCATGCAAGTCTGTCCTCGATAGTCAGGAGGGTTTCCTATTTCATAGGTAGATGTCGCTGCACTGTCTATCCTCCACTATAGAAAACAAAATTTATGTTTTTATGTTTCCTTTCTCACTTCTTACATTTGTACTAACTGGATAAAATACAATTGTTTCATAGGCAGGAACAGAAATAAACAGCTTACCTTATCTTCAACTTTTTCATCAGTTACAAGTTTTCTAAAAACTGCTTCAGCTATTGGAGAGCGGCATATGTTTCCTACAGAAACAGGAGATGAAAGTTAAAAACAATTTCAGTAATTGCGTGGACTTGTCAGCACAGCTCAGATGAAAGATTTTTATTTATTTGGATAGAATGTGGATTGCTTATTACAACCCAGAAGATTCTGCAAAAGTGGAAATGCAATATCCATCTGTGTCCTGAAATGCATATTATGAAATGAGAATGTACAATTTGCTAAAATAAGTAGGAAGGCAACTCCTCCCATGCAAAGGCTCCCTGATCAGAAAAGATCAAGAAAAATTACAAATGTTAAATGGGAGCAAATATTCTTCCTACATGCTAGTAAATTTCATCTAATGCTTTACTCTAAATACTTATTTATCTATTTATCCAAATAAATGTTTGCCTCGAGTATTTACATTATTACCTACCTATTAACAGAAAACTTTCGGACAATTCCAAAACACAAATGCCACTACTATGGAGCCAACAGAGAGAAAAGGCTGCACGATGTGCATGCATCCTGATCACTGAAGGGAAGTAACTGCATGTGAAAATGAACCCTTATCAAGAATAGCTTCCAAGTACTAATAGCACATCAACTCCCCAACCTCAAAAGAGAACTCAATTACACAGAACTGAATCACAGAACTGTAGGGGTTGGAAGGGACCTCCAGAAATCAAGTTCAACCCGACTGCCAAAGCAGGCCCCTACAGCAGGCTGCATAGGTAGGTGTCCAGGTAGGTCTTGAATATCTCCAGAGAAGGGGACTCTACAACCACCCTGGGCAGTGTATTCCAGTGCTCCATCACTCTCACCGTGAAGAAATTTTTTTGCCATATTGCTGCAGAACTTCCTATGCTTCAGTTTATGGCCATTCTCCCTTGTTCTGTCCCCACAGGCCACTGAAAAGAGGTTGGCCATGTCCCTTTCCCTCCCACACTTAAGACATTTACAAATAATAACAAGATCCCTATGCTTATGAACATACAGGAAAAGAAGTATTCCAGATGTTTGGGGGTTCTGGGGTCCAAAATATAGAGATTAGTAATGAAAAGTAACTGATAGCAAAGCTGACATACCGTCAATCAGCCAACAGTCAAAGTTGTTTACTGGATAAATACGTAATGAGCCTTGCCTTCAAACAGCCTCAGACTACACTAGCCACTTGACCTTATTTTTAGCAAGATATATTTTAACAGTGAAATAGTGCCAATTAAAAACTAGAAATAATAGGTCTACAGTATTTCTGCTCAACTGCTAAACCTATACATAACTAGGTCATGCATTTCACGCAAATCTTCTGGACCTGCATGCAAAAATATATTCTCTTTAGGGAAAAAAAATAATAATAAATACCTCAACAGCAAATAAATAAATCTACTCAACTGTCACTCGAACTGTCAGCTTCTTTTCATCCTGTATATATTCTCCTTTCACATGAGAAACAAGACATTTATAGCTGACACATTAACCACATGCAAAATAAACCATACAAACCTCCACTTTCCACCAAACAGAACATACGACTTTATTCACCTCTGATTTTTGAGAAGGTAAGCATAAGATACCACAAATGGGAGAGGTCAATTCTACACCTTAAAATAATAATAATAAAAATCACAAAGATCACCATTCTGCTACAAATGAAATTCTTCCCAGATTTCAAACAGTAATGAAATGCCCACAAATAGAACTACACTGCTGGCAGCAAGACATTCACAGATCAAGCACTTTGCAAAATATCAAACTGAAGATCTCACTACTAAAGAGGAAGAAGCTGCTATGGTCTGAGCATTTAATAAGTTGCTGTCAATCACACCAACTACTGAAAAAACAAGTGGGAAACAAGCCACTTAGGTATGAGTTTCAGAGAACATCAAGTCACTAAATGGGCAAAGGCAACTGGCTAACCACTGGGAAAACAACTGTGCTGAAACATAAAATGAATTTTGATGGCAGAAGATCTTTTTCCAGGGGAAAACATACTATTTTTTTTTTAGTTGAAACTAGTTTACTCAAAAAAGAAAAAAACCCTAAAAAATAGGTCCTGAAAGAATAAATGAGGAAAAAGGTTTTTATTCATAAAATGAGACAAGATATTAATATTTATTATAAAAAATGTTAAAAAACATAGTAAGTTAAAAATTACTTCTTTAACTGAATAAATTAAATGGTATAATATCAATAGGAAACAGATAGAATGTGTAACATACAATGTAAAACAGAAAAGAATCTTCAAAGCCAGTGAGTCCAGTCCTCTGATATCGCAGGCATTTACAGCATCTCTTCTCTTATTAAATCATCAGTCCCTTTTTTTTTTTTTTTAAAGCATTGCCTATCTTAAAGGATACTCCAGAAACTCATTTCTTGTGAGTAACCAGAAACATTCAAATTCCCATTTAGTATTTATTCATGGAAGCCAATGCTTATCTGATCTTGGTTAACATCACCCTGTAACTTAAAAATCTTCCTTTTCTTCAACAGATACAGAAGCCTTGTCAAGCATAGTTACGCTAAACTAAACAAATCAAGCTTCTGGTTTCTTCAATAAATGAATTTTGCCTTACCTAATCACTACAGTTAAGCCAATTTATTTAAATTAAATAAATTTGAATTTTGAATTCCTGAATACTCACAAAATAAAACCAAAGAATATATTCCAGGAAAAATTTCACAAAAAAAAGTTCCAAAATATTTGCATAGCTCTTTTGAAAATAACCTGACTTCCTATGACCATATACGGCTCCTTCATGAGTATCGAATTTATGATCACAATTTCGTACTTCTAATTCGCCCCTCTTTTTCTTTTCCTTCAAACAGACTACCTTTAAGTCTTCTTTCTCAAGTTAAATTCTGTTTCTATTACACCAGCTGTTAAGGCCATTTACTTCTTGTACATTATTCTCTGTGTGAATGATACTACACAACTCTGAATGAACAGTAAACTTCATTACTACACTTAATACTTCATAATACACTTAATACTTCATTAATAATAATTAACATAACATTACTAGTCCTAATTAATTAGCTATCTAACTAACTTCAATTGCACAATCTGTAGTGGAACCTTTTGTTGAACACCTTTATGGAGTCATGCTTTCTCACTCATTTTCTAGAAACAAGAGGTCCACTGATGGTTATCAAAACCAATGTTGGGTATCTCAGTTCTTATTCCATACCATGCATTCATCTTTGATTTACTCCTGAACAGAAATATAAGTGTCATTTATCTCAACATGAAAGACAACTTGATTGCCTTTCAGGCTCAGGTCCACAGCTCATCTCTACATACTGCTGATCTTGTCATCCACTCAGTCTTCCAATCTGTTTTGTATTTCATTGTTCCTTATTCAGCTCTCTAACTCTTTCACACTCTTTGTCTTCCCAAATGACAACAGATGCTCTTCTCTTCTGTTAGAAACAGCAGAGGGAATAACAAAGAAGAAAGTTTACTAGCTTTCATTCTCTCACATTTAAAAACATGCTTTCAACTCCCTGCATGGCCAGTTCACCTAAGTCACTCTCATACTGCTTCCTACTGTAATCTGCATCATTCAGTAACTTACCATCTGGACCCCTTCATCAGCAAGCATCTAAAATTTAACTACTCTCTGCAGCTACGTACTTAAATTCCTGGCTGAATTTCATGGCTCCCTGTATCTTACTTGACCTCAAGTCTACCTGAAGACACTTCATGTTCAATTGGATATGTAAATATACAGCTACCCTGTCACGTTCCATACGCGGGGAGAGGAAGGTGACTAGACTGACAAAACCCCTCAGTATGGATTAAGGTGAAATAACAGTCAAGAACCATAAGTAAACTTTCATGGGACATTTCTACAGAAGAGTTACTCGGCAGTGGTCTGCTCACAATTACGCCCGACTAAGCTGTGCAGTTTTGTGGGTGTGACTGCAAGGCCTACCATTAGAAACGAAAATCCACACAACATTATAACATTGGTATTTACAAGCCATCTTCCTCTCCCTATGAGTCCAAAAGATTTCAGCAATGCCATCCACAATCTGGGGCTGAGTCCACAAAGCCCATCTTTTGGCTGCATTACCTGGAAAAGCTCACCAGTCTGTTCGGCGATTTCCTTCATTTTCTGATGGGCCTCGGCTATGGTAGTGGTGGCATTGTGAATGGTGACACAACATTCCCTGTCTGTTAAATTCAACATTCCACATACCCCATGCTCCTTTAATAACAACATGTTTAAGGCTAACTGGTTTTGCAAAGTCACCTTTGATACTTGTCAAACCTGTAAATTAAACTCTCCAGATGCGTGTTCAGTCCAATCCCTCAGTACATGAGCCTGCCAAGATAAATTTTCTGGAACATCTGGTGCTGTTCGATAACCCCAGTTGGTGCAAAGAATATCGCTAGCTGCAGACCGACCTTTTGTCCCCATGCATAATAATCAGGAACAGAGATCCCTTTCATCCATTCCTGAGCATCTGTAGGACTGTTAAGGCTTCTTTGTACCCACTGTTATGACGAAACATGTAACTATATGTTCTAGAAGGGCACGTGGAGGGAATACCGACAGTACATACCAATCCAGCCATGTCATACACATTCAGGTGAGAGAACATTTTTCCACCTGAGCATGCCCACACAGTCCCTTGCGGGGCCAGATACTTTGCCTGTGGACATTGGTACAGGTCTCCCTTGGGCACTTCCTGCTGCACTTCATCAGTGGTCCAGCTCTTTTGCCGGTCTGGGCCATGTGCAACTGGAATGCCACAGGATAGTGCAGTTTTGGGGTCTACAGAAGAGCCATTACATCAGTCATCTTTGTTCTAATAACCATAATTAGGGCATCCCCAACACATACACATAACTCAAATGAAGGTTCTTATTTCTGGAATGTACCAAGTTTCTAGAAATCACCTGTGCCCGTTGAACAATTTAACATACGGGAACAATTTAGCAGGGAAACCTCTGTTTTTTCATTATTTTGAGGAACACTCCCTCTCTTATGATCCAGTTTCCAGCATAGTTTTTCTCCAGTGGGAAGCAAGGCAATATTGTCTATACAGTCACCCTTTTCAACTTCCCAGTGAAGGCTTTCTCCACTGAGGAGATGGTTGATGACAAAGGGCTTTTGAAGTCCAATATTTGTTTCAGGGACCAGACCTGTTCAAACTTGGTATGATTGATGGGGTCTGTGGTACCTGGCCTGCTAGGAATTTCTATACACTAGTTTGCACCCCAGTGTAAATTATATTTGTGTTCAAAATATCCACCCTCATGAGGAGAACCCCACCATGGCACAATGGTGCAAGGAATACAGGTGGTATTTTCCTGCATCACAGTCAAGTTAACTATCAGTGATTGACAACATTTGACTCCACAAATGATTTCAAGCAGAACTGCTTGGGATTTGATACAAGGCTCTTTCACGCTTTACCCAGATCTTATTTCTCACCTACAGCTGCCCTTCCTTCTGATCAAAAAAAGGGGACTTGACCACTCCCCATGTAGCATTTCCCTCTGTTAAGATTATCCAATTCTTTTGTTAATATCCCCCCAAAATTTACCCAAATCAGAGTGAATTTAATACCTTCAAACATGGAATCAGGGAAGGCAATGCATATCCCTTGATTTGTGTAATTCCAGATATGCATAAATCCTTGTATCAATTCCCAAGCTAGGCTGGGAGATTCCCCCAGTGATTCTATTATTCCAATGCTAACCATGAAAAAGCAAGTTTTCCAATCCATTTTTCCTGAGTAAAATACAAAAAAAAAGCCAAATAAAACTAAACAATGATAACGATCCATTCAATGACAGAAAACGTAAGTCCCACGATGGGTTTCTAACAACCTGAAAGTTATGTAATATATTAAAAGCAAATGGTTAAAAAGATGGAACGTGCTATCAGGTAAGGACCCAGTTGTCCTTCTCATGTGCACCAGTGGCCACTCAAGCATAAAGATTAAGGGGAGTTCTTAGGGTCAGAAGTACTTGTCCTACCATTGGCACGTCCATTAGGATGGGTTGTCCTGGGTAGTGTGGAATGACTTCACAGTATCCTGTTTTCCTTTCCCAGGAAGCAGGGATGGGGCCTTAAGGCAGAACGAAACAAGGCACAGGCAGCCATTAACTCCACAATGGCTGTTAACCTTTAATACTTTGTTGATCACCTGCAGTACCCACCTAGGCTCAAGGGACCTTAAAACCAGTTTCAAGAAGCCACTAGTACATTCAACAATACCACCGTGTATGCCTGGAGATAGCATGGTGTACAGAAAATTCACTGGATCCCTTCATCCTGTGCCCACTCTTGAACCACTGCAGCAGTAAAGATGCTTCTGTTATCCAAGTGAATGGACTTAGGTTCAGGCAAATAGCTGAACCCCAATATCAAACTCCTGATAGTATTATCTCTCCTTGCCTGTCAGACTGCCTGAGCCTGTGATAGTTCTGCTGCTATCTCAACTGATTTTAAGACCTTAGAAGGCCATCTAAAAATGACTGGCTATTGCAATACAATCTTTTCAACTTTCTGTATCACTAGGTTAACCACAAAATGTCCTTTTTCCAGTCTGAATAATGTTTCTCTCCATCTCTGAAGAAGTGAATAGAACCCAAGAGACCTGCAGGCCCACTCTGCCACACACCCATTTGATGACCTAAATGGAGCTTTGCAATCAATAATGTGGAACAGATCAGTTGGGTGTATTGGCTCCAGAGCTTGGTATACTCTGCATCAACATTTTCCAACTTTAAGGCCTCCTCATGAATGGAGGCTCATTCCCAGCTGACACTTGTAACAAGTTAAATCATACAAGGACTATATATGATCCTAATATGATTATCTATTATATATGATGGAAAAATCTCATATGTTTCCTCCAAAATACTAATAAGCCTTGAGCATGCAGTAACTCTTATTTTTCATCATTTTCACCTGTTCAAAGGGAACACATTGTTCCTCCCCTCCATCAGACGCCCAGAAACTTTACTTCTGAACATACAAATTGTATCTTCTATTGGAATTTGGAGTACTATTTCAGTTGGGTTCCTGAACAATATATCATCTATACATTGGTATCTCAGATTCCCTCTTTTGTGAATAATTTGTGCAAGTTTTTGTGATAATGTATTGTGAGCAACACTTGACAAATGGCAATACCCCTGAAGGAGACATGTATAAGTAAACTGTATGCCTTCCCAGGAGAAGACAAGATGCTCTCTATCTGCTTCCCATAAGTGGAACAAGAAAACCACATATTTCACACCAATGGTTGCTGGAAGCTGATAAGCTTGCTTCTGTATGGTTACAACCAGCTCGGTTGTGCTAAATACCATGGCAGTTAAGGAGCCTGCATTAGCATTCAGCCTGCATTAATCAATGGCCAGTCACTATTTCCCATTACATTTAAGGACCAGCCATACCAAGGAACTGTAGGCAGTGCGCACTGGGACAATTACTTCCTTTTCCCTTAATTCCGGTATCACTGGGGTGACTCCTCCTTACGCTTTCAGAGGAAGGGGGTATGGTTGTACATTTACTATCTTAGAGGAGAGCATTTTGGAGCAGTTGCACAGATGCTGTGGAGAGATCAAATATCCACTGCTTTCCTTCCATTCTAACCACACACGCCCCAGGATGTTTGTCAGCAAAGCTCCTAATATCATAATAGTGTCAGTTGCGGTTTCATCTCCAGGCAACCAACACTCAACCTGAGCAGTCAACTGAGGTTCAGAATTCACAAATACATCTGTAACTCTTATCTGTTTTTTATGAACAACTACGCCATTACAGTTAACGACATCAATTCTAAATGCTAATACTTGATAATCCCTGCCTACTAGAAACATTAACTGGAGTTTTAAGGGGACCAAGGGGGAAAGTAATCAGCAAGTCTCCCTCATCACTTTCTGTGAGGCTTTGGAAGTGAACTGTGAATTCAACAGCTGATCCCCAGCTCATTTGCAGGGGACAGCAAACCTAGTTTCCCATCCTAAGATAAATCCTTTTCACATGCAGTAAGCATCTCCAAGGCAGTTACTGTTACATCATTTAGTCAGGGCTCCTTCCTTCTACTTTCCACAAAGGGTTCTGCTCACTGCTAAGGTGCACTGTCGTTTACCTTGCCATACTCAGATAAGGCTTTCTAATGCTGCTGTAGATAGGCATCCATGAAATCTTGAGGAACCCCTTTCTCCATTCTTTCAGCCCACAATAGCTTGCTATCAGGTACCTCCCCTTCCAGGCCTTCACTAATGCTGCTCCCAACACAGCACACACTATGGCTTTTCCTTTTCCTGGTCACACTTTTCATTCTTTCATATGTGTTGTAATCCAATCTGCCACAGCATTTGGATCACATCTAATCATATCACAGAATCATATCATAGAATCATAGAATGACCTGGGTTGAAAAGGACCACAATGATCATCTAGTTTCAACCCACCGCTTTCAACCCAACCACCAGACCAGACTGCCCGGCGCAACATCCAGTCTGACCCTGAATATAAATATGGGCCCATGATATTCCTAAGGAGGTGAGGCAAACGTTATACTACTTCAATTTTCCAAAAACAGGGGAGCAGTTAAGCACCACCATTTCCTGGGCAGCCACAGTTTCCACTGCCTGTACCTCTCCCAGCTTATAGCTGAGAGGTCAATTCCCAGCTCTCTTCACTCACACTCACTGGGCAGTGATGGTGCTAAGGGATGCCTTTCAACACTGAGGGGATCCTGTCCGTGACACCAATTAATATCACATCCCACCTGTGGGGAGGGGAGACTAAGATTTGCAAATCTCCTCAGGATGGATTAAGGTGAAATAGCATTCAAGGTCCATGCATAAACATCAAGCAGAATGGGAGGTTTCTACAGAACAGTTGTCCTGTAGACACTGGCCTTCTCACAGCTACATCTGCCTTAGCTCTGTGGTTGTATGGGAAATCAAAGTAAGCCTTGTCTCAATTAACAACTTCAAGAGAAGAAAAGAGAGAAAGAGAGAGAGATATCACCAGTCTTGGATCCAGGATCAGATCAGTCAAAGGGGTTGTTTGGGAAAGAGAGAGCCCATCCCACGAGCCTCTACTTACATGTCCCCAGTTCCTGGACTTCTGGAACATTACTCCAGTCCCAGGATTGGTTAAGATACCAGGCAAATCAAAGTGACATCAGGCCCCTTTCCTATGACTTGACCATTTCTGGACCCTTCTTTTACTTCAGTTCCAGAAGTGGTTGAGATACCACTTGCATTAAGTGACATTAGGTTCTTCCCTGTGGCTCAACTGTCTCTTGTGGCACTGTCTAAAGCTCACAGTACAGACACTTAGGACTCATCTCTTACATGCCTGAATGACTTAACTGCCACACATTCCCCTCACTACCAAAACACAGTAGGATTTCTGTCAGAAGTTGAATACCAGCATACAATTGAACAAGTCTAAGCAGAACTCAATTTTAGCTTAGGATACCTGAAAGATGTTTATAGGAGAGCTAGGTCTCAAAGTCCCTAGACAAAAAATGGTTTAGCCAGTTTAATCAAGGTCAATAATGATATCACTTGCCAGGATTCATGGTAATCAGGCCATCAGCTAACTAACTGAATGTTCACACTTCAAACCTCTTTCCTTGTAGCAAGATTAATTATTCTCAGTTATCACCTACAGGGTACTTATGCCTTTCTCACCAAACTTAAAGCTTCCCATTCTCTTTTTCTCCAAAAATATCTTTAGTACTTGTTGTCAGCTTGCCCCGTTGCAGAACCCTTGTTCTGGCAGCTGTTTATGATGAACACAGAATCACAGAATCACCAAGGTTGCAAAAGACCTTCAAGATCATCCAGTCCAATCATCCACCTGTGACTAATAGTTCTCACTAAACCATATCCCTCAACACAAAATCCAAACATTCCTTGAACACCTCCAGTATGGTGACTCCACCACCTCCCTGGGCAGCCCATTCCAGTGCCTGAACACTCTTTCAGAGAAGTAGTATTTCCCAACGTCCAGCCTGAATCTCCCCTGCCGCAGCTTGAAGCCATTCCTTCTAGTCCTGTCACCAGTTACATGAGAGAAGAGGCCGATCCCCAGCTCACTACAACCTCCCTTCAGGTAGTTATAGAGAGCAATAAGGTCTCCCCTGAGCCTCCTCTTGTCCAGAATGAACAATCCCAGCTCCTTCAGCCACCCCCCATAAGGCCTGCTTTAGCAGAGGGTTGTTAGAGTTAGGGTATTATGGTTAAGCTGCAGTTGGACTTGACTCTTGAGGGCCCTTCCAACCTGAGTGATTCTATGATTCTGTGCTCCAGACCCCTCACCAGCTTTGTTGCCCTTCTTTGTACCTGCTCCAGGGCCTCAGTGTCTTTCTTGCAGTGAGGGGCCCAAAACTGGACACAGTACTCGAGGTGCGGCCTCACCAGAGCTGAGTACAGGGGGACAATCACTTCCCTGCTCCTGCTGGCAACACCTTTTCTGATGCAAGCCAGGATGCCATTGGCCTTCTTGGACCCCTGGGCATACTGCTGGCTCATGTTCCGCTGAGCATCAATGAACACCCCCAGGTCCATTTCCTCTACACAGTCTTCCAGCCACTCCGCCCCAAACTTGTAGCATTGCCTGGGGTTGTTGCAGCCAAAGTGCAGGACCCAGCATTTGGTCTTGTTGAACCTCTTCCTGCTGTTTTCAACCCAGCTATCCAGCCTGTCCAGATCCCTCTGTAGGGCTGCACTACCCCAGGCAGATCCATACTTCCAGCCAACTTGGTGTCATAAATGTCCTGGTGTCACTTCAACGTTTTACCAAAGCTACTGCTTTCCTATTGGCCACATTGAAAAGCAAAAACTGTGGGTTGTGAAAACTGAACCAGAAAGCTGAAATCGCTCTAGCTATAGCATAGTTTTCTCACAGCCAATACATTTACTGTCATTTTAGAAAAGATTTTATGCAATCTCTGGTGGCAACATTCACACTCAGTAATGCTCAGCAAACATAACTTCTTGAGAATGCTACCAAAATCACTTTGCTTAACCATTTATACAGCAACTGTTCTTCCACACCCAGAGATCAGTAAACCAGCTTCTGTTCTAAGATGTCCATACAGCCTTTTAAGTTACAGTGGACAAGACGGGAAAGAGGCTTACTTACATAACATGGCATCATTCTAAGTTCACTTCTAGAGCTCAAGCATTAATTAGGTAAGTTGCATAAGTGTAAAAACAGAAAAGTGATTTCTGGTTCAACTCCAACTTAAATCATTTCTTTGCCTTAAATGAATGAAAAATATTTCCTAGTGCCTTTTCATATACTGTAATTAAATATGCTCCTGGATGTTCATTTTATTTCTTAGTGATAAGGAACTCCTATGATTAATGTAATTATCTACATTAACTAGATTATATTTGATTGTGTAATGAATAACTGCTTATCTCATTACAAAAAAGAGTCCCAACACAGTAAACGGATACTTCCATAATAGGCTACTTTCAAAATAATGCAGAAAGAAAATGTGCACGATCTTCTGGGGATCAGTTCTCCCTGGATGTGGGAGAACATTTGAATTTATACGCTCCATTAAAAAGCAAAGAACACTACAGGTAAATGCAGTTCAGAAAGTACAGATTACCTTCAAATCTTAACATATACTTGACAGAAAAAAAAGTGCTTTTCATGCTTAGTAGCTCTTGCATCACATGCCACATACAATTAGGCTTTTTATTATTATTTTTATAACCCAGGGACACAGAAGAGGAAATTCAAAGATATTTATATTTATTTTAAAAAAATAGTGCCAGAAACATCAGTCCTATGTGATCTGTTCATCCTTTCCTCAAAATCGATATTATAGTTCAATCCACATCTAAACTACCTTTCACTAATAACAGTTTCTCAGCTAGATTAGGAACTTGATACAGTACAAATCACCCTCATGGCTGTAAAGACCCTTACATACATATAAATTGTTTTGTGATTAATGCCATTGCCTCCAGGGCATACTATTTGGAGAGAAGGATGCACATTAGATGTTTTTACAGAGATGTTTGTCCAGACCACGGGCTCCCAAACATACATGATCATTTCGTATCTAACGAACTCCTTACCCAGGTTATTATTATTTGGTTTTACCATAAGGGAAACATTAGAACATTTTTCACAAAATTATACTCCTCCTTTGCTATTCAACTCATTTCACTTTCTCTTATTGCAACACATAAACAGTTTAAAAACGTATCAACTGTCGAAACACTGAGGACTAATAAGGATCACCTCTCACCATGTCAGGCTAAAACCACCAGGAAACAGACAACGTTAAAACCACACGAGATCAGCGAGGCGCACAGCTTGCCATCCCCACCAGGGAGTAGAATTTTTGAGAATCCACCCAACTGAGCTCGGCCATGCAGTCAGGTTAGCTATCGGCTGGTTGCGGGGGAGCAGAAATAACCAATTAATCAGCAACAAACCGTAATGAGCTTTGGGCAAGCAACCAAATCTTTTCTGACCCCTTCACGCTTCTGTTTTCCTAACTTCTCGCGAGGTGTAACCCACAACTTCAAGCACGAGCACGTGCTCATTTAGTTTAAAAGCCTGCTGCCTTCACTTCCCAACATGGGCCGCTCTCCAGATGACGGCCAGCACCGCACCGCACAACGTGCCTTCCGCCCTCCCCCGGGCTGCTCACAGCACCGCCGACACTCACGCTGCGCTGAGTCAGCGCACCCTCAGTCCCCACATCAACTTCACGCTTACCGCGTTTCACCCGTTATTCCCTACCGATGGCCCCGATCTACGCAGAGGCAGCGCTGCGCCCGCGGAAAGAAGCGGACGGCATCCGCTCCCTCCGCCCGGCTCCCAGCCCGCTTCAGCGAGCGACCGCTGCAGAGCCACGGTCGGTCGGGCGGGACGCGCGGCGCAGGGCCGGCGCACCCCGCACCCCGCCGGCTCCCCGGGGCCTCGCCGTTGGGCTGCTGCTGCTGCTGCTGCTGCCGCCCCCGCGGCCCAGCGCGGCCCGGTCCGGCCCGACCCGGCGCTCACCCAGGCACACGAAGAGCACGGACTTCGCTTCCCCCGCCGCCATCTTCGCTCGACGCGGGCCTGGCGCGCAGCCGCGCCGCCTGGCTTTACGGCTGTAGGCGGCCTCGGGTTTTGCCTGTTTTGAGAAAACGCAGTGGAGGCGGAAAAAAAAAAAAAAAACCGTATACAATAAATCGATTTTTATTTATTTTTAAAGGTAAACCCTGAAAAACTACGCGCGCTGGGAGGCGGGCGGGTGCGGCGGCGATCGCTGCCGGCAGGCGGTGGACGGCCGGCTCAGCCCCGCCCGCCTCACCTGCCGCAGGTGTGCCCTCGGCGGGGCCGGCCCGGCGCTGAGCAGAGCGGGGCGAGGCTGGGGCCGGCAGCAGTGAGTATCCGCGGGGCGGGCGCCGCACCGGACCCTCGTGCCGGGCGACGAGCCCGCGGGACGGGTGCGGGGTCGGGGAGCGCCGAGCGGCACCCGGGGCTGCGGCCGTTCATCGGGCGTCGAGAAGTTTGGGGGATTTTTTGCCATTGGAGTGGTGAGGGACTGGAGCCTGGTGCTCTGAGCGCTGCTGCGTGCCCCGGCCCTGCAGGCACCCACGGTCAGGCTGGATGGGGCTGCGAGCACCTGATCTGGCCGTAGGCGTCCCTGTTCTTTGCAGGGGCGTTGGACTGGATGGCCTTTAAGGGTCCTTTTCAACTCAAACGATTCTGTGAACCCAGATCAGTTATTGGCTTTCCCACGCACCCAGCACCGTGCAGGTTGGAGCCAGACGGGGCTGTGACACCGCCTGATTATGGGCGCAGCCTCCTGAAACTGCAGGGCGAGTCTGGCTCCATGTGCTGCTCACATGCGGTTCTGCCATGTAGCCAAGCAGCTACCATGTAGCCAAGCAGCACCCGCTGCCTTTATTTCTGCGTTCCTAAAGTGCCTTGAAGTCTTGAATCAGAAATAGATTCCTGCCTCCTTCCTATGTATTTGTGTTGGTTGGGGGAAAGCTTGGATTGCGCATGGGAGTGAGTGCTTTGGAGCTGATGGTCTTTGCAGGTCCCCTCTGTCTGAACTGTTCCAAAAGGTTTGACCTATTAGAGAAGGCTCTAGGGAGTCAGAATCACGCCTTTCATTATTTAAAGGGGGGCTGTAAGAAAGAAGGGGACAGGCTCTTTAGCAGATTCTGTTGGGATAGGACAAGGGAAAATAAAAGAGAGGAGATTAAGACCGGATATAAGGAAAAAGTTTTTTACTGTAGGTGTGGTGAGGCACTGCAGCAGGTTGTTTGGAGAGGTGGTGGGTGCCCCATCTTTGGAGGCACCCACAGCCAGGCTGGATGGGGCTCTGAACAACCTGATGTGGTTATTGGTGTCCCCATTCACTGCAGGGGAGTTGGACTGGATGACCTTTATTGGGTCCTTTTGATGTCAGCTATGATTCTGTGCTCATAGGGAACAGAGATGTATGCGAAAAGAGGAAATGAGGGATGGGATGGTCATAGAATCATTGAAGGGCCTGGGTTGAAAAGGACCACAAAGATCATCTAGTTTCAGCCCCCTGCTATGTGCAGGGTCACCAGCCATAAGACCAGGCTGCCCAGAGATGCAACTGGATGATGTCCAGTTTGACTGACAGAAGTGCTTTCTGTAGGAAATATCTGGAATATATATTTTGTTAAGGTACCCAAATATATATATATTTTTCTCCTGGGTTAATACTGTAGCGTATGAGGCAGTTGTGCAGTGCACAAGGTGAGGGGAGGTGGGGGGCAGCTGTAGGTTACCAGGTGCTTGTTCCCCTCTGTTCTTCTGTCCCTGGTGAGAAGGTAAATAGGATGGGGTTTGGATTTTGTACTTAAAAGCACAACTTTGTTTTTGTTAAACCTTTGTTGTGTAAAGGTTAATGTACTTGCTTAGAACCTTAGATTGCCTTGAAGTTTATTCTTAGTTAATCAAAATAGAATTAGCAAAACAAAACTGCCATTCAGTTTGGGCTTCTTCTCTCTAGCATAGCATGCTAAGCCTTGTATTTAACATGACGGGAGACAGGCAGAACTGAATTCCTAGCTCTGCTTTAGCTTTGGTTATGCTACTTATCTTGCTTGGTGGGCAGCGCCCAACCCCTCTGGGTACTGACTGTTGACACATCAAACATATTACAGTAAGTGTGTTTGAAAAACTTGCAAACAGGGCTTCAGCTAGGTGGTTTCCTAAGGCTTAGATGGCATAGTGAATAGGTGCAGTGACGTTTTGCGCAAAAGCCTGCCATTCTTGTTGCACAAATTCTTAGAAGAGTCCACTTTTTAGTCGTAGACAGCCCCCAATATAACTACCTTTGGTGCTTGTTGTAGAGTATTCCACTGTCTCTTTATTCTTGAAAATGCAGATTTTTTACTGTCTTGGTATAAACTATCATTTCTTTATCATCTGAAAGGTGAGTCTGTTCATGTCTTAGGCTGTTTTAGCTTCCTTTGAGGATAGTGGAATTGTTTCATATGTGTGTGACTGATATTTAACACTCTAGGTGGAACATAATTCTTTTTCTGGCTTTTTCCAATGCCTGATCCTTCTGGATATCCTAAACTGAGAAGCTTGGTGTTGACTTGGTGTTGTAGTGCTTATACAATGTCTCCAACTTTAGTGGCTAAAATCAATGATATTTATTGATTCTAAGTTTGAGTGAATATAATGTGAACACTAAAAAGGGTGGGTTTTCTACTGTTGACGGATAATTTATTAGCCTAACATCAATCCTAAATTATTATACTGAGACACACCACTATGGACAGAGGTGATTTATAGAAGATGATAATTTATACAAACTCTGTACTATATACACACTGTGCATTTTCTTTCTATTCCAATGGTATACCTGTCTGTATGGCATTGTCTCCTATTTCAAGTCTAAGCATTTACTCTGCTAAAACCATGTTGTGGAACATAAACTCTCCTAGCAGCTTAGCTTTCTTTTGCTCCTGAGATGAGAAATAGGTCTCATTCTTTGTTTTTAAACACCCTGACAGACCTAATTAGCAGTTGTCATGCTAATATTTTTGTTTTTGCTTTCATTTTCCCTCTTGTATTGTCTATTTGCCTTGAAACATTAAATCTATTTTGTTTTTAAAATGCTGGTTCAAGACCATCATGCATCTCCAATCTATAAACTTGAAGTAGCCTATTGTGATTGGTTATCTTTGTTCTCATTACCCACTTCTAGGAACACATTGAATACCATTTAGCAACTTAGAAAGCTTTTGTATTGATTATTTTTAGTAGAAACAGCTTTTTCAAGTGTAGTGAAACCTGTATTACTTGTGAGAGAATAATATGTTGAGTTTATTGGTGTGTTGATTTCTTCCCCCTGCCCTTTGCATTTATATTTTCTCTAAGTACCAAGTTTACAACTCGGCTTAAGTTAGGATTTTAGCATCCTTGCCATTTCTAGGGGGGATTTTTGAAGGCTTTAGCTACAGCTGTTCCTTTGCTGTGCCTCCCATGCAGGTGACCAGATGTTTTGTATGCTTCTCAGAAGAAGTCATCTGACTCACCTGTGCCTCTGGCAGTTAATGACTGTATTCACATACCTCAGTTCCTTAAAGGAACCATAATCTAATTAAAACATCTTGCATATACAGAGAAAACACATCTTTCTTTAAAGTGCCTTATTCAGCTAAGTCAGTATCATCGTATTAACCGCATAAATCCCAACTCGCAATAGGAAGTTCATCCCTTTAGGAGTTGAAAGGAATTAGGAATACTCCAGAGTGACTTCAGTAAAATAAACAAACAAACAAAAAACGGTTGGGGACCAAACTCTTCAAATGCTTTTGATAAATACAAGTTGCTACACGTCCTTTTTTCCCCCTAAGTTTTTTGATCTTATAGATTTTCCTTTCTCAAGGAAATAGTTAATGCAGAGTGAGGTTGAGGGCTGAGAACCCATAAAATTAACAACTGTTGCACTTCCTGCTTGGATCAGTTAAGTCCTTTTCACTTTGAGAGTAGTAATAAAAAATATGCACATGTTGAAAGTGAATGTTTTATTTATGTGTATGCATTTTTCTAGCATTAACAAAGTGAAAATTCCATATGAAAAAACATTGATCTCCTGTGCTGTAGGAGTACGTACGTAATTGATAGCAATGTCTGAAAAGGCAGACTAGATTGTCAGTGCTAGAAGGGATTTCTAACTGAAAAACTTGTATTTTGGGCTCCCTATAGGACACTGCTCACACTGACGTAACTAACATGTATAAGTACTTCTACCTACCCAGTACGGGGAGAAAGATTATTTACATTAAATTACATAGTACAAAACCTCTCACGGCTGTGAAGGTGCACATTAGAGTCTTCCAGTCTTAGTGCTGTTCAGCTGCTGCTCTGCAAGGCCGCCTGGTTCCTGCTGGCGTACTGGTACTCTGCCAGAGCACACAGCATTTGTACTAAGCTTGGTGAGGTTTCATGCAGTGCTGTATGAAACTTGTTAACATTTCAGGAATCCAAATGGTAAAGAATGTGATACAAATGCATAGGATCAGTTGAAAGGCGTCATTGTACAGTGAGCCCGTTATCTCTCCTCTTCAGCTTTGTTTTCATTGCCTTACATGATGTGTTTTCTGTCATATGTTCTGTCAGAGGCATCTGGAAAATTGTACAGCATACTCAATTGGTATGATCTTCACTGACAATGATTGCTACTTTCTCCCTGGGACTCCTTCCTTAGAATCCTTCTGCCATACCAGCAGTGCTTTACAGTAGGATATTGTAAGTTCTCTGGCATTCCACTCTCATGCACTTTGAAGTCTTATAGAAGCAGTAACTGCCTGTCCTTGGCTCCAAAATAAGAAGCATGGAGATCGGGTGCTGACAGCTGGAGCACAGTGGGTCCCACCTGAAGGTGGTAATTATTACCTTCATTGTATTCCATCCTTTTCCTACAGGTTCTTTTTCAGCTTCTACCAACGCTTCCTTGGACTTCACAGATATTTTTTTGATGTCTATCTAATCTTTGCTGTCAATTGTTGGCTTTCAGTGCTGGAAATATTAAATAGAGGGACAGAGATGCACTTCATAGTCTGCTGATTAATACTTACTAATTGGCTCCTGTTCTAAGTCTACCTGATGACTTCTTGGGTTAGGCAAAATGCATACAGTCATGTCTTGCACGTTGCTGAAGGATTTCCACTACCAGGTGGATCCCACAGTATCATGATGTTTCATGTTTATGAAACCAAAATTACATCTTTCTAATTGTAATGCTGAGTTGAAATCTCTTGTTTAGGCTCTTCTCCAGCACTGGAGAAGGTCACTGGTCTTGATTTTCAGGTTTCTCAATCCCATAAAGAGTTTGTCTTTAACCATTCTTGATTATGTTAGTTCTCATGTTTATGAATGCTTTCAATCTTTCTTTGTTCATACTTGCTTTTGGAAGTTGATGCTACTGCTGTAACCTTGGTGTTTGCAAATTAGCTGTGCTTTAATGTTTTGCTGTTTTTGAACTTCTTAGTGAAGCAAAAGTAAAGACTGAATTGCAGCCCTAGACTTGTGCAAAGTGGCATTTTTTTTCTTGTTGTACTAAAAAAATAAAAACTACTTCTGCAAAAGTACTTCAAAGCTCATATATACATGCACAATACATATATGAAATATGCATGCAAGTCTTTGTCTCCATTCTGTCATCAGTCTTCTTTGAAACTGTATTTTTGATGTTCAGGTTCTTATAATGCCACCAAGCTTTGTTTCATCTGTTCATATTCAGCAGAATTTTGATTATATCAGAATTAGTTCTAGCTTTTAAGTAAAAAGACTTTATTTATTCTTTATTACACCTTGCTCAGATAATTTCACCAAATGTTCAGCCAACACATTATTACTGTTAGTCAGAATGTAAATTAGGGGCTGACGCACTTGCCTCATCAGCTTACAAATTAAGCAGTTAATCAATTTTGGTGTGATATTCCCCCATGAGGTTTGTGTTGCTGACTCACATATGCTCAGTATCTTCTCCCCTCAACGACAAGCAGCAGTGTAAATGAAGCCTGCTCCCAGCTGAGCATTTGCTGGTCACGGCATTCTGAATCCATCACTCACTATATCCTCCTGATAGATATTAGTCTTATTGCTTCTCGTTACCTCTTTCCTGAGCATTGGATGAATACAAAGCAGACAATTATATATGCATACTTAAAGCTAATAAGGGGGACAGCAGTACAGTATTATTCCGTATGTTACTGTGGGATGAACTGAGCGTGGAGCTTCTGCTTGCTTCTAAATATGTATACAGTACTTGTAATAAAGAGCAGATATTTCTATAACTTCTGTCTTCCAACAAAGTATTGCAGTGTTTAGGTTTTAAGAAAATAATTTTACTATTAATATCATAATGTAAGCTTGAGAAGGAGGAGGGCAGCTTGATAAATGAACAGAAATTTTACCTATTTTTGATGTCACAGAAATCCCAGGTATGGTTCTATTTACTCAGCAATTAAAATCAGTGGAATCACGATTTCATTCCTGACTTTCACTGTAGCCTGTAGTCATTGTATTTCTGTTATATTTGGAGGCAAACAAAGTATTCTATAGTACAAACTTCCACAGACTGTTTAACTAGTAGAGCTATCTTTGGATTGTCTTTGTGTCTTTGTGATTTTCCACTTATTTCTTGTGCTGTTGTTTTGGTTTGGGTTTTGTTTTGTTTTTTGTTTGTTTTGTTTTTGTTGTTGTTTTTTTTTTTTAAATGAGAAATGCTTGATGTTCTTTAATAGACTGTAAGAGTGAGGCATCCTCTACACTATATATTTAGCCATTAAATGTAATGTTTTGTAGGTTAATTGTTGTCCATGCCTTTATTTTATCTTGAATTCTATCAGCAAAATTTTGAGTGTGTCATAGCCTAAGAGGGAGAGCCAGTTCTCCTTCTTCCCCCAGTGATAAAATACCAGTGTTCTTTGGCTGTGGCACTGCAGCCTGGTATGAGCAATTTTATCAAAACAGGATTCCAGCCACACTTTATCAAGCATCATAGTTAAGGTCAGGGTGTGGATTTATTGGTTGTCTTTTTAAAGAAGTCATCATTTCCTTAAGACCCAAGGGTCACTCTGACTAACTCTGGGTTTTAAGCACTGAAAGTGTTTAATCAGCTGGCTTATTGATTAAAACCTTTCTGTGCTTTGCTTTCTTGCCAAAAGAAAAGTCCTTTAAATTTTGCATCTCCTGTTGTCTAAATTGAAGTCTGGATGTGAATTTGTAGCCTTCCTCTGTAAGATCCAGATCTTCAGCTGACAGCACATTCAGCCTTTTCCTTTCTTCCTCTCTGTCTCTAGTGTGATCTAGGAGTCCCTCAGCCCACTTCTAACAGTGCATTATTCTGACTCTGTGGGCACAGTTCTGGCTGGTCGTTATTAAGCCCTCCTGATATTTCTCTGTCCAGAAAAATAATCCTGTGTTACTCCAGTCTGTAGCAAGGCAGAAAAAAGCAAAGAATGGTGCATGCTTGAATTCTTGTAGATACTCAGAGGTTGCAGAGGCAATATTGATGTATGCAACAAATATACAGGTGGACAGTGATGGTTCTCTTGGTTTTTTGAGAGTGGGAATAAAGTTCATTCTCGTGCTTTCCATTACAGGATGTGACTGGATGAATTGACGCGACAGTGAGGTAGTAGCGGTATTACTGTTGCTGGCTCACGAAGTTCAGCTTCAGATTGTCTTCAATTAAATAACTAATAGTAACTCCTGTATGAACATGAACAGGCACACTTTTTTCTGGTAACCATAATATTTCTCTGAAGCAATTCTGAATCTGAAACAGTGTGTGGAAGACTGGAAGTGATTTTTTTTCTTCTTTTTAAACTTTCATTTACAGACTTTTAGATCTGAGAACATCCTGTTTCTTGTCAATGGAGATGCATGAGGGAGGATTAAAGAGAAATATTTCTCTTCTAATATGTTTGAAATATGAGTGTGGGGTTTTTTTTGCCCCTCCATAGAGCTAACAAGAAACAGACTGGGGATGTTCCTACAAAATCTAAGGTTGGCGGGAGAGAAACAAGGTGACAGAGTGAATGTATATAAAGAACTGTAAAGGGAGCAAAGATGTTATTTTTATTTCTCTACAATCTAAGAGCTAGATATTGCTTGCTTTTGCTTCATCAGGTTTTTCTTTTCCAGATGTCAGTGCACAGACATTAGTTTCATAAAGGCTTGATGACTTTGGTAAGAGTCCTGCATGGCTACACGTGCAACTGTCCATTTTACCATGTTAAAATGAAGCGTGTCTTCCATTTAATTTTTATTGTTGAATAAGATTAAAATACCATGAAATCTGCATCTTGTGAAGATTAAGTAAAATTAAGATCTCCAAACTTAAAAAAATACGCCATGTGCAGAAGTGTGCACCTGATTATGCAAATAGACACGCACTGTATTGTAACATTACTTATGAATTATAACTTAGAAAATGCAAAAATTTGTGTTTTTTTTTATTTCATAAGAGGAATGGTGGTGTAATATGCTTTCTGTGACTGACTCAGTGTTTTCTCTCTACAAAATCAAAAATCCTGTTTTTCTCTTACAACATGCTTTCACCTCTGCCCTTGAAATTGTAATGTCAGGTGCAAACAGCAGAAGTAATGGAGACATTTGCTTTAATCTGGTTTGTTGATCTACCCAAAGCAATTATCCTTTTACATTTTGCTGGGGTTGAGCTGCATTCTCTTGCTGTGGTCGGTACAGCCAGTTCCAGCCAGGTGAGCCAGGGAAGATGCAATTGTGCTTAACTCCTGCAAACGGGCATAGGATTTCAGTGCCATAGCACCCTGAGAGAACTGCACGTGCCTATTGCTTTTTTCTGAAAGTCCTAGGCTCTTAGAGTTTAGACCTTCACTTCGTATCCCTCCACACGTGAAGACTGCACCATTGTCCTAACTTTCTGAACACAAACAGAAGGGATTAGAAGACAGTATTTGCATGTCTTCCATCTGCTGTCACAGTGCAGGTTAGTCTGTTGCATTCCATGCATCTGTTTCCCTATATTCCCAGGGAGTGCTATTTTTGCACAGCGTTGTGGTGATTTCTGTCCCTTAAAACTCTCCAGTGTTGTACCTGCTGCATTTTCACCAAAATCAGGTGTTGCTACAAGGTTTTGCAAAGCAAGTTAATTCAGAATCTCAGCTGTCAAAATTTGTCTCTTTAGTTGCTTGGACAATGTACTGGAGCATGGGTTGCCTGGGTTGCACTGAGTAAGGAGGAATTGACTTGGACCACATATAAAATATATAATCAATATGTGTAGGTAACAAAACTTCCTTTATGTATGTATATTATTTTTTTTTTTTTTAAAAAGGAGTGCAACAAACCCATAAAACTGGTGGAATATGACCTTGATTTTGTGAAACTAATGCATCTGTCTGGTTCAATGGAAGTGGTTGCAATTTCTTGTGTGTTTCAAGGCGTTTGTCTGAGATTTTTGATGAAAATTTGCTCTTCATCCTTGAAGACAGTTGTTCACAAATGTGTGTATTACCAAGACACAGTGACATGAATAAAGCGTGATTGTGAACCAAGAGATATTTTTCTGTAGTAAAAGAGGGCTTATATAAGCCTAGTAAAGTGACATGATCAAATTTTTGAGTTGAATGTCTGTTTGCAATTGTGTGCATTCCATTTAAAAATTGCAGGGGACGTATTCATGTCGACTGAAAATGGAACTACAGATATACAAAAAAAGTGGATGTTTTTTTTCAGAAATCTCGAAGCCTATTCTCAAATTGCCCCCACATGGTTAGAACAGTAGAATCACTATTTAAAAACATATCGCAAAACTAAATAAAAACATATTGCACATAATTTAATTATGATTTTATTATTATCATAGTAGATGTGCGGTTCGTATTCTAGTGAGGAAAGACTGCCAACTTCCCACTGAGTGCTTCACCTAATAGGAGCAGATTTGTTCTCCAGGTTTCACTGACTTAATCTCAAAATGTATTTAGTCTTTTCACCTCCATAGCATTGAGTGGGAGTGTTGCCCAGAATGAGGAGGTGAGTGAATGTTGGGGAATACCAACTGAAAAAAACTAGGTCACTGTTGACTGCAAGTTGCTTTTCTACAGAGTTGTGTAATTTTCTTTTTTATGCTTTTTCGAATTGAAGAACAGTGGAATTTTGTTGGGCTGTTCTAGCAAGTTCTTTTCAGAGATGAAACATGAGACTAGATGGATCTGTGGTCCAACACTACATGCATATATTACTGGAAAAACTTATTGCTGATAAACTGGCAGATGGTGGGTGTTGATACCTCCAGACAGCAAAATGCTTCAACAGAAAGTAGATTGGTAGAGGAAGTCTTCTAGTCTGAAATGGTCCAAATTTCCTGTGGAGTTACACTGGTTTATTTTTCTGCTGTCCCGAACTGATAATAGTTATTTGTTTCATGTTTTACAGTGAATAACCCTATACCTTCCAACTTGAAGTCAGAAGCTAAAAAGGCAGCTAAAATATTACGAGAATTTACAGAAATAACTTCCAGAAATGGACCTGATAAAATCATACCTCGTGAGTAAAGGAAATATTATGATTCAACTAAGACCTCCAGTTCTCCCTTCTGTTGAAATTCATCTTTTTATTTATGCCCTCTGTTTTCACTGAGCGTTAACTCAGAAAGGAGTGAAGAATTGGACTGTTGTAATTTCTCTGAAAATATTTTGGAAGTCAAGCTGTTCAGATCGCTGGGTTATAGACAGACATTGCTTACTGAGTGAAATCTTTTGCATGTTTATAGCCACAGGGAGGTTATCTACACAGGAAGGCCTCTTTCTGGGCTGTAATGTCTCTCATTCACCATGTGAATGTCCATTTGTAAGGAGAACTTTGAATAGTAGCTGTAGATTTTGAATATCTTTGTTTATTGGAATTACCTAGATAAAAATAAGTTGAAGGAAAGAGATCAGGGTATGTTTCTACTTTGATAATGGTTAAACACTCTTACATGCTTCTGTCCTCCTTATTTTTGCAATTGTTATTCTCTGTTTTGCCTAGGTATTGCTAGTTGTGGCTTTGAATTTATATCTATTATGTTCCAGAAGGTCTGTAATAAGACTTTCAGGATGATGACATTTTACTTGACAAAAACACGGTCTAATGATGTAAACTGATTAGGCTGATGTGTGTCACTGTGATTTAAATTCACACTTCACTCCTCCAAAAATTGGTAGTCATGAATGTCAACTATTTACTGCCTCATTCTCTTACTAAGGGTCCTCACACACAGTATTCATGGCAATAAGAAGGTAATTCAGTATGAGCTAACCAGAATAACTAGAACAGTTGTGGAAGTGTAGATCAGTGCACCTAGCTTTGTAGTTGACTGTGAAGTGGAGGTGTCATTATTAGTTCAGTTTTCTCTAAGCTGTTGCTTTAATTATTTGACTTCTATGTGTTCAAAATTGTTAAACGCAGAATTTTATTTACCCTTTCCTTTGAACTCTGACATGGTTTTGAATAAATGATTTTTCTGTTTCAGCCCATGTGATAGCTAAAGCCAAAGGCCTTGCAGTTTTGTCTGTTATCAAAGCTGGATTTTTGGTGACTGCTCGAGGTGGAAGTGGAATTGTATTAGCTCGTCTTCCTAATGGCAGTAAGTGGATGTTTACCTTTTGTACTTCATGAGAGAATGAAAAGCTTAAAAATATATACACACACACATGTATGCATATGAAAATATCTCATTAAAAAGCTGTTTTCAGAATTTTATACCTGCTTTTTACCAAATGTTCTCAGTGTCTTTGTAGAAAAGGATGAAATATAAAAACGAATTGTTTGGAACTCATTAGGAAAATGAATTATAACCAGTAATGGACAGCTGTATGCCAAATAATTTGTAACATAGAGATTTGTTTAAATGAGGATTTGTCTGTCTTGGCTTCTTTAGTGGGATAAACTAGTGTCTTTATATGATTGCATTCTAGTTGTTAGGAACATAGTTTTAAGTAGTTGCAAGTGATTGTGAACTGTAATAATTAGATGAGCATTTCTTGTAATCTGTGGTAATGCTTTTGTAATTTTTTGTTTGACAGCCTGGTCTGCTCCTTCTGCAATAGGAATTGCTGGCGTTGGTGGTGGATTTGAAATTGGAATCGAGGTATAATATTGCATTTGAAGTACTTGTTGATTACTATTTTTTTTTTTCCCGAGCAATTAAATGCACTGAAAAAGATGTAAATGCTGGTGAGATAGTGAGATCTGTTTTTCGGAGAAGACAAAAGAAGAAAAACACTTTTCAAAAGTTCACATATACAATCCAAACAAATGTGGAGTTTTAATCCTATTAGTCTAATTTTTTGGAGAGGTTTAAATGAAAATAAGTGATTTAATAGCTATTTCCTTGATTTCTTAGGGAAAGAAGAAATCTTCCATTATAGATAAAATTCGAGTCAGAGTTCATATATAAGACAGAATTAACTAAAAGCATACTATGTTTAATAGTTTATCGAATGCTTTGTTAAGGAGCACAAGGACTCCATCTAACAATAAACAGTGAAAGTAACTGAAGAATACCACTATACTTCATGCATTCCTATTCAAACTGTGATTCTTGACTTCAGCCTTCAGTGTCAGCACCAAAACTAATGGTACTTACTCGGGAAGCTTGCTACAGAAAATAAAAGATTTTCCATCCAGCAGAAGCAGTTAAATGAGGAACTTTCAGCAGATCCAAGGAGTCCTGTTGATCCGAACTCTGATCATCCACTGCTGCTGCTTTTCTTTTATTCCTCACAGCATCTTCACATTATTTGTTGCCACGTCTTCCTCTTTCCTGCCCTGCTTTCCAGTCCCATCCTTCCATTTTCTTTGTTTAGCTCCTCTTCCACTGATTCCTAAATAAAATCAAATATAACAGTATGCTGCCAACAAGATCTTTTGCTATGAGAATTCTGCTGTTCTTCTGAAGAATCCACGCAAAACTGTGGGTGTAGAACTGAGACCCCATTGTGTCCTACACAAGTAACCGGTCATCCCTCGCCTGTCAATTATTCACCTGGTAGTCACGTAATAAGTAACTGTTAAGTATTTTTTTATATCCTCATAGTTCAGTATGTGATCTCAGGTATTATTACTATGCACTTTTTAAAAGATGCTGTGAATACAAAATTAATAATTTTTGCAAGGGTTGTTCTTTGTTTTTCTTGACTACACGTTTGGAATGCATTGCAAAATATAGTTTGTGCCTCAGGAGGTTTTTATTTTGTATTTTTTCCTTTAGTGACAATGGAACAGACTCATTAGATGCCTTGATTAATCTGAGAAAGTTTTCCTGTAATCATCTCCATGTGGTATATTAGATAATATAACCATTTACTACTGATATTTACTAAAATGGTTTAAATACGCGAGATATTTCTAAGAGGACTTTTTTTTTTCCTGAGGATTATGCATTTTATTTGAAACTGTAGACACTCAATTTACAAAATAGTGTTTCCTTACTTTTATAACGTAAAGTTAGAGGATATATTTAGAAGATAAGTAGCTGAGCTGCTTAGGAGCCCTGATTGCAATTTCAGCAATGTTTTAGCAGTTTAAGACCTTAAACCTTGTAGAATTTGCTTGCATTTTATTCATACAGGAGAGATTGTAGTTAACATAGTCATGTTTCTGCTTATGGGTGGTTTTTAACAATAAGAAGTAAGTCATAGGTTTCTCTAGTCATGGTATTAGCATAATGGTTTTCCAAGTGAAAATGCTTGGTACTTCATATTAATGTGTCCTTATTCATATTAATGAATGCTAATTTCATATTGAAAATCTGTTTTAAAATTCTTGAAATGCTTTCCTTAGAGGTCTTTCTCACAATTAATTCGTATAGCTTTAGCTATGAATTCATCCTCTTTATGGGCAAAAAGAGATAGCAGCATCCTTGAATCGTGTTCTCTCTACATTACTGGATGATGAAAAAACTGTTAATTTCAGACCTTTTGTATGGGATGGGGTGGAGGTTATGAGTGGCTAATAACAAAGGCCTCTCTTACATTTATTTAATACTCATGGCTAGCACTGTTTTGTAAATAATCTGATATTTCCTCTTGTATTTCCTGCTGCCACTGTTTGGAATTTGGGGTAAGTTGAAAAAAGATGACAACTGAACAGTCTACTTTATTGAACTCTGAAACAGTCTGCTGTACTGGCTTTAACATCAAATTCATCTATCTCTTTTTTTTTTTTTTTTAATACATGTGTGTTTGATGAGCTTTCAGTTATGATACCAAGATCTTTACTGGAAAAGGCTTGAAAGACTTTTTTTTCTCTTAAAAAAATTATGAGTGTTTTATTGAAACTTGTGAAGAGAGAAGAGAGTTATAGTTTTACGGTACTGATGGCATTAGGCTGGGTTGTAGTTGAAGTTCTATCTCTGCATTTTGTATCATAATCCAGATGGTGTTTAAAATACACTCATATTTTTTTCTTATATTTTGCATTTGTGTCTTTCAAAAATACCTTCTCTCTCCAACTATTTCCCTCAATAGTTTCTTGAAGAAACTGGCTACATCTCATAAATTGAAGTCTTACAGAATCCTGATTTTCTGTCAAGAAAATACAGTTTTGTCGATTATAGGAAAAGCAGTATCCTTTCTGTTGTTCTGTTTTTTTGTGGGTTTTTTTTGTATTATTCTTTGACGGACAAACAAGTAATTTTTGTTTACTATTTTTTCTTGCTGTTACCATTAATTGCTATGGATTTTCTTAATCTGATGTCTCTTCAATTCTGAAACTGCCTTCAAAATTGTTTGCAAAAGCTTTATAAAATTAAAAATTGTTAATTAGGAAATTTTGAATCAAAATAGCATTTCTAATACAACTGTGTTTATTGCATTGAGTAAAAAACAGTGTAAGAGGATTTTTAGCTTCCAAACATCTTGTAGAAAAAGAATAATTTCATTCAGAAAACTATTTCAAAAGCATTATTTGCAAGAATGGAAATAATTTTCTGAGAGGATGACAGATTCTAGATTGAATTAAAACTTTGATACATTAGTTTTTCATATGGGGGAGGAAATTTGATGCTACTGCCTACTTTCCCACCAAACAGATTCTGCTCCCATGCTGTTCAGACTTTCTTCTTAAAAAAGCGTGGTACTTTTGTTTGATGTTTTTATAGGTTTCAGACTTAGTAATAATATTGAATCATGAGAGAGCAGTAGAAGCTTTTGCCAAAGGAGGGAATCTTACACTTGGAGGAAATCTTACTGTGGCAATTGGACCTCTGGGGAGGTGAGAGTAAAATATTTTTGCAATATGGGTGAGTTTTAAATATGGAAGATATTTTTTTTTCTCAAGCTATATAAGCATTTGCTTGGATTTCTCTAATATCTTAGAAAATAATCTTTGCAAACTTGTATGTTGGGTGGACCTTATTGTTTCTGTAGTGTATTGTTCTGTAGTGTTACAGTGTTTTAGTTACTTGTTGCTTTTTTTTTCTTCTTTTTTTTTTTTTTTCTTTTTTTGCCTTCCGTGATAAAGGTGTCTGTTGGTGGAAGGAAGATTTACTCTTGTTTTGTAAGACATTGCTTGACTGGGTTCAATAAAGAGCAAATGTACTATAGCAAACTATTATTTTCACTTATCTATTGGCCTGTGCTTTGTTACCAGAGATCTGCTGGGCAATAAGTAAAAGAAATACACCAAGTAATTACTTTTAAAGCTTAAGTGATTAAGCCACCCTACTATGAAGGATGAGTTGATATAATCACAGAATAATTTAATTTGGAAGGGACCTTTGGAGATCTCTAGTCCAGCCTCCTGCTCAAAGCAAGGTTTGTTATGACTGCAGATCAGGTTGCTCATACCTTTATTCCAAATGGATCATGAAAAGCTCTGCTTAGCCTCTCTAGGCAATATGTTCCACTACTCAGTGAAAAGTTATGTCCCTCCATCGTGCACCACTGGCATCATATTTCAAAAGAGCAAATAGCATGATTTTTTTTCAGACTTCTGAATGCAAGAAGAGGTCTAATATAGAGTATTCTTATGAGAAGATGTTATTTTGTGTTTCAGAGGAAACCTTATTACCAAAATTAATTACTTCGTACTGGCTTCTATCTGAAATGAATTTTAGGTTTGACTTAGTTAAGCATATTCAGTAGAGTATTTATGAACAGAAAAAAAAATGATAGCCTTGCTGACTTTTGGTGGTATTAAAATTAAAGTCCATTACTGTTCATAGAATCAGAATGACCTGGGTTGAAAAGAACCACATTGATCATTTAGTTCCAACCCCCCTTCTATGTGCAGGGTCGCCAACCACCAGACCAGGCTGCCCAGAGCCACATCCAGCCTGGCTTTGAATGCCTCCAGGGATGGGGCATCCACAACCTCCTTGGGCAACCTGTTCCAGTGCATCACCACCCTCTGAGTGGAAAACTTCTTCCTAATATCTAACCTAAACCTCCTCTGTCTTAGTTTGAACCATTCCCCCTTGTTCTATCACTGTCCACTCATGTAAACAGTCATTATGTTGTGAAGCCATATTGAAGACTGTGAAGTAATTCTTTTTTTTCTTTCCAGAAATTTAGAAGGGGATGTTGCACTGAGAAGCTCTGCTGCTGTCTATACATATTGCAAATCTCGAGGGCTGTTTGCAGGTGTATCTCTGGAAGGAACCTGTTTAATTGAAAGGAAAGAAACCAATCGCAAGTAAGTTCTTTCTGAATCTAGAGGATTCAATGAAGGAATACTGATGCAATGAAACAGGATAAGTTCAATTATAAGAAAAGAATTTGTTGTGAGAATGTTCCATGCTGAATTCAGGGTGTCTTCAATTTACATGACAGGTATTGTCTAAGTATACATTTAGAAGCTAAATGGTAAGAGACTCAGTATTTTAGAATATAGTTATAGAGATATTTACTGTATCATAAGAAATATCCTTTAAAGTCACTTGAAACAAACCAGCCAAACAAAAAAAAAGTATGTTTTAGGTATCACTGAATTTGAGAGAACAATTTTTGAAGTGCTACTTCTGATGTGCAGCTTATTGAATTTAAAGTACTTAAGGTGTACCTGAGTAGGAGGAAATTTTTGACATGCTTTTACTATGCTGCTGATCCTAAAATGTCAACCTAATAATCTCAAGAATTAAAATACAGTAACTGTGAGATGTCTATTGCATTGTATGTTCTATAGTTAGAAAAACTTTAATTCTGCTTTTATGATCAAGACTACTATGATTTTTAATGACAGCATATCAGTTACTTCCAGCTATCGCCTGTCATAAAATTGACATTCCAATGCATCATTAAGGAATCTATTAAAATATTTTGTAGAATTTATATGTATTTCTTTAGTCTATTGTGTAATTGGTTTTCAAATGGTCTGGCTGATGCATTCTACGTGACCAGTAACAAAATATAACTGGTGAATAACATTTTCAAATAAAGTGGCAGTAGGCATCCAAGTTGGTTGCAGTTATTCATCATTCAAAATTTATCACTAGTTATGCCACTTTAAAATAGCTGGTCAGAAGGAGAAGTCTGGACAGGAAACACCTTCACAAGCTGGACTTATCTAGACACTGAAATACAACGGTGATCAAATACCTGACATCTTTTCTTTGGTATCAGATTTTATGGGCAAGATATACGTGCTAGTGCCATCCTGTTGGGTGACGTTCCTTTTCCTGCTCAAGCAGAAGATCTTTATGAAACTCTAGCGTCCTTCACTGAAGTATATGAAAATGAAGAGCAAAGAAACAATCCAGGAAAAGCTGTAAGGAAACAAGGAAGGTTTTGTGCAACTCCTTCTCACAGACTTTTTTCTCTTTGTAAACTGTTTACAGTCAAGGGTAATGGTAATCTTGGTGTTGTGGCTGCTTATAAATGTAACGCATAGCCGATAATTCACAGAATCATCACAAAATCATAGAATGGTTTGGGTAGAAAGGGACTTTAAAGATCATCTGGTTCCAACTACCCCGATATAGGCAGGGACACCTTCCTGTGTGTAATGTGTCCATTCAAATACACTTTTCTGTGTTCCACTGGTGGGCTTTTCTGGACAAGAATATTGTTGGTTTGACTTTGTATCATCTAGAAGAACAATATATAGCTGTCTTTTTAGAACAGCACATAATCAAATCTGGAGATGATGTTGAAGCTTCTTCAGGCTATTCATAATCAAGTAAATAATGGGCATAATAGGTTTGATGTGAATAATCTTCATATTTTTCTACTTTTTGTATTCCATTCAGTCACATTTAAAATAATACTGAGAAGATTATTTATTCAGCTGTTATATTGATATGTAATCACTTAGTTTCATCTCTTTAAAACCCACAGTGAATTTCTCTGTAGTCGTGTGTATGTCACTAGTTCTTTAGTGTACTTCTTGTATTAATACAATTTCAGTGGAGATGAAAATTTTCAGTGTAACTTGGCATGCTCCTAGACTATGAAGTTAAATATTTCGAGTTTGATGAAACTTGTTTTAAAAGTGTGTACATCTTAGGTAAATGATCCACCTGGTAGACCGTCAAGACCCGAACCGCATAAACCTTCTGTTAGGCCAACACCACCAGGTTAGAAAATATTTTGAAAATGATTAAATTCTCTCTATATAGAAGTAGAAAGTTAAGACTAATTAAAGTTATGAAGTTATTGTAAATGTCTATATAATAATGTTTTTTTATATTCATTGAGTGCCATGAGCAATGAAGAGTAAAGAGTTTTTTGTTTCTTTGCGTTATATTAACAAATTTTTCTCTGTGACATAGTTTCTACAGAAGTAATATTTGTAATCATTCAAAGAAAGCATGCTTATTTATTAGATGGATACAAGACCCTTGGCTCAGTGATTTTTTTTTTTAAGTAAAAAGTCCTGCTTCTAGAAACTACTGGTTTCTAAAATATTAGTTCTCCTTTAGGTTGTCATGTCTTTAAGTAAGCAGTTCTCACGGTTGAGTGGGGAAAGTTTTGACTCTGATAACATTTTGTCTACCAATATATTCACACTGAATACAAGTCAGTATGCAGTTTATCTTGCTAACTTGATTTATTCCAGTGGATGTAAGATAGGATTTAAGACAGAGCCCTTATTTCTTTCTCCTGTACCACTCCTTAGATAACTGCAATCATTTTGGAGCTGTTGAACATGTATTAGAAAACAAGTGTATGAAGTATAACAATGTATATTGATAATAATATTGATATATTGTATAAGTTGCTGCTTAAATTTATCTTTCAGCTAAAAAGAACTCAAACAAGCTTTATCCTGAACTTCCAAGTGATTATGCCTCTCTGAGTAAGTACTGAGCTTACACATTTTATAGGTGCAATATGAAAGTACTGAAAGTACTTTGGAAGATGTCTATCAACATTTGCCCATTTCTTTATTGTCCATGAGTTAAAATGATATTTCATTGTATATGCGCTCCTGAAAATATTTGATTAATGTGTATCTTATTCTTTGGCTTTATGTTCCAACAAAAATAAGTCTTACAGCAAAAGCTATTTTGTTTTATTCAGTGACCTTGAAAAATACACTGAAAATAGCAAAGCTATTTTACATTGTCACCTAACTGAAGTGAAGAAGAAAGCTGATCTAACAAGCTTGTGCAACTCTTATGCAAGATAGCATAACTCCAGTTTTAATTAAGAAGCACTTGCACAGATCGTATCTGATTATGCTTGCATAAACATAATTTCTCTTGCAGCTATAGTTCTTGAATTTTTTTGTGAGATATCTCTGCATTATACCAAAGATCTATTAGTTGTTTACTGTTATGTTTTAGCCCTCTTAACTTTAAAGCAGGAACAATCTGAGCTCTAACAGAGAATCTTACTCTGTAGTTTTTGCGATGTAACTCTTGTGGGGCCCATCAACTGGAAACTTGTGATTCCTTAGGGAAAATGTTATGATTGAACTGGTAATGTTCATAGTGGTCTCTCCCGTCAAAAACTGCATCTTTCATGGAGCAAAGACTTTGAAAGTAAGTTAGGCAAATTGCTTGATATATTGTCCTGTCAATAAATAAATAAATCAATAAATAAATTTTTTTGTGGTTTTGGCTGGAATAAAAACTAAGGCCAAGACATTCTATATTACATGTATGTGTGTATATGGATGTGTACACGTCTTCACATGTTTCATACACCAATTGAAAATGAAGTGAAACGATTTCCTTTTTACTTAATCAAACTTGATAACTGATCACAGAAAAGTCTAATTCAGGTAGTGTTGTCATTTAGCACAGTACTTACCCTGTCTTGTCTGAATGACAAAATCTTGATTGTATTTTTAATCTCTCAATTCATGTAATTACAGATTTTCACTAAAAATGAGGTCAGTTATGTGTTATTGTCTTCATAATCTTCCCTGTTATCTTTTCTCCATATGTGCTGTTGGGGTATGTATGTGTTGATGGGACCAACATAGCAGGAACTTAGGCTGAGCCATCGATTTATTTCTACAAATCCCTAAAGTCCTTCTGAGAAGAAAAAATTTCTGTCATGCTGTAAAGCTTTTCCTGGGGGAAAAAAAAAAAAAAAAAAAAAGATGTTTTTCCCAGGAAAGGAATACTCAGCAGCAGTCATCCAGAAAGAAAAAAAAATTAGTCTTCTGGCCAACTAAAGTTCACAAGTCTTCATAAAACCCTGACCAACTGAGAAGTTTCCCCAGAAACAGGGAAAAAGCTTAAACATACATTTGCTACATTAAAAGGAGTGTTCTATTCAACACAAGTAAGAAGGTAAAAATCTTCCATAGCTCATAGTTGATGAGTTTACATATGACTTGAAATCAAAATGTAGACTGAGTAAGTCTGTTACTGAGGATTCCTATGGATTTCTAAAAATTCACAAAGCTATCTCTAAAGAGCACAAGAGGAAGTGGAATTTTCTGTAAAAAGCACTTTCTTCAAGAAGTGTCTTATGGTAAATTTCATTTTTCTTACAAGCTACATGTGGTGTATTTCACATTGTATTGCAGGTCTAATTTATTTGCTAACAGTTCAAGTGGTATCTGAATCTACAGAGTATTGTATATGTTTCTATAGGCTATGAAGGATTGTTCTTATTACAGGGGTAAAACAAGGAAGAAGTCAGTTCTCCTCTGTCTGTTAATACCAAAGCCTTAAATGCATAGAATTATATAATGATTTGTGTTGGAAGGAACCCTAAGGGTCATCAAGTTCCAACCCCTGCCACAGGCAGGGACACCAATCTTCAGATCTGGTACAAATGCACATAGATGGGAGTCTGGAAAAGAGTTGCAGTCCCTTTCCCTACAGAAATACAGGGTGTGTTTATGCTGAGTGATGGGGTAAAAGCCTCCTTAAAGCCAGGCTCCTGTCAGTAATCTGTTTCTTCCTGTTGATAGTCCAGATGATTTTAATAATGCTACCTAGCAGATCTAACTTTTACTATACGGAGTTCATTGGAGGATCAGTGGCTGCAATGGATGTTCCACAGTGATCTGAGAAAACACAGCATTTCTTGCATCTTTATAATTACAGTAAAAAAAATAATACACTTGTAAAAAATAATAATAAAAATAATACACTTGTATCTAACAAGGCTAATGGAAGAGTGCATGGGACTAATCTTTAGGAAGTTTCATTGTAGATATAATGGCTAGTTTAGTGTTAGGTTTTGATAATGAACAGCAAACCTCTGTGTTGTAACATACTAAGGGAAGTGCCCTTTCATTTTTCCTTTTTTGGGGTTAGGGAAGAGGGTGGCAGGAAGGGTATGCTGGTCAGAAGTTTTGTCAACGGTTACAAAAGTAGAAGAAAGGCTGAAACGTTCACCCATCTCATTAAATGAAAGGGGAGCTAGACTTGCAGATGAGACATTTCTAATTATATTTTATGTAGTTCTGAATTATCTAAAAAGGTTATATTACATTGCTTATTTCAAACACAAGAAGAATGTTAGTTGGAAAAACATGTTTTTTCTAAACTGATAGTGTGATACTTGACTGAGATGCAAGTAGTGTTTTCATGTAACTCAATAATACTTAAGTTAATGCATTTAGCTGGAAAATAAGATTCAGAAACACTTTAAAATTTTCCATGGACTTGGAAATATCACCCATTTTATTTAAAGAGGAATAATAATTTGCAGAAACCTCTTGCAATTCTGGAAAAAAACACGTCTGAGATTGTGATTCAGTGGAGTAAAGCTTTTACAGCAGTTGAGGAATAGAGGTGTAATTTTATTTTGTTTTTATTGTTTGGGGTGGGTTTGTTTTGGTTTGTTTGTTGTTTTTATTTTCTTTTTTAAAACTGTTCGGATAAATTAAATTTTCTCATGTCTATGAAAGTTCATTGCTCCTACCCTTCTAGCATTAAGGACTTATAACTTTATGTTTCTGCTTGTCCCATGTATGTTACATACAAATAATAAAAGGGCTGACTGGTTCTTCCAAGTTTTATAAGCATAATGTAGCTTATGTTATCTGGATAGAAGGTTTCTATAGAGTTCTGTACCACGTCTGTAATCTAATTGACTCATGACTCTTGAGGGGACTACTTGAGAAGCAGGCTACAAATTTATTTTACTATGACTTTTTTTTTTTTTAAAGAAACTTAAGGTTGTTAGCTTGTCACACTTGAATGACACCTACTCGTAGATGCTAGATTCTTTTTATAGTGTGTTGGTTTCTCATTATTTCTATTTGACTTTATGCTACAGAACAGCAGGCAATCAAAACTGTAAATGAATGGTTTCTTATTTTATCTGGCTGTCATCCAAACAGTTTGCTGAATACTGTACAATTCTGAAGACAGTGCAGCCATTTTTCAACTGAACTGGTAGAAGCAGGAAATTTTGGTGAGAACTAAGTAATTAACAGGCAATTCGTTCACAATCAGAACTCAATATTTTTGTCACTTTTTTTTTCACCTCAGCTAATCTGAAACAAAGACTGGTTCACGTGTATGGAAGAAAATCACTTGAATTGGCCAAGATGCTGAAACAGTCAGGAAACAGAATTGAGATAGGACTTGGGATAAGCGTATTAATTCATTTTCCATAAGACAACAACAAAAACTTTCTAAACATTGTTCCTTCACTATTCATTTGCAGTCATTGTAAGTTAGTATGAAACAGTTCAGAGGCATGAATTCTCTGACTCTCAGAATGCATACTTGCTTAGCATTTCATTCTGCCTCTGCTCAGTAATGTGTTCCCTTTCAGGAATGTTTATGAACAGAGGCTTTATTGTTGCAATGCTTTAAGAATATATATATATATTTTTTAACTAACAGAAGTGCTTCCGTTTGTAACAGAATAATTACTTTATGATAATTAGGAAACAGCAATGATACAGTTTATATCTTCATAACAGTCGTACAACTTGCTTAAGAAATTCATGAAAACTTGTGCTCATAGATCCTAACTGTTTGAGATTTGGTTCATTGGTGGTTTTGTTTGTTTGGTTTGGTTGGTTTTATTTTTGTTCCTGTTCCTTAGCATTTCTCTCAGACACGTTGGCTTTCTTAACTTTCATAAGTACTCGAACCAAATATTTTTAATTTTATCTTTGTGCCCTCTTCTTTTGATTTTTGAGCTGAATAATTATCTATGATGCTTATTGTGGCTGTATTCACTAGAACTCTTTCCTGCCCAGAGAGTTTACCTTTCAGACACTTCTGCCGTAACTGAATCACCTCTTGATCTTTCTTGATCTTTCTTCTGATTGCTAAACAGATTGATGAGCTAAGTCATGTTCTTTTTTTCATCTCAAATTTTAAATGATACTACCAATAGCAAATTCTGAGATATAAACTCACTGAGATCAGTAGGATTTTGACTTCTAAAAAGCATAATGAATTTAAACCAAACTCTACTCCTTACCATTTATTTATTTACATCTTTTTATTTATTGCTAATCCATGTTAAAACAGTTGAGGCTGTATCAATCCTTTCTGAATAGGTGGTACCATGACGTTGTGGCAAACTCACTCTGTATTTACTAAATCACTCTCAGAGGTGCTGCTTTTCATTCACCAGAAATCAAGTCTGGTGCAATTCTCTGTAATTTTCGGGGCGATCTCAATGTATATTTCAATAATCTCTGAATTCCAGCTAGTTGAGTCAATCAGTGAAAATTTGATTGGTGTGACAATTCTAAAAAAGACTTTCATGTCTCCTTAAGTATATTTTGAAAAGGAAATGTTAGTGTCTGTATACAAATTTATTTGTTTTGTTTGCATATTATCACAGAATTATCACAGAATCACAGAATTATCAAAGTTGGAAAAGACCTAAAAGATCATCCAGTCCAACCATCACCAATACTCCCCAGCTAAATCATATCCCTCAACACAACATCCAAACGTCTCTTGAACGAGACGGCCTTGTCTGTGGCCAGTTACACGTGTGTTAATACAAAAAAAAATTTAAATGAGTTAAGAGAGCTTCTTAGATACAAAGTTAACAAAATCTGTTCTGCAGCTTTCTGAGCACAGTATCAAATTTTTTCTTGTGACCTCCTGTTTTACTTACTGTACTTGAATGACTGCTCTACATTTCAGTTCCTACCGCACTTACAATCTTGCCATTTTGTGTGCATCCTGCTCTGTAAGATGATGCTGGTAAAATGCAGAAAGACGATAAAACAGTGGAACTGTGACAACATTCTAGATGTGTCTACATTAGTACCACTAATTGTGTATTGCTGAGCTCTACACAGTGTAGAGAAACAATTTAGAGCTCCTGAAAGAGAGCATCACTGTCAGTGCGCTTGCAACTTCAAACAGGCTTACTTTGCTGAATGTGTATTGAAGCAACCACTTTTTTTTTGTGATAGTCTTCTCTTTGATTTAACAAAACTAGTACCTGCTCAAATGTAACTGGAAATCTATCATGCAACTATTTACATCAGTTATACAGTTCCACATTTAGAAATCCACAGATTTAAAACAAACAGGCAAAAAACCTGACAGCTACACCTCAAGAAAAATCTGAGTGTGTTCAAATCCTTTGACTTGGGTGTTTTTATTGTAAGACTAAATACCTGAAAGTAAAAGTATTATCTCCAGTTTTGGTGATAATAAAATTCAAATATCTCTCTTGCCTCCAGTTCATTTTTCTTTGTGTAATATCTGAATTTTTGTTTTTTCTGTTGGAAGAGCTTAGACTAATAGATATTTGTTTCAGAACTTTTTTGCATAGTGGAGTATATGATCTCTGTCATTAGCTCATGTTTACTAGGTCAGTAGACAATGTCATGAAGGCCTAACCCCCTGGAAATTATCTATGGTAATTTTTTTTTTTTTTGTCTTGGTCTGTTTTTCTGTTTTTTTTCATGAGAAGGCTTGTGACATGTTTATATTTAGTTACTGAAATAATAAGACATCCATCTGGTGGTCCCCAAAGTATTAACTTCCTTGCTATTATGAGCTCTTTCTTAATACTAACCAAACCCAGGAAATCCCAGGAAATTATTTTCTAGGCTATTTTTGTCTCTGAATCACTTTTCTAGGATCATACTATTGTGAATGTAGTAAGTCAGATAATCAAGCTGCTTATGGCTTATGTTGTGGCAAGCTGAGAGGAAAACGTAGTGTGCAGGAATTTTCTGGTTATGCTGAAGTAAATAACTCACTGTGTATAATCAACTAACTCAAAATACAACAGAGCACAAGAGATTGAGGTCATATGTGTTGGGATGAAATTGGTGTCTTGCTGATGTGTGTGCATGCGTTGGTGGAGAGCTATAATGCTAAATATGACCAGAATAGGGAGCAGTATTTTTTTGGTGGCATTTATTTAATGAATAGGAATAAAAATTAGAGCAAAAATTACAGGAAAGTCTCAGTGTAGCTTATGCTTATATTTTTTTTAAGCAGCAAGCAGCATTAGGGTAATCATTCTGATGCAGTTAAAATGTGAAGTTGTTCATGTGAACTTAAAGATATTAAATGGTATAGTTTAAAGCCTTTTGTCTGAGCCCCTACTAAAACAAACAGGCTGATGTTTTAGCATGCTTATGATATATATGCTTAATTTTTGTTCTGTTGTAGTATTAGTATAAACAAATTTAAATTACTATTCTATCTATTTATGTATAAAAAGCCTTTGGGAGTTACAGGTGCTTCTGCTTCATTAGTTCTAATGGAAGCCAAGCAGGATTTTTAAGAACCTCTAGGAATTGATAGCAGCAGAGTCTTGCAAAACTACAAAAAAAAAAAAAAAAAAGTCTCTATGTCAGATTAGAAAAAAGTCAGTAGTCAGTATTTCGAAGATACCCACCATAGGATCTAAGTAGAAACTGCATAGAATGAGATTGGGCTTGCAGTTGGTTTTATTTTTTATTTGTTTTCAGGCTGTGAGTTGTTTTGCAGAGTGAGGTTGAAGATAATCTTTATATCAGGTGAACCAGTGCACATGTTAACAACTCAGTGGCAGAACTTTTGAATCTAACAATATAGAGATTTAATAAGCAAAATGAAGAGGCACTGTATTCAGGTTGAGATGTTAACACTCAGCATATGTAGCAGAAATGTGGGAAATATTGTCAACAAAATAAAAAATGTGCATATCATTCCTAAACAGTCAAACTCACCTGAATAAAACACTGATCAGTTCTCTTTACTGTGCTTTTCAGAATATGAATGTTATGCTTAGCATTGCGTCTCCTCACATAACTTTATAAATATCTGAAGTGTGGGAGTCAAGTCAATGGGAGCAGACTCTTTTCAGTGGCAAGCAACAGTAGAACAAGGGGCAATGGGTAGAAACTGGAACATACTAATACAAGGAAGAACTCCTTTACTGTCACATTGATGGAGCACCAGAACAGGCAGGCCAGAGAGGTAGTGGAGTTTCTTCAGAGATATTCAAGACCCGTCTGTACACTTTCCTATGTGACCTACTGTAGGGAACCTGCTTTAGCAAGGGGGTTGAACTTGTTGTCTAGAGGTCCCTTTCAACCACTACAATTCTGTGATTCTGTGATGCTGTATGATTTCAGAAAATGGGCTATTTGCATTAATGTAATCTTGAACATAGTAAAAGCCCTTGACATTGATACAGTTTATTTGACCATTTCAGTTTGAATGAAAATTTAAATGTTTGTTGAAAAGGCAGAAAAAATCTAAGAAGTAATCAGCAAAAATGTTATGGAATTGACTCTTAGAAGCAGGGGATTTTTTTTTTATATCCTAAATATCAAATATATCCACAGATGCTTGACAAAAAAGGCACTTCTTTAATGCAAAAGCTGAGTGTGCTGAAACAAAGATAGAAACATTCCATCAGCAGAGGAAGATGATGAGCCAGCATGTTCCCTAGCAGGCCAGAAACTCAAAAACAGTGAACAGTGTTTCATACTGAATGAGCTAAATTTGCATAGTAACTTAAACTTTAAATATAGTCAGGTCTTCTTCAACCACCAATGAAACCATTGATTTTATTTATTAGATGTGGCACAAACTGGTGATATTACAGAAGCTGCTGCTTTGAGATAGCCTGTTTCCAGCTGATGTGGAAGAGGTCAAAGTGTTAGAGTGCTTTTGGGGGGGTTTTGGTGGGTTTGCTGGAGTATAATACATCAATTCCATGCATACGGATTTTCATCTCTTGCTGAATTTCTATTTCTTGTGTCCCTGGATCAAAACTGAAACAGTGTACTTTGTAGGCTATGTCTGTGGCTAGCTTTGCTTTGTGCTCTCTTTGACATGTAATACGGATGATTTTTTCCAGTCACCATTTTTTGTTGTTGTGTTGATGGAGATCATTTAAGTATTTAAATTATTCCCAAAATCAACTAGAGGGCTTTGTAACCAGAAAGAGCACCAGAAGGCAAAAACTTGGGCAAAGTACCTACTTGAACAAATAGATAATGTCTAGCTCTGTAAGTAATTCAGGAAATAAAGTTTGCTCAGACAAGTCTTGTGAAAGTGAACAAGAGCTTCAGGCTTAGTTTTGCTATCTTTTCCAGGACTGGAGAGTACTTTTGTTGATGAGAGATACTAGCGAAATTCTCTTTGCTATTATCTAAGCTTGAACTTCTTGAAATTGCCTTAAATCTAGAGCTGCTATAATAAAACAGACATTAAGTCTTCTGGATAGGAGTCATTTCTTTGTCTACAAGTACTAGAACGTAGCAGAGAAGCTGTGGCCTGCCTTCCCCCTTCGGAAAGTATTTGTGTAACTGATGGCACAAATAAATGCTTCTGTGGACATCAAAGGTTTTCTAATTTCAGTGTTCAATTAAAATACTTTGAGAATCTTAAGATTTTTTGTTTGTTGGTTTGTTTTTTGTTTTTTGTTTTTTACCAAAGCACAGAGAAAGGCAACTATTTTTGTTTACTTTAAGGAGGCCATAGTTTGAGGTAAAAAAAACAAAACAGCTCAGACAAGAGAATATTTGTTTCTGAGAGTAATTTGCTGAGTATCATGTTTCCTGACCTTCCATCAGATGAGCATTGCTGGAGATTAATTGGATCAGTGGTGGCATATGACATACTTCAAGTATCTGTATGGGAAGACTTATGCTTATATCTGATTATAGCGGGTACCTGTAGATATAAAATGTCAATTCTACCATGCATATTTAGGCCTTCTCAGGCATCTGTTCAGTGAGATCTGAGGTTCTTGTTTTTTGGAGGCTGAGGGTGACTCTACATTTAAGAAAAATAAAAAATAAAAAATCCAGAACAAAAGAACTATAATAGATAAGATGCTTGAGATTTCATTTGTAAGATTCCTGACTTCCAGCATTTAGCTTCTATCTATTTCCAGAACAAACACTGAATTATAATTTGTCAAGAAACAACTAAATTATTTTTTCTGTGTTTGTTTTGCTCTAGAGGCTCAAGTAAAACCTTTTCCTCTCATGTTAAAGGCTTAGAGAGGTAGTCTAAATGCAGAAAATTGCAGTAAGTTTAAAAAGGAACTAATGTGTGTACTGGTACATTACACCATGTGAAGAACTTTCAAGAACTGAAATAATTGTTTTCTTGACTTATAGCATTTAATATACAGTTGAGCTACTGTTTTTGCTTTGTGAATGAGCGTTTCAAAGAGACTTTTTTGTAAGTGGACATTAACATATGGAATGCTTTGTTGCCAGATAAAATCTGAAAAGTTAATTTCTTCAGTGAATCACACTGTGCTACATGCTACAGTATGTTTATTACTGAGAGGGCAGTGACAGGAACAGGTTGCCCAAGGAGGTTGTGGATGCCCCATCCCTGGAGGCATTCAAGGCCAGGCTGGATTGGACTCTGAGCATCCTGGTCTGGTAGTTGATGACCCTGCACATAGCAGGGGGGTTGAAACTAGATGATCACAGGCCATTCTATGATCCTGTGATTCTATGCTTCTGCTTTATTCTCTTTTGCTGTCCCTCCATTTGGTATTTCATCTTGTCTTGAAAGAAGAAAGCCATGACGTCTAGTTGTCATTGCTTCAAAGTCAGGACAAAAGAGCCCCAAAGGTCCTCTTTAACTTCATGCAGCAACTTGTATTGCACTTCCTTTATCCTTTATCAATATATTATTGCACTTCCATCTTGTCTTTAAACATAGAGGAATTCCCACATTTCAAAAATGCTGCTGCATTCAACCTATAATTCACTGTGCTTGGTATTAAATCCATAGAATGATCATTGCCTTATAGTGAGTCTTAACATTATAAAGTGCTTTCTTTCTTCTAACTATGATATTCTAACCTAGATAATGCAGGAATATGACTTAGCTTTTGTGCTACCTAGCTGTGAACATAAGCAAAACATCACCTATAGATCTGAGCCAAAGTTGACATTACTTAAACAGGAGTTATGAATTATGAATAGCAAAGCCTTGGAGTTCTAATATTATCAAAGGATGGACTATTAATTTCACTGAACTTCTACATCCATAAAATGTTATGAAGCATACATGTCCAGTCAACTATACTTGAAAATTTCTTAATTCAAGATGACACTTTTCCAAAAGTCATGTGAAATAATATACTGTATCTGTCATGTTTTTATTATTGCATATGATCATAAAGTAAATATTTTGAGGCAGTGGTGCTTCAGTATTCTGTAACCTCACTATGGCAATATTTTATTTCTCTTTGTTTACACTCTAGCAACCAAATGAACTAATCATTTTTTTTTATTTCTCTCTTTTTTAAAAAAAAAGGAATTATGATTTTTTTAAGTATGAGGTAATATTCAAACTGGTAGTCATGTCAATTGTAAACTATCCATTTTCTGTTTCCATAAAAGAATACTGTTTTCTGTTGCTAGTTTTGATTGTTTTTATAAACTCCAAGTGGAAAAATCTGCTGTAAAAACAGACTTTTGTCTGCACAGTGATAAACATACAATTACATACTTCTGTAGCTTTGCTTCTTTGCATCCTAGACTATCTTCTGCATTTTCAGAAATATTCTGTGCATTTTTTATTATTGTCCTAGAATAAACAAATCATTTCCATTGCTTTGTTTCTAGGGGGGACTCATGTAGGAGTATGCATGCATGCATTATAGGCAATCAAACTGTTTCTAAGACTGTCTTTTCTAGTGTCATCTAAGTCTGTATTTAATTATTTTTTTCTTCTAATACATTAGAATATGACTCTTTATAACTTGAATTTAAAACTTGTATTCACAGTTTTGAATCTCTAACTTAACAGCAATTCCAAAATTCAGTAGTGATGTAGAGCATGTGCTACATAAAATTAGATGACAGCTTGCAGGAAACTGGCATATAGGAATACTTAATGGTCCCTTCAGAATCCAACGCTAAGCCTTATTTCATTCTTACACATGCTCTCTGATCCCTTACAGTGCTTCTTAGACTTGCCCTGGCACTTTTCACCAAAACCACTACAGGGCATAACTTTGTTCATAATCTGTTTTCAGAGGTGCTGATTTACTTAATACCAAGACTACAAAAAGCTTAATGTGTGCCAGCAGAGTTTGCTTGCAGCCTGAAAGGCCAACTGGACCCTGGGCTGCATCAAAAGACAGGTTGCCAGCAGGTCACCTTCTACTTTGGCTCATGAGGCCCTGCTTTTAGTGTTATACCCAGACCTAGGGTCCCCAGCACAAAAACTATGTGGAATTGTTGGAGTGGGTGCAGAGAAGAGCCACAAGATGATCAGAGTGTTGGAATATCTCTCCTACAAGGAAGGGCTGAGGGAGCTGAGCTTGTTCAGCCTGAAGAAGACAAGCCTTTGGGGACACATCTTGGTAGGCTTCTCATAGTTAAAGGGAGCTTATAAGCAGGAAGGAGACCAACTTTTTACACATGTAGATAGTGAGTGATAGTACAAGGGGGAATGGTTTAAAACTAAAGGAGGAGAGATTTAGATTAGATGTTGGGAGGAAATTCTTTACAAAAGGGATGGTGAGACGCTGGAACAGATTTCCCAGAGAAGCCGTGGATGCCCCATCCCTGGATGTTCAAGGTCAGATTGGATGGGCTCTGGGCAGCCTGCTCTGATGGATGGTAACTGTACAAAGCACAGAGGGGCTGGAACTAGAAGATATTTAAGGTCCCTTCCAACCTAAGCCATTCTGTTATAGTTGCGTATGACCAAAGGCTCAGATTTTCCTTCTGGTCATGAAAAAATGCATTATCACTATACCTAGTTCCAGATTCATAACTATTTTGAGAAAAGAGAGATGAAGAGATAGCATTTTATCATACAACGGGCTTTCCTATGTCTCTGTCCATATTGGTGGTCCAGCATAACTTGTTCTTTGGTTTCCTGATTAATACTGCTTTTAATTATTTTATTATTTAATATCAACAAGTTAGTTTTAGGCCTGTTTCCTTTCTCTCCTTGGAGTAGCTTCACCATTTAATTCACATGGTGGTATTTCTTCTTATGGTCAGAGAGCAGATAAAAAGGCCTTCATTGCAAATGTGTTTTCCTTCTATTGTTAATCTTGCATCTCCCCAGCCTTAGGGTTGTTATCTTCCTTTTTTTTTCTCTTTTGTAACCTTGGAACAGGTCTTATTATTGTGCATAGACACTCCTCTTCTGAAACTTACTACTGTTAAAATAGTTTACAGAACTGATGACTTTTTTGGATTAATGATCATCAAACTAATAAGTTAATTTTTTGTGTTCAATATTTTATTATGTTATATGGCTCTAGTTTCAGAGTTCTGGTATGTGGAATATACCGCTGGCATTCAGAATCTATAGATGTATATTGCAGTTTCTTTAAACTATGTCACATCCTTTTTTCTTTTGATTTCTCTCAGTCTTCATTGTTAGCTGTGTAATACCATTGTCATTCTTTCAAAAACATTTGATCCCTTAGCTCTGTGTTGTGTTATTTATCTGTATTACTCTGTAGCCTTCACTCAGCTCAGCCTTCCCTGTTGTTCTTTGTCACTAATGCTTCTCTCATTTTTGTTTCAGTGGCACCCAGTTTCTCCAGTGCTCTCTGCTGTCCATGCTTTTCCTCTTTTTGCTTTGCTGATTTCTTCATTCATAACTTTATCTCCTCATCAGAAGATCTGTTCTGACAGTCTTCTGTGCTGATTCATCTCAGTTTTTGTTTTTTTTACTTTCGCATTCAAAAATAAATCCATGATCTCTACAAACTCTGCACTGTGTTCATTCAGTTCTGTCACTGTTGTGCTCTTAGTAGTAGAACAGTCAGTTACCTACAGGCATCTTACTGTGGAGGTAGGGAAGTGATGTTCACGTTTGGAATTATCTGGAACATTCTGTTCACTCATTGTCTTGAAGAATTAAGGTAAATTGAACAGAGAAAAATATGCACAGTGACAGGAGCAAGGAGTCAGTGATACAGGGTTGCTAAGTTATTTGTACTGTAACCATTTGGAGATGTGGGGGGGAAAAAAAAAAAGAAAAAAAAAAGACTAAAAAAAGACTGAAAAAGCATGAGGGTAAATAACAAGAAAGAAAACTTTTAGTGAAAATCTAATGTTGGCAAAAAAAAAAAAAAAGAATGTAACCAGTAGTGAATTAATTGAAGCTCTGTTATTTGATGCCCCCTCCCACTGGTGGAGTAGGGCTCTGAAATAGCCTCTCTGAGGAGTTACTGGGGGCAAAATGAGGGGCCAAAAGGAGATTTAACGTCTGGCAACAATAGTCTAAGTCTCAGAAACTGGGAGCATGCAGCTAAATTAATCTTATCTCTCTGGAGGTTATCTTACATATAATAAAATCCATTGCTGACTATACTGTTGTTATCTAATCTTCTTTTATGTTTCTATTTGGAATTCTTCAGTATTATGCTGGACCTTCTTTAAAGCAGTTTCTCTTGTACCCAGCTGAAATTATTGACTCCAGTTATGCTGATAAATGAAACATTGCTAGGGAGTGTTCTTTTTGCACTGAAATTCAATCACTTCTACTGCATTGTTAGTAGGTCCCTGGTATGATTTTGACCTGGGAAAGGTAATGGGTGCCAAGTGATTCCCTGGTATTTTAGGAGTATTTGGTACTGTCTGTCCTCTAATGTAAATATATATAACTGCTACTTACAAGATTCCAGTGACCCCCTTTATAAGCATGTATTAGACATCACATTGCATCCTGCCTTAACCTGATAGAACATGATCACGTTTTCTTTGTAATGTTGGTGCTCTTTATGTTCCATTGTATGACTGTGTCTGTAACTGCCTTTACATCTATCGTTCCAGTGTCTCTGAGAGATTCTCCTTATCAGTCCTCCATTTTTTCTGTTAGAATTTCACAACCAATTACCTACTCTCTGTCCCTTTTCAGTTGTTAGATACTGTTTTGTGCAAAAACCTTGTAACAACCTTTTCCAGATCCATCTCTTTTTGCCTTAATGTGTCACTTATTTGAATTCAAGCTAAAAATTTTAAAATGGAATTTGAAATTTTGTCTGTTGCTGGTTGCTACAGAGCAAGTGATTTCCAAGCTGAGTTTCTTCAGCAGTTCTCACCTTCCTACAGGTTCTCTGAATACCGTTTCAAAGATGAAGACTATTCTTTCCATCTTCGCTTTTGTCCAGACTTTGTCCTGTTATGATTCAATTGTTGCAATATCCTTCTCTCTGACCTTTGTAAATTCAATATTCCTTTACTCTCATCTAGACTGAGTTCTTACTTCAAAGTTAATTTCCTTCTCTGTCACTTTTCCTGCATCATCATCTGTTAAGAATGTCTTTGAGCTCAAACAGAAGTGAAAGAATATCCGTGTCAGATCCAGCTTTGATTTTGTGAATACTACAGTTTGAACTTAGTGGTTCACCTACTAATTCAAACTTAAGTCATTTATCTGTCTATCTTCCAGCCTCATCATAGCCCAGTGTTGCTCTGTTCCTTAAGTCAAAATGTTAGGTCTTTATTTTCTACTGACCTGAGACATAACTCTAATTTAAAAGTTATTCCTGTTATTAGCAGTACTGTGATGCCTCAGAATTTACTATGAGATATTTCTTTTCCCACACTGTACTGTTTGCATTCTAAAGGCATATGCTGGATCCAATAGAAAATGTGTCTCTGTGGTTCCTCACTCCTATCCAAAATATTGCTTAGTATGCATTAATTCTCAAAATATGAAGGAGAAGGGGCAGCAGTAATCATTGTAGGAACTGGATCTATTAAACCCTTATTAACAATTAATGTGAAAATATAACAACTGTTCCTGACTGGGTCCTGTAACTAAATTCAGATTCCACCTTTAAAGCTTTGACTATGATGCTGTAACATATTTAACTCAGAATGATCCCTAATTAATTTGTTGCTCCTACTCTATTTATGCAAGGATCCAAATCTTGCTCTGAGCATTGTGAGCACATCAAAACCAGAAATATAATGCCTCGTTTCATTCTTGATATTGTTTATCCACTACTGCACCCTTACTTTATTGGCCCTTACTTTATTAAACTTTGACCTAATCTTAGCTCTGCCAATAGCCCAGTCACCCTTTCAGTCTTAAGTAAGTTGATTTATTTCTGCAGAAAGAATAATCATCCTGGCTTCTCATGGGACTGTTAGTGAGCTTAGCATTTTAATTAGAATTACACTTTCATCCTAGCTTTATTACCACAGTGCGTATTTGTCCACCTTTCTAGTCCAGCAGTTAAATAAAGCTCTATAATTAAAGTTATTTGTTAAAACTCAGCAATGGCCATGAGCCATTCAGTTTGAACATCAGTCTTCACTGTGAGCGCAGACACATGCAAGAACTATCACAGAGCACGACTGCTCAGTTAATATAGTTAATATAGCTTAAATCAAAACCACGATCAGAGAAGTTTATTAATTCATTAATGACAGATTGCTGGTAATACATGGTCAGTGTTAGCATTACAGCAAGTAAACTACAATATTAGACAACTGCAACATATTAATGAATACCTTTAAATCCTAAATGCTCTTCTATGATTAACCACCCAAATTCTTAATTGCATTTACAGGCATTCATGCGCATAAAGTACACAAATGCATGTTTTCCTACACCTCCTGTTTGAGATGCGGGTATTCCAGTTGTGTATGTGTGTTTGTGCAGGTCCCTACTACCCACTGATATGTAAGTTGGCAAGAAAGCCCCACCGTAAGGCCAGGTGTGCACAAAGTGATACACCTTTACTAGTCACACCTATGCTGTCACCCCCATAAATGAGTGCAGGATAGTCACTGTATTAGTGACAAGGCTGCTCAATCTGGCCTGAACAGAATTGATGCCAACAAGTTGGCTTCTAGTGGAATCGAGTTGGATTTTGAATACTGCAGTTTTCAGTCCAAACTCTCTCCCTGCTATTGCAGATTTTCTTGTCACTTTAACAATTCTTAAGGTGACTTCTTTGTTTCAAAAGTCTTTGTGAAGATTTTCTGTTGCTGTTCAATCGGGTGATAGTCTTCCTTTTTAATATGGTAGTTTGGGGCAAGCATCATTCAGGCAGTGTTCATTGTATGTATACACACGCTATCTACATTTAAAATTGTACCTTAGCAGATGTTGTCTCCAAGTCATTTGCTAAAGATGGCCACTAAAACTAATGAAATCTTCATTGCTGCTGGCACCAGATTTAAGTTTTTACTTAAACATTTGCAGGACCAAAAAATTAACCTAGTTCTTCAATCTACTTTGTATCTTTTCATGAATTTTTATTATAAACACAATAATAGTAGTTTCTAATAAAATCCCAATGTGTTCCATAATGGTGAGCCATTGAAATTTGCATCTGTTCATTGTTACAGCTCTCATCCTAAGTTCATGAGCAATAACTGAGGCTTTCAGTCCCTGCGAATACTATATACTAGTGGTAGCAAATATTTGTGACACTTGATATACTTGTTTTTCAAAGGTTAGATGTTTGCATCTGCCTAGATCCTTTGTTTTCTGTCATTTTGTCTGTTGATGTTTTGTTTTGTTTTTAATTTCTACAGAACAAGGAGAGTTCATGTGGTTGCTTAATTATCTAGGTGTCCATTTAACCAACAAGAACTCTATTTGAGCTTCTCTGTAAGGTGAAACTTTTTGACAGAGCTTGTATGCCAGCAGCATATGACTTCTGTCATCTGTAATGCTGGAAACTCATCCAACCTCAGCATTTTGTGTGGCTCCAGTCACTTCTCCATGTTTCTTTACATAATGTAAAGGAAGTAGAAGTTAGTATTTGAATGTGTTATTCATTCAGTTTGATTTTAAGTGACAAAAGCTTTAGCTGTGCATTATACAAGTTGTATAAAAATTCTGAGTGAGGTACAAAGATTATTCACTTTCAAGGAAAAATCATAGAATTATGGAGTTCACAGGTTGGAAAAGATCTTAAAGATCATGGAGTCCAACCACAACCTAACCATACTACCCTAAATCTGACAGATCTCCACTAAATCATGTCCCTGAGCACCACATCCAAACGGTTTTTAAACACATCCAGGGATGGTGACTCAACCACCTCCCTGGGGAGCCTATTCCAGTGTTTAACAACCCTTTCTGTAAAGAAGTTTCCTGATATCCAACCTAAACCTCCCCTGGTGCAACTTGAGGCCATTTCCCCTCATCCTGTCACCAGTAAGAAGAGACCTACCCCGCTCTCTCTGTAAGATATTGGAGGAGAGCAATAAGGTCTCCCCTCAGCCTCCTTTTCCCCAAACTAAACAACCTCAGTTAGTAGTAAAACTGTCCCCTAGGTAGTAAAACTACTTTGACTATTGCACATTCATATGGTATGTTGTCTACCAATGAAAACCATTTTACATTGTTTCAGCTTCAAAAAAAAAAAAAAAAACAGACCCACGTTTCATTTATCAAAGCAGAGATTTTATCACATCATAGAATCATAGAGTGGCTTGGATTGGAAGGGACCTTAAAGATCATCTGGTTTCAACACCCAAAAGGAAAGTGCATAATAGATGGACAATCACTGATTACCCTCTTAGTCAGTGCTCTCTTGGTCATCAGTATCCTTGGTCAGTTGATTGATCTGGAATGACAGTTGAATCATAGGGCTATTATTTTGCAAGCTCCCTCACTATGGTTTAAGTGAATTCAAAACAGGCAGAAATAGTTTGTGTTAATTCACTTATAGGTTTTATTGTACAGGCACACACAAGACCCACAAAGATCCTGCTAGATCTGTAATTGCTAACAATTAGCTAATTTTTCAAGGTGAATGTCTAGCAAAGTCATCATTAACCTCAAACACATGAAAATTATTTCAGTTTTATTACTGTGTCAGTCACCAAAAGCAGCATTTTACATTTTTAGTATAGTTTTGCAAATTATTCAGTATCAGTGTGATGATGTGATCATCATGTAAATTAGAATGTGAAATTAATATCTGTACCTAGTAGTAAGTTAAACAGTGTTGGTCCAAGCACTATCACTCAGTTACCAATATGGTTATGTTCTTTGTAAGTTCCTTCACATTATTCTCACCTAGCACTTTCCAGGAGAATTAATGGATGTCACTGAGGAGTTACTTTAGTCTAGAAGACTGTAGATCGGATGTGGCTCTAGCATTTACTATTAGAAGTATGTCTGGTCTCTGCTAGCTGGCCTCAATGTCAAAGGCTCTTGCACTCTTTAGCTAATTAGTATAAATGTAGCCAGTGTTCCTGTCCTACAAAAACAGTGATATCTGTGCTGGCTACTGCAGAAACAGATCTTCAACCAAAATTTCTGTAGTTCTGTTTTGACCACTGTGCTTGTAGACGGTTGCTGTGTGTAGACAGATACCACTAATTAAGGAATTTCCACAGTGTAATCCAGTATGCATACTCATAAATCTCAATGATTTTAGCATCATGCTCTCTGTGTAGCACTGTAGCACCATCTTGTGTGAGCTGCAAATGTGATTTCAGTATTTGTATTCAGGAACCTTCAAGTGTATCTGCAACAATTTCATTTAAAACAATTTAGATTTTGACAGTATGCTCTAAAAATCAGTTATAGTGGAGTCTGAAAAAGTCACACTTCTTCATCCATAGAATATGGCAACTATTGTAATATGGTATTGTAAGTATCCACCAGAGATTATGTAAAGCTTCAGTGTGGAGACTAGAACATGAAACAGCTCCCCCTTATAAAACGTGGCAGATTTTCATAATACTGCATTCATTAAAGATGCCCCTTTGTTAGAATGCCCCATATAAATATGAGGTAGAAGATGCCACAATCTGAAGACAGTAAGTATGTATTATATGTGGTTTATACTATTAACATGCATAAATAAAAGCACAGAGATTAAAATATTGAGAAAAAATGAGAGAGGGCTGCTAGGAAATATTATAAAATAGCTAACAGTAATAAAGCTTAATAATGCTTTTAAATGATGGTAGGTAGCAAATGGGGCAAGGACTTGGAAATCGGTGTTCATAAAGAGTTGTGGTGCTTTCAGGTTTCTGCATGTATGGAAGGATGCACATGTAGAGGCATTACTTTCAAAGCAGCTCTTGTATATCAGCAAAATGGAAAAAAACAGCCATGCTCTTTGTATTTACATTTGTAATCGTCATCTTCTCCTTCATTCTTTTTTGAGTGGGAGTGTGTTTGGGGTGGGGGTTTTTCCTCTATTTTTTCAATTGATAAAAGCAACCAGAAAAACAATTCTGGGGCTATTGATTGCTGAGGGCAGACTGACAAAACAAAATTTAGTGGTACATCTCTCATAATCTTTTCCAGCTCTGTACTTGAAATTTGTAGACTAAGAAGAGCATGGGTTTTTGCTTTTGCAGTAGAGTTTTGCCAACAAACATTACTTGCAGATGCAGCTAATGCTGAATACCTTTAATTTTGCACGTTTCACCATTTGTGCAGCCACCATGTCCATATGAAATATAAACAATATGTCCTGAATTATTTCCACATAGCTGTGTAGAAGCCTTCATTATTTCCTCTTAACTAGTCTTCCATTGCACCCCTTGAGTACTTACTTTCACTTCAGGATATGGTAAGGCCAGGGATTAAAGTAAGTCAATATTAAACCAATGTGACTGCCTCCTACAGTTCAAGCAGTTAAAGGAATTGAGAGCAAATAATTATTACCAAATTGAAGATGTTCACTTATACTACAGGTTCAATAGTATGAAATGTTGAGAAATTGCCTAAAAATTTTAAAATGAATGGAGAGTGGATAAGGATAGATGACTTCCAAACTAGATCAGAAGTTTCATGACACGATTCCAACACCAAGAACTGAAGGAGTTATAGGAGAATAAAAGCCATTTGTATAACTGGTCTAAAATACCACTGTTCAAGCCAAGTCACTTCCAGGACATCAAGCAATAATCCATTCTTTCTGTTAACATATTTTGTGTTTTTTTTACAATGTGCTAGTTATACTAAAATACCAAATACTATAAACCCAGTGGAAGGAGAAGAGATGTGCTGTGAATATTTTCAATTTTACTATTCTGTATCCTGAATATGGATTAAAAAATTAAAATCCCTGCTTTAAGTTTGCACTTTTTTGCCAAGAAACTGTCACAGGGAATGCATACGAAAACTAAACAAAAACCTAGAGTTGTTATGTTTAGCACTTTTTCAGGAATTATTTGAACTTTCTCCAACTCACCACTTTTGTTCCCAATCTCTCTTTTTTCTGTATGAATCATACAAAGAAAACTGCTGATCTTTATTTAGTGCATAGTGCTATTTTATGGACTAACTTCTGTTGATAGGTTGGAATCCAATTTTCCCTTACCAGGAATATGGATAACCAAGGGTTTTTTTCATTTGCAGTTTATACATTTTAGATAAATTATTCTGATATCTTTGTCATTGTTTTCTACTGCCTTTTACGAGTATTTTATTCAAGGATTTACTATGCAATTTAGTAATTTTGATTTGATTTGATTTCTTTCACTGCAGGTAACTCCACAAGCCATCCAGTAGAAGTAACAGCACTTTATTCATTTGAAGGACAGCAGCCAGGTGACTTGACTTTCAAAGCTGGAGACAAAATCATAGTCACAACCAAAACAGGTTCACAGTTTGATTGGTGGGAAGGAAGAATAGGAGGACAAACTGGCATCTTTCCAGCCAATTATGTTGCCATAAGTAATGACTAAATCTATATAGAAGAAAATGTTGAAGCAACAATAAATTTACGCTGAAACATGTATTTTAACTTTTCAGATTTTAGCTAAATGAGGTTCTTGATCAAGACTATTGCAACATAACACTGAAATGCATTTAATGGCCTTAGCTTTCCCTTAAACTTATTTCTTAAATAAATATTAGGTGATGGTCAATTTATGGTGAAGTTTCACTTTTGAGTCATGTTGCTGTATGAAAAGTACTCCCATTTGTGTCTAGTTTCAATTCTGTCATGCTATATACTTTTATTTTTCAAATGAGGGAAAAGTTACAAATATTTTAAAACTAGATATGTCTCTTTCTGTAATAAATATTCTGAAATATGCATCAAGTTATCTGAGTTGGAATTCTTCACTTTTGCTAAACATACAGATACTTTTTGCAGGTATGGCATAGGAATTTACATTTACTTGATATTAAAAGTACTTCTAACACTGCAGTTTTTCTTAGTAACTACTTTATGTCTAGTCCCCAGTGTTTTTCATTGTTAAACATAGATATCTTTCTTTCAAACAGCTCAGTATCACTAACCAGTTCAACATCTCTAATGACTTCTCAAATATTGCCCTCGTCTTTGAAGAATTTAAGCACTTCTAGAAGTTTGTTAAATCAAATGCATGAATAGTACCTGCCAGAAAAAGATATAGGCTTATGATGTCTATTGATTCCTATAGGATCTTGTTTTGCAGATGGGAAATGCAACAAAGAACACCCTTCTGGCTCACAAATGATCTTATATAATTCTTCCTGCTTCTTCTCATTTTAGGTTGTTTGGTTTTTTTCTATTTGATATTTGATCTTGTTTATCTTTAAGGAAGAAGTAACGTAGGGTAAATTATGAATAAATTATTGGTAAAAAGATATTTTGTAGAATATATGTAGTATTAGCAATGTACATCGCACTGTAGCTCTAATATTTCAACTTCATTTTGAGTACAGACCCCAAAGCTAGATATTCCATATGGAAAAAATCACATTTCAGTTATCCAATATAAGCTGAAGCATCCAGTAGTATAACTGTGCTGTAGTACTTCAGTAGTTATTTTAGAATGATAGCTGTTTTTTCAGCCAGCAATGTTGCCTTTGTATAGGATTGTTACAGCTTGTTAACTCATCTGAAGTGTCTGCTTCCATGAAACTCAGAACTTTTGAACTTGTATATAAAGACATTTTATGTGTATATTTTATATATAAAATCTTATTGTTGTTTATGTAAATTGAGTTTCCTGGACTGACTGCTTCAGGAAAAATGAGGATTGTCTAATCTAAGTGTTCGTGATAGTCTGTAGACTCTGGAGTATATCACTGATTAATTACTAAATCCTGTGTGAGAGGAAAATATTAAATGAGGAGTGTCTTTTATACTTCAAAATTTTTTTCTTCTAAATGCAATATAGGAGAGAAAACTCAGTGATTATCCTAATGCAAGGAATTATATTTGTTGTCAAAAAGAAAACTCGAAGCAATTATAAAACAAAATTACAAAAAAAAAAGAGATTAACAAAAAAAAAGAGATTACAGGCAGTGTATCTGCTGTGGTGTTGAGCAGGTTCAATTCATTGTCTTGTAACGTGTAAAGCAATGACTCTTATTGCTCAAGCACTGTTAATCAGACAGCAGTAATTTAATTTCTATATAATACAGGCACGTTCCGTATTCCAGACAGTCAGTCCAACTGAATCAGTCACCCTCAGTGATTTTCTCTTCTATTTCACTTAATGTTGTGGGGGTCAGATGGCAGGTATTCTTATCATCAGGAATCCTGAAGATAGTCATCAGTATTGAGTACTAACTCTTGAAAAATGACTTACTTTATGTTTTAAAAGCTCTATAAATTTCATAGTAGCTCTAACCTTGCTCGTACAAATTCTGAAACCAGATTTTCACCAATTACGTCAAACTTTACAGTCTTAAAACCATACTGCGTACGTTTCTACCAATTCCGTAAACAGCTTATGTCTATCTGATCATAAAGAGGAGGAAAAAAAGATGTATGTAGCCTCAGAGTAAACCTGTAACAGGATTGTCTGATCTAAAGGGAACTGAAGTACATCTTCCTATGTTGATTTGTTGCAGATACATGGATCCAGAGAAATTTTGAAATGTAGAACTGTAGAATTTTCTTCAGTATTTTCTGGATACAGACAAAGCATCCATTTCTAAAAAACTTGGTCAGAACATTTTGAAGTTTTTTTTTTTTCTTTTTTTTTCCAAGAATCTAAATTTATCCAACACTTCAGTCCAAAAGTTCATGGGAAACCATTTGTGAGTTTTTAATTGGTTCTTGCTCTCATATTGCAAATTAAAATTCTTGGGTTTTTCCCATGCCATAAGAAATGTAAGAAAATAAATAGCAAGCTGCAGTCTTCGGAAAGGGTTTTAGTTCATTTCATCCAAAATTAAGGGCAAATACTTGCCTAAATGTCAGAAGTGTATGAACTAGTGTATGCTAACTTTAATGCTGAATTCATATCTAAGTGTTTATATCTGCAATCCTTACTATAATTCTTTCACCAGGTCTTATTTTTAACAGTAGAAATAATAATTTCTGTAGCTGTAGACTTCAGAGAGATTCTGCCATCTGCATCACTAGGATGAGTCTTGGAATCTGCCTTATAAAAACTTACTGACTTTGATTTCTTGCCAGTGATATTTGAACCCTGGCAGAATTCACCTTCCATTTAACCTTATGGAAAAGCCAAATTATCTTTGCAGACTTATACATATTTCTAGCCCTCATCTTGAGAATTTTGTTTTATGTAAAAATCTGCAAGAGCTTGAAAAAGAGTGCCAGGCACTGCCTAGATGAGATAAACACAGCTATCTACAATATGGAAGATCTACCTGCTTGAAGAACCAGAAATTAAGCCTAACCTTCCTGTGACTTCCCTCTAAATGTATGAATAAAGCTAAAGAGTTAAGTAGGTGGGGAGGACTATGGGAAAAGAAAGACATTGATAGCTGGCTTTGGCAGCCTGCGTTCTCACATCATTCTTGAAAACGAATGTTGTTCTGCAACATCAGGCATAGGCTTTATAACAAACATGATTAGAATTCTGAGTTTCTGAACATACTGATTTCACAATATTCGCAGTGATTTTTATGCCTTCAGTCATTTTTATTTTATTTTCCAAATGAAAATATTAGTCAGTTTTCCCCAAGAGTTTTACATCATTTTAGATTTTTTTTTTCCTATTTAGCATGTTATCTCTCCTAATAAATTCAGATGATGCTATTGAGGTAAAGAAATAAAGCACCTGGATGCAAAGTTATTGTCACAAATTGACAGTTACAGCTGTTTCAGGACATCTTTGATGAATTAATTATCAAATTTCTTCAGTAGATGCTATTCCTTAAGATTTTATTTCATACAGATATTTTGGGGCAAAATGAACTTTTCTTAAGCAGAGACTATGGCTGTTAAAATACTGTTTTTAATTTGAGGTATACATTCTGTGGTGGTCTTTTTTTCTGGAAATTAGATCTTTCCCATTGCCTTTAGAAACCTGTCTCGGGCTATTACTTCCTCTCAGCATGGTATTTACTTTAATGTGACTCTTGTATTTTCATGTTCCCAATTTCCTTCTTTCATATTTGATGTCAAAACTTAGGGCACAGCTAAGCCAAAAATTTGGAACACCTGTTGTTTATTTCAGGTTGTTTTTTTTGTCAATCATTAGATTCTTACAGTGTGAACCAAGACAATCTGCTTTATGATTTCTCGGCCTAAAATTGTATTTATAGTATCTTTTTGCATATCTGATTACATGTTTTTCAGGTTAAACCTTTGTCCCCTTGTGGCAGTGCTGAAAATACTTGGGCATGCTGCAGCTGATTTGAAATCATTTGGATTCTTCTGATAGCTTGAATTAGTCTTTAAATGTTAAACAGTGCTGCATTCACTAAAAATCTCTGTTTCTCTGCTGACTTCAGTGGGAGCCAGGCTGCATAAAACCCTAGAGCCTTTTCCTTGTTTTGTCCTCTCAGTGTTTGGAACATTACCTTGGCTTAAGTAAGAGTCTATCATGATGACAAGAACTTTCCTCTTGTAGCAAAGCTTTTTCTAATACATAGATTTCCAGGGACAATGCTTCTGTGGAAAAGCATTCATTGCCACATGGCTGATAAATATTAAAAATGACTGTGTAGGGGAAGAGTATTCAGCACCAACCAACAGATCATCTAAAAAGTTTTTTTTTTTTTTGGAAAATAGACCTAGGTTTGTGCCACCTACTTTCAGGTACCTGTAGGCTTAGGAATGCTTCCTAGACAGATCTCTGTTTTTCCAAAGCAATCAGTCAAGAGAGAGAAATTACATGAAAAACCTTCTGAAGTAAATTCTGGAGCCCACTGTAGAGAAGATTGACTTGTTCCTTGGAATTATTATCCTTATGTCATTTTCTCACAAGTCTTCCAAATGATCTCTATGCATGAATGTTCTCATCTTGCATTTCAGTAGTATGTTTTTTTTTCTCCATGACCTACTAAATTGAGCAAGAAGACAAAATTTCAAATCCTATTAGTGAGAGTTTCCAAACTGAAACACAAACTGAAACTGTGTATCACTGCCACTGAGAATTAAGAATGGAAAATCTAAGAAAGATGTGATTAAAAGCAACATCAGTTCATATCTACATCAAATACAGGAATTAACAGGAGATATTAGTATTTGTTGCTAGTTTTGACAAACCCAAGATATCTTATTTCATCTTTTCCTTTTTTGGTACTAACATAAGTGCAAGATAAAAATGTATATACCCAACTGATGACTCTCCATAGAGATAATTGTGTCCAAATCTTTCTTTTAGATTAAAAGGCAGCATTCAGGTTATTCTTTCGATCAGTTTAGAAATACTGTTGGCAAAACAAAGAGGTAGAAGATTTTAAGCTGAAAAGAGTACTGCCTGAAATGAAAAAAATACAGATCTCATGAAAAGATGTTTTTTCTTAAAATTATTCAAATTGTAAGTTGTTATATGGACCATCTTAGTGTAGGGCTATTAATTTAATACCTAACAACAGTGGATATACCAAGACTGGGGAACTCAGCCTGGAATTTCTTTCTTCTACATCTTATAATATTAAAAACTATATTTATATTCTTCTTCTGAGGGTGATGTTGGAATAAAAAGCCTAAATAGTATTCACTTACATTATAAAAGAGCCAGTTTTTTAAACATGAAGAGGTTTCTGTTAACAATTGGGCTGTTAAAACCAAATGAAGAAAATGTATAACATGAAATTCAGCAGTTTCACATTAATGGAACCTGGCTGACAGTATGAAACTTGGACATTATTGATTACAGTTCCACTGAGTTGTACTAACTTTAATACAGCATGCAAGCAACACGTGCAGGCAAGCCAGATGCAAAACTGAAACATTATCTAAACAGAGTTAATTTCAAATGTTTCAAATGTAAATAACCCACTGGGTGGTCTTTGAGACTGTCAGCAGTCATTATTTTCTGTAGTGTAAACAGGGCTGTCAACTGGGATTTCTGTCCCATAGATAAAGATTCATTCTTCCCTAGTAAAGCCCAGGCTGTTGTTCTTAAAGAAAGTCACAGAATCACAGAATGGCCAGGGTTGGAAGGGACCTCAAGGATCATGAATCTCCAACCTCCCTGCCACATGCAGGGCCACCAACCTCCACGTTCAATACTAGACCATGCTGTCTTGAACAGTTCCAGGGGCAGGGCATCCACAACCTCTCTGGGCAGCCTGTTCCAGCACCTCACCACTCACTGTAAAGAGTTTCCCCCTGACGTCCAACCTAAATCTTCAACCCCTCAATTTAAAACCATTTATCCTTGTCCTGCAGTTATCAACCCTTTCAAAGAGCTGATTCCCCTCCTGTTTGTAGGCTCCCTTTTGATATTGAAAGTCTGCAATGAGGTCACCCCGCAGCCTTCTTTTCTCCAGGCTGAACAAGCCCAGCTCCCTTAACCTGTCTTCATAGGGGAGGTGCTCCTCCCCTACGCTCATTACCGGCCTCCACCTGGACATAAAGCCATTGATCACCACCCTCTGTCTGTGGGCTTTCAACCAATTTCTTATCCATCGAGTGGACCACCCATCAAATCCACGTTCCTCCAATTTAGAGATAAGGATGTGGTGGGGGACCATGTCAAAGGCCTCACTTAAGTCCAGGTAAATGACATTGGTTGCCTTCCCTTTCTCCACCAATGCCATCACTCCATCATAGTAGGCCACCAGATTGGTTAGGCATGATGTTCCCCTGGTGAAGCCGTGCTGACTGTCTGGAATCACACGCTCATTCCTCACGTGATCAAGCATGTCATCCAGGATGATCTGTTCCATGATCTTTCCAGGCACAAAGGTGAGACTCACAAACTTGTAGTTCCCAGAGTTTTCCTTGCTCCCTTTCTTGTAAATGGGAGTGATGTGACCCTTCCTCCAGTCATCCGGGATCTCACCTGACAGCCACGACATTCCAAATATGATGGAGAGCAGCTCAGCAACCACCTCAGCCAGCTCCTGTAGAACTGTGGGATGCACACCATCCAGCCCCATAGACTTGTACACATTCAGTCTCATGAGGTGGTTTCAGACCTACTTCGTCCTCACAGTGGGGGAGGATTTACCACCCCGGTCCCCGCCCAGAGGTTTAGGGATGCAGGGCTCAGGGACATGAGAAGTACTGGAATCCTGGCCACCAGTGAAGACCAAGGCGAAGAACTCATTCAATACCTCAGCCTTCTCTTTGTCCATTGAAGCAAGTTCTTCTTTTACATTTACCAAAGGAGATACACTTTTACCTGTCTCTTCTGGCCAACGTACCTGTAGAAAGTCTTCCTGTTGTTTTTCACATACTACTAGTGAACTGCAGAGATGTGCTCTTCCTATAAGGGTATTTTTCTTGTGCCTAAGGAACTGATTATAGATTGCAGATTCCATTAAAGAGTAACCCTTTTTAATCTGTATTTATGCCTCTTTACATGGTGCAGTGAAAGACAATTCTTACCAAAAGAAAGCGTTAACAATGTGATGAATTCCTCCTGGTGCCTTAGCTCTGAAATAGTATTACGTCCCTTGGTAATTTTTTGAATGAGTAAGGAAAAGGGAATTCTTCCTCTGGAGTGTGAACTGAAACCTGAAAGCCTAAAGAAAGAATCTGCATTTCACTGAGATAAATGAAAATAGTGGGAAGCATTTGTCAGTGCTCCAGAGTAAGCCTGCTCTCTCATCCTTCTGTAACTGAGAATATCATCACAGTTTGTTTAATCTTAAACTGCACCCATGGTTGCACTTCTTTAGTTCCAGATGGAAAGACAAGATAAACATCCAAGGACCTATGCCCAGTGATGCAGAATTACTTTTCTTCAAAGTCTCTTGCTAATTTAGAGAAAGGTTAAAAAGACAAGAAATCTTTATTCATCTCTCTTTGTCCTTTGCTTACATGTTCTATATATTCAATGTAATATTGTCTTTGTGCTTGTCAGAGTGCCTGCCTGAATTTTTTCTCTTTCCTTTTCCCCTCTCTTTCAATATCTTCTCCTGTGGTGACAAAGTATTCACTTAACTTTTCTTTCTCCAAGGAATTTTATGCTATCCTTTTGACCCTTGCTTTTCTGTCCTGGAGAAACAGCTGTATAACACAGACGGCATCTTGCAACAGCATCTTCCTATTTAAATCTAGCATTTGTACTTTTGTCTGAAATTGTTTACAGCAGCTTATCTTATTTTTATGCCTTTTTCTTTCTACAAAACCTTTTGATTTGCATAACTGTGTAAAATAATACTATATGTAGCTCAGTACTTCACTTCTGAAAAGAATTCAATGGCAAACTCCTAATAAGAGCAATGAGTTGGAGATAGCTAAAATACTACATAAATATTACATACGTCTCTTTTATGTTAAAATTAACTTTAGTAGTAATATAGTAGTAGTAGCCAATATATTTTAAACAGATATTTAGTTCATCAGACCAAGTCAGCACATACTCAGAAGACAAGGAAGCCACGAGTGCCCCGTGCATGCTTCGTAAGTGAGAAAGCAGCCTGCAATGAGATGAAACCTTCCCAAGTTCCACTCAAATAACAGCCAAAGTTAACTACAAAGAATCTATTGCAAGACATTGTGCTGGAACAAGGTGACCTCAAGTGATATGTTCCACTCTCTGCAGTAGACATTAGAGGTCTGCAAGGGTGTCTATGCTTTGTGAAACAAGTGGATATATGTTAGTGAAATGCTTATGGAATTCCTCTACTTATGTGGGGAAAGTGTATGTGTTAATTAATGTTTATTCATATCTACTTTTTCCACCTTGTGAATTTCAGTTCTATCAGATTAAGTATTACAAATATAGTGTATTGTAAGCACTTACATTAGCCATTCACAGATATTTTTCCTTGCATCATATTTTCACTTGAGCCCTCTCCCAGACTTACAGCTATGTGCATACCATGGGCAGACCTAAATAACGGAAACAATGATAGCAAGGGATGTGCCCTTGTACAAATGTTAAGAAGTATATGGAGGCCAGCACTGTCCTGAAAGGGCAATTTTCTCATTTCTTAGTATGTGTTCTTTTCTGATTCTTTGCATAACATCTGTTTTTGACAAAACAAAATTTTTCAGCAGAATGGAACTTCCCATGAAATACTCCCTCTCACAGGAGTTGCCCGCTTTTTAAACTCTTTAAAATAGAAAGCATTTTGATTTTGTTTTTAAATGTTGGTTTTTTTTAAGTGTGGGAAAAAAAAGGGTTGAAAGATAATTATAATAAATTGAAGAAAAGTAAAACATTCTTCAAATGCATATCACGTGGTTGAGCTCCTTGAGACTTCTACTGTTCAGCAACATTTTACAGCTTAACTTCTCGCCTATGAAGTAGTTCTATCATCCTAGTATTTTAATAATAGCAGCCTAGTATTTGCCTATAGTCAAGAAAATGCAGACTTTCCCTATGCTCTACTGTTCTGATGTGTCAGGCTTGAATGTTACAGAAAACGTTACAGTGAAGTCAGCTGAAACTGTTGGTGCTGAGAAAGAAGACTCTTTCAAATCCTGTTCTTTGGTATCTTTATTGTAAGTATTCATTGAATTATTAAATTATTGCCAGGAAGCTTTACTGCATATACTGCGTAAGCAGGCAATAAAGTGGAGGGACTGGATAGCTAAGGGTATATTCTGTATAAAACTGTGTAGCAGTTTTTATTAGTGCTGCCGTGTGTGTGTATTTATATGCAGTTTGTAGCAAAGAGATAATGCTCAACTGAACCTCTTTAAACTATATTGAATCTTGCCCTTTCCATCATTACATTATTAGTTGGTGTTTATTTTTGTAACTGTGCTTTCGCTACATCTGTTTAAAAAGAAAAAGGAGCCTGCTTTGAAGTTCAGGATTTTATTATGCTGAAAGTATTGCTTAGAAATTGGCTAAAGTATAGAAAAAGAGAGAAGGGCTTGAGCATGGGAACTCAAAGCCATAGATACTCTGAAGCCCTGGTCCTGTGACCTTTAATAACACAGCTTCTCTTCTTTTCCACTCCACAGCTATGATTTACTTGCATGAATAAGATTTAAATGATCAAAACTCTAACTTGATGCTGTTGGACGTATTGGCATAATTTGGTTTTGTCTGCTCTAAGATCTAATTTTCCCCTGATGTAAAAAAGAAAACTTATAAGACCAAACTCCCTACATAGTCACTGGAGAGAGGTAGGTGCTTCCAGGGGGGCCACTTAGGCAGTGCAAGTAAAATGGCTAAAGCAGACAGGGTAGATAATGTGCTTGTGAAATATAATCATGACACAGGGTTCTTGGAAACTTACCCAGAGACTTAGGTGCATGTTAAGATTACTCAAAGAAAGATAAACTCATGGTGGAGTTCTTGCTACTTTCATTTGGAATGTTAATAGCCCAAATTAAACAGTGTTGAATATTCCAAATACCAGAGCAATGAAAAAGTTTACAGCAATGATATCAACATTTGGGATATCCATATTTTTTCAAGGTCTGTTCATTTCCCATGACTTTCAAAATACTTGAACGCTGCCAGATAAAACTCAGGGTACAGATATGATGTGGGCCTGACTTTAATTTGAGTGCCTGGGTAATTCCTTCTAGGAATTATAAGACCTAAACAAAGTAGTTTTATATAAAAAAAGGTAGACTTGCCTAGTCTTATAGGTTTTTCAGCGTTAATTGCAATGTGGGGGAAGAAAGAAAAAAAGATGCTCAAAGAGAAATGGGGGAGAGCAGACAAAATGGCAAAATTTACAAGAACAGAACAAACAGTCATTAGCTACTTCCCATTTCATTGGTGTTACCCCATGAGTTCAAAACTGAACTGAAAAATGTAAGTTGCCTGCAATCATAAAAAGGGCTGTATATATTCATAAATTAAACAAACTTCCAGGTTACTGTACTTGGCAAGAAAGCCAAAGAATGAACTGGCACAGAAAAATTCTCCTTTTGAGAATAAAGTGATTTGGTAATATCAGTGTAAAAATGTAAGTAGCCCCTCTTAACCTTATATCTTGTCTGAGCAGATGGCATGTTTGTTCTCAGAGACTGGTAACCTGTCTTTCTGTACTACTGAATTCAGGTTTTACATTCAGCACTCACATCAGAGATAATGGCGGGAGATGAAGTGTAATCTCTTTATTTTCTGATCACACCTTTTACACAAACAGAAGTGAACAAGAACCAGAAAGCTAAGACTGAGAAAATGGCAAAGCATTGGGCGGAGAGACCAAAGCTGGGAATCTCTCTGATTCGTGAATCTGCCACTTGTTGGAGACAAGCCCTTGCTTGAGCCAGCCTTGCTGCTTTCTCTTCCCCACAAACCATGTGAGGAACTTGCTGTGTTTCAAACAGTTCAAAGACTAATCAAGGAAATAAATTGAGTTTAAGCACTTCTGACTGATAGAAATCTATTTCTACAACACTTGTTACATCCCTTGTGTTAGTAAGTTGACAGTAATGGTCAACTTACTGCTTGTGTGCAGTGCTTTCACAGGTGGTTCTCGGCTAGCAGCTTACTTAAGGCACAGCACAGTAACAAGTGAGCTTCCTGTGGTCTCAATGGTGTTGGCAAAAGTGAAAATAAATTCACATCTAAGTTTTCCTCTGCAGTCAGCTCCTGGAAATCACTTCGACACTGATGTTAAAAACTGCAAGGACATATACTGAATGTGGAGCAGGAATATCTCTCATACTGCTGCAGAGCACATACTTGCAGACCACAATTTCACAGGAAGTTAATGTCAAAGTTGCAAAAGATGTAATGCTACTCTGCACCCACAGAATAATTGGGAGCCGTATCCTTGAGAAGACTTACCATCTTGGGTAAACCCCAACTGTCCTCAGCATCCATTATTCTAAAAGCAAACCTTTGGCCCCTTCATATTTTTTATAATTAAATGAATGTTATAAAAAAGAAACAAGGACATGGGAAAGAGGGGATAAAAGTTTAAAATAAGCATGAGAACTGTGGGAATATGGTGGGCGAAGAGTAGTGAAGGCAGTCGCTCTTCCCTCTAGTAGAATGAAGCCCTGTGCAAAGCTGTGCCATGTAGATGATGATTTTCTTTGGAAAGTCATTATCTGGCTTACATGAAAGATGACAGGAGCTGTGAAAATATGTCATGGACACTCTGAAAATGACCAGAGTTTAGTGCTTACTGGGTCTAAGGAGAACAGGGCACAAAGTTGAGCAAACACACCTTACAGTTGGCCAAATTTGGGTGCTGGTTGTTAGCTAGAGGGAGCAATTTTGCAGATGCTACATGAAAGCATCATATCTTTGGTTCTAGAGAGATCTAACCTGAAACATCTGTGAAAGTGGCTGCAGCACATGTATGTGCACCCTAGATAGGGAGTTCTCATCACAAAAAAAAAAGCAAAAAAGAAAATACTTATTTTTGCTCTCTTTCCATGGTTGTTCTTTGACAAATGGATGAATGCTGAAATGCAAGAGAAGTGGAAACTAGATTAGAATATTTTATATGATGAAAAGTTTTGATCCAATTGCTCTTGAAATCATTAGGAATTTGTTAACGTTATACTGAATGCCTAATGACATTCTTCTTTTAGTAAATGAGCTGCCTCGCTGAATGCAACTGATGAGTTTGTGGTAAAGGGAATTTAATTTACAGAGTTGTTGGCTAATGTGTCAACACCCATGGAGTTAGAACAATCACAGCTCCAGGCAAACCACAGATGAAAAGATACCATCAATGTCAGCAAGAACAACTGTGCATTCTGTTAAGTCAAGAATGTGTAGGTTGTGCCCATGTTTACCATTCTCTTATCTTCTGTTTTGTTCTGTTTTTTAATTCTTTAAATGTTCTAAATTACATTAATATCACTGGGGCAATATGAGAAGCCAATCAGGACACTACTTCCCAGAATACCAGTTTCCTGATGTACATCAGGCAGAAGGAGTCCAAAACTGTGGGACAAAGGAAAAGGGACAGGGCACTACTGGAAGAAGATCTTGTGAATCCAGATAAATAGAGAAGATAAGTCTGTGAGTAGTTAACAGAGTGTTATTAGTCTGCTTCAGTAAAAAGGAGCAGCTGTGTCACTATCAGGTAATGCTGGAATGTGTGAGAAAATATGGAATTGGACCAGACAGGAAGGGATAAATTTGGGAAGCAAACGTAGAACAGAGAGCGTGAAAAAGGATTGTATCAAAAGGCTTATACTAAAATTTACTTTCTTCTAATGTTTGCATTTGGTGTGTTAACCTCATTTTATTTTGAGTGTTATTTAGGAGGAAGATAGTAAAAAAGCTGAGCAGTCCGCTTGCTCCCATAAACTAAGGATAAACTAGAAGATAAATCTGTTGTTCTATAGAGTTCCTAGTGATATTAAACATAATCTTATTTCTCCTCATCCTTTTCCCTTAAAGCCAAAAGGATATATACTAAAATTGGTACAACTCAGAGATTAGCAAGGCCCCCACGCAAGGATTGCTAGAAATCTGTGAAGTGTTCTGTCAAACCAGAAATCCAGTTACAACTTGGAAGCTTTCTCAAGAAAAATGATACTTATGTGAGAGTGTTTGTAATTTTTGATAGCAAAATTATCCCTCTTGTAGATTATTAATGGGTGCCCAAATGGTAGTTAGAGTGAGGCTAGGGTGGAAATGGAACAAACAGCAAGTGGAGAGTAGTCAGGTGTGAGAAAGCATAAGCAACAGACCATACAAATGTAAATGAATCTGTTCTCCTTTTGGCCTTCATGCATCTGTCCTTAATGAGTGTGTTTTCCAGGCTCTGTCAGAACTAAATAAAAAACTGATTTCTTTGTGTTCGTTGTCTTGTAATATTTTTTCCCTTGCTTTTGGTACACTAGTTTTCTTCCTTGCACAATCCAAAAAAATGGGGCTTTTAAACTCATAGTGCATGAGAGAGAAACAGACTATTAATGTCACTTCTCTTCTGAGATAGTTCTGCAGCAATGGACAACTCTGATTAAAGGAGTCATTCCTCAATAAGCAGGTATTTTTTGAAAGGAGAATCACAAATAATCTTGACATCACAGGTGATTTTTTTTTGCCACAGAAAATCGACACAAATCATTTCAAAGTATGATCTGATAGTTCTTTTGGCAAATGTATGTGATGTCAAAATGGTGAATTAGTCTGAACTTCATAGATTTTAATGTGTTTTTAAACCCTGATATTTACCTGGTCATTAACCGAATGTGGGCTTCACATTATGGAATAAAATTTACAAAGGAAATAATATAGGAAAAGAATAAAGTCTTCATAAAAGAAGCAAATATCGAGTATAGTTTGGCTGCTGTTCAAACACGCAGAATTCGGATGGGTTGATTAATGTTAGTAGAAGTTTTGTTCTCAGACAATCTAAACTTTGTGATCAGTGGCAGCCAGCAGAGCAATAGCTAACTTGTCTTTTGATAGATAGAGCTTCTTGTTAGCCGGTTGAGTTAATAAACAGTTTTGAAGGGATTTTTTTTTATCCCCTGTTATACTGACAGAACTTGCAGTCATTGGAAAGTTTGAATTAGAAAGTAATTTTACATCTGCAGGACAGCAATCATAGATTGCATTTAGGACAGAGCATTTTGTTTTAAATTCCTTTCACTTTCTTTGAACAAACACTTATAATTTTACTTTATTTCTTAACATATCATTTATAAATGGTATTTTTAAAAAGTCTAATAATTGTTGAGCTGTTGCTTTTTTTCACAAAAGCAAATAGATGCCAATAAGAAGGGTTTACAAGTCAGTGACCTCTCTTGATCTTTGGATTATGTCCTGAGTTCTAACAGCTAACATCTGCCACAGAAAGGAAAAGCTAAACAAGTGTCAAAAGAACTGACTTGATATAAAGAGAACCTGGACTGAACACTGCTGAGCACTGACGGCGTCAATCAAAAACAAACTATCTGGTTATTTGTAGGTGAAAGATACATAGATATGTACCATTTCTCATTACAAATATATTTAATGTGTGCTTAAGTCATACTGGAATTCAACAAATTATTTTAACAGGTACTTCAGTTTCTTTATTGAACTGGGGCCTAAACAAAAGAGTTACATAAAGAAAAAGACTTTCTTAGTCTTGTAGTTTTCTCAACCCTAATTGCATATCGGGGCAGGGAGGAATAATGTAAAAAGAAACTGGGAGAACAGAGAAGAAACAAAATGACATTTAACAAGAAAGAGTAACCCATTTCCCATTCATCCTTTTAGGTTTTTTTTAAGTAGCACCACTGATTTTGAAAACAAGATGGGTGAAAAAAAATAAAAATAAAAATAAAAAAAATCAAGAGTACATAAGGATTAAAAGCAAAGAAACTTCTAAAAGCAACTGAACTTGTGCCAGTCTTTCAGATGGACAAAGTGGTAAAGTTAGGTTACTAAATGGACAGTGTTGTCTAAACTAAACTAACAGTGTTGTTCAAGCAAAGACATTGAAGGTGGGACCAAAAAAGTCTCCAGCCTTTATGTTAGACTTCTCCCTTCCATTACAGTATTGCCCCAAAGAAAGTACCAGTTACTCTCATATTAAGTTTTATAAATGATGTTTTTTCTACAGATGGAATAATTTCAACTTGATCATACATAGTGTTTATGGATGGAAATGGTTGCAAGGAGAAAAGACAACTTCAGCAGGTTACTTTTCATAGAGTTTTTCTGCAGATCTACTAGGAACTAGTAGGTGCTTGGCACTGCTGAGAGATTTAGGGTGAAATCGTGCCCAATGGGAATTTTGCCATCAGCTTCAAAAGAGTAAGATTTTATCCTAGATCTTATTTGACTAGTTAGAAAGAGCTTATTTTTCTATTCTTTTTCTGTGCACAAACTGTCAGGATTGCAAGAAACAAACCACCCTGATTTCCAGAGGGCCTTTCAAAAACCGAGTGATTGCCAAAATTGCAAATCCAATTTATTCACAGATTGACCAGTGTGTGATCATTCCAATTATATTTGGCACATGTCAAGAGGAAGGATCAAACCTCCTTCTTTTTGGATCACTTATAAACACTTCAAAAAATAAACTCCCGATATAATTAGCCGCTGAAATGCTTGGCAGGTTGCCCTCAAAAAATTCCCCACCAGAAGAAAACATATCCCCTTGATTCCTCCTGGGCACGTTCTTCAATAGGCTACTCAGACCTTGTCCCCTGCACCTGCACTGATTAGTGTAAGCCTCCTGACTGCCTGTGAGTACCCCAAAAAACGAGTTTTCCCACAAGTGAGGTACAGGAGCTGTTTCACAAGACCTGGACAACATGGCAAAATCATTCCCCCTCCGCTGCCTAAGCTGCTGCTGAAGCCCAGCTGCAAGCTGGAGGGATCCAACAATGCTCATTGGCATCCTTATCTTTCAATAACCCTTTAACTGAAGATGCTGAGGTTTTTGGACATCAGTGAAAGTGTGTCTGAAACCTTGCGTAGAAGCTATCTTTTCTGACAAATGTCTGCCTTTTACCTCTTAAAAAATCCTTCACTTCTGCCTTTTGCATACTCCTGCCAGAGGGAAAAGGTAAAGCTGGTAAGTATTCAGGTTACTCATTTCTGCTGCTATCTTACACACGCTTTCAATTTCCTTCCAAGTCACTGTCAAGACAATGCTCAGAAGCTGAGAAACAGAAAAATACACTGCTGCAAATGGAAAGTAGAAGAGCTGGTAGGTGTGTCATGAAAAGCAAGCTTATTTAGGCAAACCACATTTCTGAGAACAGTTTGGCAAGAAAGTTGTGCTTTTGGAGTTTTTAAAATTGTTTTTTATCTCGTAGTCAGAACAGTGGAGACCTTCCACTGTTTAAAAGAGATTAGTTCTGAAAGTAATTCACAGTACCCCGGTGCTCCACCTTCCACTCTGTGCTGTTAACTCTCTCCCCATTTCTTTAAATCGGGTCTCAAGGATCACCCAGATCTTGACCCTGGTCCCACAGCACTTGTAATGCTTCTCAGTGTTCTGCTTTATTAGCAAAGTTCATAAGTACATGTTCTGTGTGCCAAGACCATCAATAAAAATATTTAATCAGACCCATCTCGTGACCAGTCTGCCAAAAAAGCCCTTTTCAGCTCCATAGATATCCTCTCAGAGAAATCCAACACATTCTCCCTGTTAGGTATTTTCTTCCTGATTATCGCTTTCCATTTCCTCATATTCTCCGTCCCAGTTTAGTTTTCATGTAGGAAATGATCAAAGGCTACAACAAGTGTTCTAGACAAGTCCAGATAGACTCCCTCTGCTTCATACCCTTCCCCAAAAATAGCTATCACAAAAGCAGACAGATAAGTCTTGTATAATCCTTATTTGGTAAATACTATTGCATTTCTTTCCACATCTTTGCTTGTGTTTTTCTTCAGAACTGTTTTAAAATCATGAATGCTGACAACGGGTTGGTTGATGCCAGGTTCATGTTTTTCTTTCATAAAATATGGTGTGTTAGTTTATTATTTTATTACTAGTTTATTATTTTCTGTCAAAAGCTACCACAGTCAGCATGATGGATATATTTAAAAGTCTCAGATTCATGTGCCAGTTTTCTAACTGTTCTGGGATCATGTGATCCCTGCCTGTTTTCTCTACAGTCTTCCCATTGAAAACTGGTGAGCCACTTCATTTCAGAAGCATCTCAACAAAGAGAAAATAAATTAAATTTTCAGCTTAAGTTACTATCATTAAATTTTATGAGATTGTTACCCAAGGACTGCACTTCTTAGAGAAAAATAGCTACACCTGTAAGGATATGTAAACTCTGCTACCAGTTTTATGAAAAGAGCTTTAAGAGGGGTAGTCTTTGTACCTAGTAACACAGGCTACACTCCCTCGTTCCAGTTCATTTAAAAAACTGCTTTAAAGATAACAGACCAAAAACTGATTAGGAATCTCCTCCAGAAGACTTAGATTTTTTTATGTTTCTGCTTTACAAGGCAGAGTAGCAATCTCTACTTGTATGAATGGCACTGAGACACTGTTCATCCTTCACAAACCTGTATTTCTGGATATCTGTACATCAGCCCATCAGCCCTCGTTCCAGGCAGAAACCTGGCTTCGGTGCTCTCAGTGCAGATGGGAACGGTTTTCTTCTCTTCCTCCACCTGACAAAAGTAGATTTGATACCATGCAAGGCACACCACTGGAATGCAGTAAATAAACAAGCATTTCAATAAGATATTAGCAGCCTCAGTTAGTTTGTTTACTTAGTTTTAACTCAAATGATCTCAGCTTAAGGCATAGTGCAGTTATTTTGCTGTGCCTGGGTTCCTGTATTCATCCTGTCACCTAGGATAAGGAATGCAAACAAAGAGCTTTTTGACATTCAGGAGAAGGCAGGGACAACAGAGAATCACCAAAGCATCAGGATCATACATAAGAACTTGTAGAATGTGCTTGAATCCCACATATTTCTGGGATTCTTTACCAATAGCTCCTGAGAGCGCTGGTATCATGAGCACTGCTTATGCCTACCCAGAATGTGAGACTCTGGGCAAGAAGACCAAATTTCCCCATTCCAGAAGGTTGGCCACTGCTGTGCCATTTTTGGATCATTTCCATAAGTTTAGGGAAATGCAAGACACAGAGAAAAACCTAATATTCCAGAATTTCCCAATCATTCTCTCCTTTCAGAAGGCAAAGGCATCAACACTGGATTTCCTGCCATAAAGTTCTCTGATTGCCGTACCCAGCTGCAGGGTGTATCTCCTGCCCAAGTCCCTCCGGGGTCAGTGCTATGAATATCCCCTCCAGCAAAGCAAGCTGAGGCAGGCAGAGCCACGGCTGGCATTTGGCTTGGAGAACATCAAGTTACATGAACATTCGCAATTCGCTTTCGCAATCTGATTCACAGCCTGAGAAAAGGCTGCAAGTTTTCAGGGTGATATGCAAAGAGATTCAATGGCAAATCGCAGCCTTACTCGTTATTTTATTTAATCTGAAGAGATTCAAGTTACAACGAACATAAAAAGCCTTAGGAATCCCCATTCCAATTAAATTTCATCCCTTCCTCCCTACTCACTGTTTTTTTTTTCCAGAAGGGAGTCCAACTTTTAGAAAGATAGTGAAAGGAGGATAAATAGTTGCCTGTCTGTTGTATGTTCATGGCCCTCTGAAATTAATTACTTTAATTGTGGAAGGACAATGCTGTCTGCTACGAACTACAGAGATAATCAAGAGTCTCAAAGGAAAAGTTTTGTTGTAAAAGAAGTTTAAAAATACCCAATTTCTATCCTTTCTCCCTCTCCAACTTTAAGGCTAAGCCAGAACCATCCAGCTTTGCTTGGGCTTGTACTGAGACATCCAAGTACTCTCTACAGGCACACAAGGAGAAGGAGGACACTTCTAGAGGGCAGCTCTAGCAGCCTCATGGCATCTCAGAAGACATCATCTTTTTAGTTCAGCTGATGGTCTAGGATGAATTGAGACCACGGTTTAAAGGAATTTACTCAAAAATCCACATAGTAAAGGCATAAGTAATTTATTAAAGGAATTTGGTAGGCAAAACCACCACTCTGATGTAGACAGCAAAGAGGCTTCTCTGAAGGTCAGAAATGAGCGATAAGCAGTTTTTCCCCACTGGATCACACCTAAAGCATCTTTCTGGGCTTTAATGACCACCAGTGTGGCAGCTTCTTTGAGCAGGCTCCCAAGCTGTGCTGCCTCTTTTGATAACAATGCTAATGGTGCACAGGGAGAAAGTCTGCAAGTGCATTTTAAGCTGAAAAGCAAGCCAGAAAGCTCCCACAGTTCCATACAACTATGACAAAGGCTGAAGAAGTCTGAATAAAAATGGAATCAATTCACTGTGCCTCTGCTAAGCAGAAGAACTGAATGTTTGTGGTTATATCTTCAAAATACAACACTAAATATCTTATTTTCTTCTTTTCCTTTTATTGTTACAGCCCTAGCAGTCTGATGATATAGGAAATGCAAGATCTGTAGGAAAATACTATAGATTTTTAAATGCCAAACAACATCTGAAAGTGCTAAAACCAGCAAACACCACTCGACAGCCATCACAGTCAGCACCCCTCGCCAACAGAGCTGGATAACTCCATCTACTGTTCACTGGTGCTTTTCTGAATCCAGTGCAGTTCATCCAGGTATCAAACAGTGTCTGGCACTATGAGGACAAAACTCAATGAACTGTATACACCAAGGTGAACACACTTTCACTAATGCACATAAGGATCAGGTTACCAGTAGGAGAATGTTTTCCATCAGACAATGGGACTATGAGCTCTCAGTACTGTCCCCCTTCAAAAGGTGACTTGAAATTAAAATTTATAATTCTATCTGTGTTATGGACAATAGAAGTCTTGTTCCTTGTAAGTTCTCTCTTCCATAGATCTTAAACTCTTGTGTCTCTCCTGTCTGTCCATTGGGACTAATGTCATCACCATTTTTCTTCTTTGAAAATCTCCAACTCTTCATTCTTTCTTTCAAATTGTTTAATTCATTAAAATAACTAAATTTAACCCAGATCAATTATTGTGTTCTCAGCATTTCTTAATCTTTTCTTGACTTGTCTTAACTTGAAGTTTTCTACTTTTACTTCAGAACCTAAGAATTAGTTATTCCAAGATCTTCTTGTTTCACTTGCATAGAGATTTGCAAAGTGCCACAAAACAAAGACCAAAGGCTAATATTTTTTGTTGAATGTCACTGTTTTAATGACATATGTTAAACAGACCTCCTAAATTGTAAGAAAATATAATTAAGTATATTATCTCCTACAATACACTTTTTTGTTTAAAAAAAGAAAAAAAAGAAACGAAAGAAAAATTGAAATTCTGTAAAATAGTGTGGGGGGGAAATTGGAATAATCTTGTAAACAGAACTTCCATGAAGTAGAGAAAGTGATGTTTTATGCTTAAGACTGCCCTTATTCATAAGACTGCCTCATTAAGGCAATGAAAGATTTTGCACCTCCTGTCACTGATGTTCAAAGATCTGAATGCATGGTACATTACGTGCAAAAAATCAGTCATCACCTCTTTCCAGAGGTGGTGCTCTCATGACGTTTGGAGAAGCTGTTATTCCATGACTTGAATGCATGTACTTCTATGCACATTCAGCCCCAAATCCTTCTTCTGTTGCTTATCTTCAGTACCTTTTAAAAGAAACAAAAATAGAAGTTGTTTGATTAAAGCTTCCTTAGCACAAGACTTTTTAAGCTTGTAATTACAGTTATTTTTCCTCAGTTTGTGTCCTTGCTTAGTTTTGTACTTGTCCTTTTTCATCGTGTTTTTCTGTAATAACCATTTAGTTAAGACATTTTTTTCTTATGATTTACTCTCCTAAAAACTTCATAATGAATCCCTCTTCATTTTTGTTTCTTTAAATTCTTTGCCACTATTTTAGAACCTAAGAATTATGTCTATGTGCATAATTCATAACTTGGTTCAACGGCTGACCTCTAAAATATGGGCTGGTGAAAGTTTAAGGCCAGCCTAAAGGGATTATTGGAAATGTTGGCATACTTCTTAAATAACACTCTTGCTCAAACTAAGCATTAGTCCAACCCAAAGCAATTTAATTTGTTTCAAACTATCCAGGTTTTATCATAATCACATTTTCATTTGGAGTCAAATTTTAATTCATCAAAGTGCACTGAGCTGGTATTCTAGGTGCCATCTTACTGGAGCAATGTTGTAAAGATAACATATTTTTTTAAAGGCGGATTTGTGCTGCCATCTGAGCAGGATGTCACAAGACTGATGCTGTTAACTGAGCAGGCAGCCAAGGGCAGGAGCTGTTCTCCATGGCCTGGGGCAACAGAACTGGCTACTTCTGCCACGTGTCATTTTCCATCTGATTAGTAACTGATGATTTTACCTAGGACTAATGTGGGTTGAATTGAGTTTCTAAGGCTTGAGATCACTCACTTGCATACCCTGGGAATCACCTTGATAGGGGTATATTTACAGGAGTTAGGAAGAAACACAGAGTGTCTTTACAAGACGGACTAAAACTCCAGTATGTGGTATTATAGCTCTGGGTTCTGTGTGTCAAAGAGATTCATAGGTGTAATCAGGCATCCTGTGTTTTAGCAGTTCATGCTGTTCTGATACCAAAAATATTTCCTTGAACACAAAGTCTCCATCACAACTGTTAACATTTCTGAAACAACATGAACTACAGGCAGGATTTTCAGAAGCATTCACCATTTGTTTAACCGTGACTTGGGAAATTAAATTTATTCCCTACCACCAACGGTGATTTCAGTGAATCTGTTTTTAAAAAACCCTTCATGTTTTCAGGATACTGGCATTATTTCATGGACCCGAAGTTAAAATTATGCTCACATTATTTTACCAAACAGAAACCAGTCTAAGCATTTTTTGAAATCAATAATTTTCCTATCCTTTCTACATATGAAGTAGTTCTGTTTTCTCTTAACTTCTCCATAATTCTTTAGATACTGTCAGAATGCAACATGATTTATATTCATCGTGCTTCATAGATGTTCCCCAGAGGTGCCAAAACAATAAACCATGGATAGCAGATAAGTTATTGCTGATAACTCAACCAAGAAATATATGACAACTGTGATAGCATGATATGTTCACAGCAATTATTTGTATTCTCTGAGAGACAGAAACTATTCCAGAGCTTGGGAGCTCAAAGCTTCTAATCCAGCTGTTAAGAACAGAAGATACAGCCAGGCTGCAGAGATTGCTCATCTCCTTGTCATCACGTGGAAGAACAGGAAATTATTTCTGTTGAGCCTGAGCGGAGGTTTCTCTCTGAAGGAACTTCAGACTGGTAGCACTTAATTTCTCCAGGGAGAAACATAATTTGTCCTATTCATAAGCAAATAACTAGTTAGCAATTAGCATGAGAAAAGCCTGTATGAAGCAGATGGCGGAAGGCAGAAGAGTTGGAACCTCCAGTGGCTACCAAAAAACATGGCAAGGGCAGGTGGGACAATGAGAGTGGCTGTTTCTGTCCAAGGTCAAGCAGACAGAAGGGCTTTGCCAGGGAGATGTGAGCATGGTAGCCATGGGAGCCCAGGCATGGTACAGCCATTCTTAGACAGTGGTCTACAGTGCAACTGAACACTGGAATTTAGAAAAACTCTGTGAAGATTTGTGATATCACAGGATCATAGAATGGCTTGGTTTGGAAGGGACCTCAAAGATCATCCAGTTTCAGCCCCCCTGCAGTGGGCAGGTTTGCCATCAACTAAATTACACACTAGATCAGGCTGCCCAAGGGCCTCATTAAACCTGGCTTTGAACACCTCCAGTATAATATGAAATTAAAAATGGAACACAAGTATTTTATCAGCAATATATTTGCAACACGAGTGGATTTCATATCATAATCACATGCAATAAATGCTCTCTGGAGACCAGCAAATAATCACGGACCTGAAAATCTCATGGAATGAAAGGCACTCTGTTCCCTCCCAGCAGCATAGCATTACAGGCAAAGTTCAGAAAACACGAGTGAGTTTAAAAATAAAACAAATAAACAAGTAAGCACATCACCCTCCACCACTCCCCAGCACAGAATCTCTCCCTGAAAAAATGAGCTGGCAGCAGAGCTGGTTGTTCTGACTGTCACACCTGAGATGTAGGGCAAAATTCACGCTTTTCTTCTTTTTTTTCTTCTGTGTGTGTAGATGAGATGCCAGAGCTACACTTCATCTCAACTGAGTTCCTTGGATAGTCAGAAGAAAAGCTGGTCACCAAACATCCAAAATCTAAATCATGTTGTGGAGGAGACTCTTCAACATCTGAAGTAAAATCATTGAATCTTTTGAGAAGGGACCTTTTAAGATCATCTGGTCCAAATCCCCTATAATGAACAGGGACACCTACAGTTAGATCTGAGTGCCCAGAGCCCCATCCATCCTGACCTTGGGTGTCTCAAAGAGAGGTGGTTTCCACCACTTCTCTGGGCAACCTGTTCCAGTGCTTCACTACCTTTATTGTAAAAATTTTTTACCTTATATTCAATCTATTCAGTGTCCCCTCTTTTAGCTGGAAGCTATTTCCCTTGTGCTATCACCACAGTCTCTGCTAAAGACCCTCTCCTGTTCTTTCGTATAGCCTCCCTTTAAATACTGAAAAGCCGCTATCAGGTCTCTCCATAGCCTTCTCTTCTTCAAAAGTAGCTGACAGTCTCTGAAATGCTCTGAACTCACCAATAAATTTGGAAAGGGGGTAGATACAAGCTCTACTACTTAGTAAGATTCTTTTGTGCTGCTTGTTGTCCTTTCTAATTAACTTGTAAACTTCCTAGCAGGAGCAGGCTCTTGCACGACTGCCAGGGATCAAAGGTGCGGGCAATTACTCTGACAGTGCAAGGTCCCACCACGCTACCTCAGCTTCTACTGATACTTAATCCCCCCTCATCTCCCTCATTACAAGCAGGAGACAGGACCAGTCTCAGGCTATGGGCATGTTTGCTGTTACCCCAAGCCAGCTTCTTAGTCAGGTAATCCTGATTTTGAAGGAACCTCATCAGTCTGCAGCCAGAACTGCTGAGTGGGAGCAGCTGGAGGCTTTGTTCTCCTCTGTGCTTCACTCAGCTGGTGCTGGTTCATTGACACCAGGGTCAATATGAGCAGCATCAGACAAAAACAGTTGATATGGACATACAGCAAAATTACTGATAGTGCCAAGGTTAGATCTGAGAGTTACTGACCTTTGTTTGGTCAACAGAAACAGACTGCTACTCTTAAAAGCATGGTGTTCTTTGATTTTTTATATATATATATATATATATATATATATATATATCAGCACTGTGTAGATTTAATACAGATTGAATGATGAATCCTTGCAATCATTTTCTACCAGCAGTGTCTGTAGAGCAAGGATTTCCCAATTTCTAACCTATAGTTTGTATTATGAGATTGTAATTATTAATGTAACTTCTGTGTAAAAGTGAGGTGTTTGTGGTGGTGGCTATCTGTCTGGATGCATCACATGCAGACATTGGGTTATCTGCAGCCCAGCAGCAGGCACGTACAGAGCCAAATCCTTCCTGTAGCTGTGTTAGCTGTAGAGGAAATTAATCCATTAGCCACACAATTTTGGCGTTTCCCGAGAAGCGGTTTATTTTTACATTCCATGAAAACCACTTCCAGGGCAGTTTTTGTCAGAATACCCTGAAACTATGACGCTTTTGGAAGAATAAACTATCGATGGTGAGAGGCTTGCGGTTCCATGGGAGGAAAGCGCTGCGAGGGGGCTGGAGCAGCTGCAGCTCCCGACGGCAGTCCCTAGGTGTCACTGAACACCGCGGCTGGCTGAGCCGTTCTGTGCCGCGCTTGTAATTGGAAGATAGGATGTATTTTTAACCAGCCGTAAAGTTATAGCTTGTATATTTTAATACGTGCTCAGACCTTGCGTTTCAGTAGTGAAAAAAACTGAAAGTTAGGGGAGATGGGTACGAGACAGACGGGCCTGCTGCAGGCTGCCAGGCTGCCATTGCCTCAAATCTCCTGGAGGCTCAGTCCTGCTGCTTCCCACCCAGCATGACAAACTGCTGCTTGGGCACGGTCACGCTCTTTCAAGTTCCTCTGAAGATCATCGAAAAGCAAATGGTATCCTGGGCTCCATCAGAAGAGGGGTGGCCAGCAGGGTCAGCAGGGAGGTGATTGTCCCCCCTCCTCTGCCCTCGTGCGGCCCCATCTGGAGTACTGTGTCCAGGTCTGAGACCCACAATACAAGAAAGACAGGGAGCTGTTGGAGAGAGTCCAGCAGAGAGCTACCAAGATGATCAGGGGACTGGAGCACCTCCCCTACAAAGACAGGCTGAGGGAGCTGGGCTTGTTCAGCCTGGAGAAAAGAAGGCTGCAGGGTGACCTCATTGCAGCCTTTCAATGCCTAAAGGGGGCCTACAAACAGGAGGGGAATCAACTCTTTGAAAAGGTTGATAACTGCAGGACAAGGGGAAATGGTTTTAAGTTGAGGGAGGGAAGATTTAGGTTGGATGTCAGGGGGAAGTTCTTTACAGAGAGAGTGGTGAGGTGCTGGAACAGGCTGCCCAGAGAGGTTGTGGATGCCCCATCCCTGGAGGTGCTCAAGGCCAGACTGGATGGGGCCCTGGGCAGCCTGGTCTAGTATTAAATGTGAGGGTTGGTGACCCTACTTGTGGAAGGGGGTTGGAGATTCATGATCCTTGAGGTCCCTTCCAACCCTGGCCATTCTGTGATTCTGTGATCTTCCCCTTTCTTTTTTCCTTTACAAAATTGCTTTACCCTCACAGCTTGCCCACACTTTGCATGCTGCTCCTCCTCTGGTACTGTCAGAGCTCCTGCTCTCCGTCATGGAATCATTAAGGTTGAAAAAGACTCTGAGATCATCTAGTCCAACTGTTGTCCCATCACCGTCATGCCCACTTAACCATTTCACTCAGTTGTAACACGTTGCATTTGCCTGCCTTTACGTTGCAATACAGTGAGCTGTGTGATATAGGTGTGTAGTCTGCACTGAGTCCAGCATTTCCCTGGACTCCCAAAGCAGCCCATAAAGGAGTGATCTTACAGCATGGAATTTATCAGTCAAATGGTACCTTTCCCTTACAAAAATGAAAAATACTTGCAAACAGTAAAAACACTCTCAAGGGGAAAGAAGTCCCTGCTGTGGGGAAAAGTAGTTCTCTTTGAAACTGAAAGAGAAAAGGTATTACATCTGAAGTGACAAAGAAAGGCAACACGTGGTTTGTGCTTGCAGAATGGAGGCTGTAAAACAGAAACATACTCCAGCAGCAGATCCAGACAAGTGTTGCTGCTGCAAATAACACCAGACAAATAGCACTGCCTTGGACAGGAAAAGCACCCAATTCTGAGGATTTATTCTCTTGGTCAGAACATCTGGCAACTTTCTGCACGGTGCATTAAATTGTATCCAAAGTTACGCTATCTTGAATTCTTAAGTGCTCTGTTCAGTATACTGGGATGGCACAAGTTCAGCTCTGCTTAGACTTTGCTTCTTCATCCTTCATCAGTATTTCAGTTCTCTTATTGTGCTTAATTGGCACAAGTGAAGTAAAGCCTTTAGTTTTTCTGTTAACTCTGGATCTAAGTGGATAAAATCAGAGCAATTTAACATAGTTCTTGTATTATTCATGTATCAAGTGGAAAGGCAATAAAGCAAATCACTGGAAGAAGCTGGTATCTGTGTATCTGTTGTACCATAGGAAATCAACACTACTAACATACATAGCTGTGGATTTGTTGTAAACATCAACACTTTAATAGTATATGCAAGGCATGGCCCTGCTCAACAGCTCTCAGGCCCTCACTCCTTGGCCCACACTCTTATTAATAACACTATTCATGATTGTGAGCATGATTATGAGCATGACAGTGCTCATTAGGCATCATAGGAGCAGCATCTCAGGACAAATGTGAGAGTGCTCATAAAGAGTCATGCTAAGGTGGGATGGTGGTATCAAAGGAGACACTGAGTTGGTGTTTGTTATGAAAGTATTAAAATCAGGTATAAATTTTTGTCTGAATAGAAAGGCATTGGAAGAGCCAGTGGATGGGAGATGACATTGTTGCAGTAACTGAGATACAGTCGGCGGGAATCTGAATGAAAATACTATCTGAGTGCAGATAAGACAAAAAGCACATATCTTATGGATGTGGAGTCGGAATACTTCAGGGAGAAGCTCAGTATGTGCATACAGATGCAAAGAGGGGAAAGAAAACCACTGTCGTAGGCATGAATGATCGGGAAGATTAAATGTTTCTGAGGAACTGTATGGGGTGGAGGAAGGCATGCATAAGGGATCTTGTGGGATGGGATGCACCAATTTTGACACCTCTATGTTACCAGCAGAACTGAGAAGATCTGAGTTTTGAGTTTGAGCAGCCAAGAAAAGCTCTAGAGCAGGGAAGTGAAATCCTGATCTCGGCAAGAAAAAAGATGACAGTTATGTTAGTTTATGAAAAAAAATTACAGAACCACAGAATCACCAAGTTTGGAAAAGACCTTCAAGATCATCCAGTCCAATCATCCACCCATCACCAATAGCTCTCACTAAACCATATCCTTCAACACAAAATCCAAACATTCCTTGAACACCTCCAGTATGGTGACTCCACCACCTCCCTGGGCAGCCCATTCCAGTGCCTGAACACTCTTTCAGAGAAGTAGTATTTCCCAACGTCCAGCCTGAATCTCCCCTGCCGCAGCTTGAAGCCATTCCCTCTAGTCCTGTCACCAGTTACATGAGAGAAGAGGCCGATCCCCAGCTCACTACAACCTCCCTTCAGGTAGTGATAGAGAGCAATAAGGTCTCCCCTGAGCCTCCTCTTGTCCAGACTGAACAATCCCAGCTCCTTCAGCCCCTCCTCATAAGGCCTGTGCTCCAGACCCCTCACCAGCTTTGTTGCCCTTCTTTGAATCCACTCCAGGGCCTCAATGTCTTTCTTGCAGTGAGGGGCCACTGGACACAGTACTCAAGGTGCAGCCTCACCAGAGCTGAGTGCAGGGGGGAAACCTGTACCCACATTTTTTGTTTCTATACCTTTGAAAAATGGAATTCTATGAGAAACTTAAGGTGCACTTCCTGGTGAACACTGCAAAACCTTGGGGAGTGACATGCCCCCCAGGCACTTGGAGCAGTCATGCTGGCATATGTGTACCTATTCTCTTACAATAGCCAGTAACCTCCTCTTGCCCAGAACTCTGAGCTCAGTCTTTTAGTTCTAAAAAATATTCTTATTTATTTTTTAACACTGAATAAGTTCCACCCTTGTTTTTTTGTTCTGTCTCTTTCTATTATCATTTGCATATAACTCAGGATGTAAAAATTCAAGAAATTTGTCCCAAAATGTACTTTTCTATCAGATAGCACATAAAAATAATTGTATTTCATGATTTAAATATGTTATAATGGCAAAATAAGCAACAATGCAGTATAGTTATGGTACATAACATGTACAGAACATAATTATAAAAAGATGCAGTTGATTAAGGTATTGGCATTTAATGAAAGCAAGTATAAGGGTAAGAGGAAAGATGATTTTTAAGAAGTTAAAGGTTATTTTAATAAAGTGCTATTAGGGCGAATCTTACCTCACTTAGGTAACTTTATGGCTTTATAGCATCTACAGATGGGAATAAGTGTATGAACAGAGCTGCAGAGTCAGCAATGGACCTTCTTTTTACTGTCTTATGGGGTAATATAAAATTATCTTAATCTACGTAATGTAAGTGGATGTGATAAAGAAGTTGCAAATTAGTCCAAAGAAGGAAGAATTACTTGGCTCTTTAACAGTCAACTTGTTTTACTGACTTGTTGCTCATGAAAGGCCTCAGCTCATTTCTGCCTCTGACTTACAGGTTTCCCAGGGCACCTCACTTCCTATCCACCCAGCTAAAGCTGAGGTGGCACAATATGCTTACAGTGGTTGCCATAGTAGCTAAATTACTGCTCAGACTGTTACCTTATTTTAGCACTAATATTGTTTCCTCTGTTACCATAGGCATATCTGAAGATAAGGTCATGAGCTGATGCAGAAGTTACCACCTCCACAAATACAGGTTTAGTAGCATGTTGCTACGTAGCAGTCATACAACTGCAAAAACACTGCGCAGGTTTTAGCAGCTCACAGACCAAAGGAAGTGGTGCATGGCCACTGTAGGAAGAGCATGATCCTGCTTGGACAGAAGGTTTACCTCCAGAAGACTCCTTACTTGGAATACTGTGTTGAAATTTTGACTGTTGCACTTGGGGATATCTCCTCTGTGGAGGTGATCCAGAGGAAAACAGCAAGACTGATGATAAGCTTAGAAACTTATGCCCTGTGAAAAAAAAGATGGGCTGTTTGGAATGAGAAGATACAAAAAACTGATGAAGGAGTGAAGAATCTTCTCTCCACACTAGCAGTGAGCAGTGCACTACCACTGCCAGTGTCTTACATCATCATAGCTTTAGTTAGGTTAATAAGAAGTGAGATGTTACGAGAACTCTGTGACAAAGAAGGGATCTGGGGCTTTCCACAAGCAAACATGCTAATAATTAGACTAGTTGCAGCAAGAAATAATCAAGAACATCATTAGGATTTTTTTTCTTGTTATCACAGTAGCAAAGCACAGGTTGCTGAGGGAATGTATGGAGCCTGCAGTTTAGAGATGGATTGTCACAGATATCCATGAGGAGTCAAGGATAGGCTACACTCCAGTCCCTTTCTGTGATTTCATGACTTAATGAATTCAAAGAATTGGAAGTTAATAAAGTGTAATACTGCAAATCTCATAACAACGTGATATGCCACTAACATATTCAAAAAGAAAAATTCTATCCAAAGAAAATCCATCTTCACTAAAGTTTGCTTCCATCTTAAGTGGATGCTTTTCATTTCAGTTTGAAAACTATAAAACTAAAATATTATTAGTTCATCACTTTACAGCACTGTTCAAAACCTTGAATTCAAATCAGAATCATGGAATCGTGGAATGGTTTGGGTTGGGAGGACCTTTAAGATCATCTAGTTCCAACCCCCTGCTATTGACAGGAATACTTCCCTCTAAGCCAGGTTGATCCATCCTGGATCAACCCCATCCATCCTGGCCTTGAACGCCATCAGGGAGGGGGCATCCACAACCTCTCAGGGCAACCTGTTCCAGTATCTCACCACCCTCACAGTAAAGAATTTCTTCCTAATATCTAGTCTAAATCTGTCCTCTTCCAGTTTAAAGCCATTCGCCCTCATCCTGTTGCTACATGCCCTTATAAAAAGTCCCTCCCCAGCTTTCTGTAGGTCCCCTATAATGCCTTCATTATAAAAAAAAAAAAAAAAAAAAAAAAAGATAATTAAAAAAATCCCCCCAAAACAACAACAAGAAACAGCTAATAATATCCAACTCCACACCCTATCCTTTTCAAGTATTATATTTTCTCTCTTTCTCCAACCTGCCACTCTCAGTGCAATACCTTCTGTGCATATAATGCTGCACTCCAACTCCTCAAATCACAACTGTCTTTCTATGGGCAAGATCAACTGTGCCACTTTAAGCCTGCTGATGCTCTGGGATCAAAGGCACAGCAATGTGCTGCCTTTACACCTGATTGCTAGAGCAACAAATCAGATTTGCTTTTCAGTCCCAAATTCACCATGCAAAGTGCACCGACATAATAAAAATTTCATTAAGCAGCTTTATTTTTTTCCACATAACAGACTTCAAAGGAAATGAGAACTTGGAGGAAATGTGTACGATATAAGGAAAAATACAACTCCATATAAAGGATACTGTGGAGAATTGGGAGGTTCTTTTGCAGAAGCGTTAACTGCTTGCAGCTGAATATCACTCCAAAGCAATGAAAATCAGGCCAGTGTTTTTTAACCAAGCTGAGCCATTTTCCACGTATTATTTATCAACACTCATCTGTACTAACCTTACCAAACAGTAACTAAGCGCAGAGTTTGGCCTTAAATATTCCGTTGCAAAGAATTTGTCTTCTTCTTGTGGAGAGTGTATGTTTTCCTTCACAATACAAATGTCAGGAATCAGTGAGTCCTAATTCCTAAAGAAACTGAATGATGGTGCAGATTAATTTGAAAGGAGACCATCTTGGAGCACTGCCAAGAATGACTGAATTTTTCTTTTTCGCTTTGAGGAGATCCTTGCACCCTTTAGTTTGCCATTACCACGTTGTGTAGAGTGGAGGCATCCTAAGAACTGCTCAGCTTTCATCAAGCCCTCCAGAGGAAAGCAGCTCAGTCCCTGTGGCGTTATAGGCAGAACGCTTACACCGATATATGCAATCCTCTTAACTCCTGTAATGGATGACTGATTGCAGCAAGTAATTATATATCAGCATATTCCAAAATGACGAAGGGCTCAAAATTGGAAATCCTGTTTAATTCCATAGCTATAGTACATACTTTGTGTTCCAGAGATTTTATTTTGCTTCATTTTTCTTTTTTTTTCTTTTTTTTTGGCAATCTCACTTATTCTTGATCACTGACACAGAAAGTAAATCATAGGTTGCACACTTTCCTATTTTCAGTTTAAGAGATGTATTTTTTTGCATTTCAAGAACATGCAATGGTTTGTTCTTCACATAATTTCCAGTGTATTTCATGCATATTGAACAATGCAAAGCCTGCCTTGTTAACAGTAAAAACAAGTATACAGAACTGAGATGAAAAAAAAAACAAGGTCATAAGGAAAACAAAGAAACAAAACAAAACAAACCCAGGCAATATTAATAGGCATCCTCTTAAAATAAGTGGTGGCCAGTGAATATTGGAACATAAAATTACCTAACTCCCATGTTTCTTGTCAGAACTAGCTTCTAGAAAAAAAAAAATAGATTCCATTTAGCTGTTTCACGTTCTTATACTTTCAAAGCAAGAGTGATAAATTAGTACAGAAAGTTTCATTTAAATTTTTTCACTTCACTATTATTGTCTATACTTTTTACAAGTCTATAGAGTACCCATGCAAGGTTCGTAACTACTGATTTTGCATCAAACTTGTGGCATTTTAATTTCTAATTTCCATCTTTTCAAACATATATCTGATACCAATATATATGTGACATAGAAAAACCTGTTGTGTTGGGGCCTGAATCCAATCCATGCCTTCATTTTACAATGCTTGTGACTGCATGCTTCTTCCATATTCTTACTGGATAAACAATTGTGTTTAATATTTGTCCTAAAAACAAGGTTGAAAGGCTTAGTCAGTAATTGGCAAGGACAAGTTTTCCCACCCCGAATATATTATTTTTGATGAATGCCTTATTTTGTATTTAGAAATCCCAGTAAAAAAAATTTAAATGAAGCTTGTGCATCAACCAGAGGCTATCCAGAATACATCTGAGAATGAGATAGAAGAGGCAGAATCCTAGAGCCAAGGGTTGAATTAGAGTCATACCTGTTTGCACAACATCTTGAGATAGTATTCATATTGCCCTGGCCAGTGCAAGAGCTCTCTGCAGTGAAATCACCATGCCCTGTTCACATTTAAAGTTGGCACTTTGGAGGTAAATGTCCTTTTACACTTATAAAATAGAAAGCATACATTGCACATAATATAGATGGATTGTAGTAGTTATGTTTTATTTCATTTAGTGTTCCTGGTTAACCTAAACCATCTCTATTGTGATTATATGGGTTTCAAGAATTTTGACCAAGGATGAATATTTTTCATTCAACTTATTTTAAACATTGTAAACAGTAGTTTATTCATTCAAATAGTATGGAGAGATTTGCATCGCTTCAGCCTTGAGATGGTGATACTTAAAATAATTTTGGCCCAAGTGCTATTAGGAAACCAGATGTTTATTCGGTAGCTTTTCCCTAAGCATTACTCTGACATGTGTAATACATTTTCTGTCACCCAATTCATGCATCCAGTATAAGATAAAGAATCGGTTTTACACAAATTGGTTCCATTCCAGTGAAAGTTTCTGCCAGTCAATCAGGTAAGCTTGTTTTTTGTTCAGATGTTATTGTTTTGGACAATTGCCAGCCCCAAAGCTTCAAATGTAAAGCAGTATACCAAAATTAATATGATCGATTCAACTAGGAGACTTTTGTCAAGCAAGAGGTTATGGATTTGGGTTACATTTTTGTTGTTTTTATGATTCTGCTATTTTTAGAGGTCATTTTCTTATTTTCTTGCTTTTCTTGCCTTATTTTCTTGCTTTTCTTGTAAGCCATGTCAAACATTTCTGGGTTTAATGAATGTTGTTTTTTTCATAATAACTTCTGGAGTTCAGGGTTAAGAAAGCTATCAAGTATCAGGAAGCCTAAGATAAAATTACAAGAGTTGTTACTGCTTCAACTGCATGTACAAAGGAGACATGCTTACCTTGGATGATTGACTTCCCAGTCATTCTAAAAACATATTCCAGACTGACACTATATTTTCCCCTTGAAACTTTTTCAAAGGAATTATTTAATATGGTCAATTACCTGTAAGATCCACGCTTGTTATGGGGCAATTAGTAGACTACTCATGTTATCCTGAGATCGGCAAGAGGAAAGAGTAATTTGGAGTTTTCCTTTTATGGATATTTTTATATTATTTCACCTGCATGGGCTTCTAGGTTCAGGTTATCCCTGAACCGTGCTTGTCACTATTTCATTTTAGACAGTTCATTTCTCTCTGTACCGTTAGTGCTGACCTTGACATTTTGTATCTTAAAAGTCCTTGAAACTTTCTGGCGTTGTTCTTTTGTTGGTTGGTTGGTTACTGTTGATGTTGATAATTGATTGTTTGGTGTTGTTTTCTTCTTAAGTTTTTGAAATTCTCAAAGATATTTTGCAATTATTACTGACACTTTACTGTATAGGCTGGAATTTACTTGCCTTCAGTATCAGAAATGATATGACTGCCAAAACTAATATTAAGGAAAAAAAAAAACTAGGAATTATATCGTCCCTTTCATGTGGATTGCTTCTATTACAGATATGCTTATGTTAATAATTCGTTGTAGGGCAATCCCTATACCCAATAAAAATTGCCTTGCTGCTTGGCTTTGAAGAGATTTATGGAGGAATGGTACCCTTCTCACCTTCAGAGGAAGGAGAAATGTGCTGAGACTGAGGAGAGGTCATTGGTGGTATGAAGAGGAGAGATCCCTTTTCGCTGAGAAGACTGAGCCACTGGGATCTCAGTGCTGTGTTGTGCTGAAGTAATTTCAAAGGCATTCACATGCTGTCATTGCTGTGGCCAGCCTCAAGTCATTTGCATTCTTCAGAGAGAGATTTATGACTGCAAGACAGTTAAATTATCTCACTACTAAATGAGTGGCAAAGGGTAGCAAAGAAAGCAGAACAGATGCCTTTGGCCAGTGCAAAAAATATTTTGAAAAGCAATGGACTTCTACACAACTATCCCTTCCCTAACCAGCAGAACAACCAATTCATCTAAGCAGTAGAAACCTCACTGCTTACATTTAGTGCTAGAAGCCCTGATACCTCAACACACACTGAGGAAATCTGTTCTTGCTGTTAATACAACTTCCCAAATTCTGGGTGGACTTTCCTGTTCAGGTTTTTTCTGTTTCAGACTTTTTGATTACTCTGTAACATGAGTAAGCATTCCAATTTCACTACAGCTGAGAGACACGATGGAATGGCTTCCTCTCCTCCAGTCCAGGCAGTGATAGAGGGACTAATTTCTGTCTGCAGAAGTAGAGAGTAACTTCTTCTCTCAACACAACAAATTTTTAATGTTCACAGCAAATGAATGGTGAGGTGCATCAAGAAGGTAGATGAGTCTGATTCTGCCATATTCTTCCTGAAATGGCATGATCAGAGACGTGTGAAAAATTCAAGATGGAAAGTGACATGATTAAGTTTACTGTTTTATTTTTTTCTAACAGTGTCTAATATGCAGTGTGCCCTGGCAAGCACAGCAAAGCAGTGAGCCAAAGTCTCATGGGAGATAGTTCCAAAACTTCCTTTTCTGAGCAGTAGCAGCTCATTCAGAATCCATCATTCATTCACCATGTTAATTCTTTTGCATTTTTTCACATTTAATTTCATCTGTCATTTTGTCATATAATATGGTGAGCTTCTTCAGTAGCATTCTGCATTCAGCTTTTATTTTGAATCCTCTGAAAAATTTTGTGTCCGGCCCAAACATTCACCTACCTAGCAATGTTTTTGTTCCAGGCTAATTCTGAATGTGTTGAACAGTATAAAATCCAACAGTTATCCTCATAAAGTTCTTCTCAGAGTTGTGATCGTGAACATTTATTCTTATCCTTAGTTAGTCCAAACCCTGATCTTTTCTCTAAGCCAGTAAGAGCCTGCTATTTCAAATAGTAAATTGAGAGAAATACCATCAAAAGGCTTTGAAAGTTAAATGACACCATAAGGATCAGTTTATCCCTTTTCTCAGGACATTTATCCATTTAAGCTTTTAAAAATAGGACTTCCATATGCCAGACATCCAAAAAAACCCCAAAAACAACAGCAAAGGATGGGGATAGAGACAGGAGAGAGAAACATTTTGGTAATTTTATCTTTGTCCAACATTGGTATTCCTCGCTAGGGATATCTTTTACCATGGAGACTTAAACTCTTCTATTGTACAGCATCCCTTATTCCCTCCCCAACTCTGCTAAGATCTTCTTACCTTATCCTAAATCCCAGAATCATAGCCTAAAAGCACCCAGTTCCCCAGTCCTCTTGTCAGGATTTATTATCTCTTTGCTCCTCAGTCGCTCCCACCAAAGAACATCTCCTCCTTACTTAGAGGGCAGCTTCTTCACCACAGGTATAGCTTCATGAAAGATGTTGGGGATCATTTGGTGTTGAAGAATAAAGCTCTATAGCTTGGGTGTGGTGGCACAAAGCCCACAGCACTTTGCCACCATCAGCTCCTTCAGGCATAGCCAGAACCAGAGGCTGCTGGTCCTCACCACCAGCAGCCTCCACTTCAGCACAGCTGAGCCTCAGCAAAGCCAGAATTACTTTAACTGCCCAACTTACTACCTAAGTACTACCTTGGAGAAAATTTACTCTTCAGTGCTGTTGTAGTAGCAATATTTGCAGTGCACACACGTTGAGCCACCTAGTAGTGATCTTCAATGAGAAGCTGAGGAAATTGATTAAGCCAGCAATCATTTTTTCATTTACAAAATCTTGTGCCATTATTCTAGTACACTCTACTTTACTAGCACATAGTGAAGTAAATATTCTGCTTCATAAATGTGCAGTTTCAATGCTTTTAATCCCAAACCTCAGTGTAATTATTTCTTAGAAAACCATGATTTTTCTTCCGGGACAGGAAAATATTTTTAAGAGCTGATTAGGTGTTATTAACAGTAATTAGTATAGTTTAGAATAGATAGAGAGCTGCCTGCTAATCTTTCCCTAAACACATGTGACTATACTTTTCAGAGATTTTAGGGGCAAAAAAGAACAGTTATGATGCTTCTTCATGCTACTGGCCAGTTTTTCCAATGCTTATTGTTTTGGTCAGCCTACGGAAACATCTCTCGTTTGCGTGATGTGATGAAGTGGGAAGACAAATCGGGGGATGTTAAAAGGATTTCAAATCATGATCCCAATCTACTGTTATTAAGAGACAAGTGTCAATTTCTAGATTCGTAACATTTTTCATGAAAATCTCACCCAGACTAAAAATAGATTATATAGATTGTGATTAGCATAACTGATATATGTATTTAACTCCTATGGTAATTAGAAGAAGAAGTCCACATACAAACAACCTAAATCTAATCCGAAGAGGCTGAAAAAATTCTCCTGCAAAAGTATGTATTTTAGAAAGACTGCTAAAACTTAGGCAGTCCCCGTGTAGGTCATGACCATCAAAGACAAGCTTTTATAAGTATAGGCTTCTGATTTCATTTTTCTTTCAACATTTGAAAATAGAGAGACTAAAAGTTATGTTTAGCTCAATAGTATAATGTTTTGAGTAGGCATGAAGATGGTCTAAACATTTTCTGCTGGTTCCCATGTTAGTTATTTGTAGATGTCTTTGCTATGTAGTTATGTTCTACATTACAGTAGGAGAGCCTTCTTTGCAGCGCCATTTCTGAAATTCTTCCTGGTTTAATTTTGTCACTTCTCAAAAATCTTCATAAATGTATCATTAAGAAAGAATAATTGTCCTTGGGTTGAGCAGTTCTGTATCAAGTTTGACCCCATAGTATATTTTTGCTGCTACATTTTTAAAAATAGACTAATGCTGGTGCTGATAGAACTTTCACTTTTGCAGCCGTAGAGAAGGCTGTTATGGGATAATACATACACCATCTTTGTCAGATAAATAAAAGATTAACTTCTCTATGTGAGATCTGTAGAATACAGGTATATGAACTAATAAGAAAGAACTGAATCTGAAACACATTTTTATTCCTACAACTTGTCTGATACAAGGAAAACACTAAGGATCAAAAGATCAGTATGATTAGTTTCAAGAATTCTGCAGTGTGTTTTTGATAATCCTCACAAAGAAATTACTACTTTTCCACTGCTTTTCTACTAAACTTTTCCTCCCACTTGGTTCCATTATCTCTGCTGATCCAATACTGCTTGCCTTCCTTGCAGGTGTACTCTAAACAGCCCTTTCAAATGATGCCCCAATGGATTATCTGAACAATTTCCCACTGAAGGCAGTGAGTAACCACTGAGTGAGGTAATGTAATTTCAATGAATCAGTTCTATCTGAAATGTCAGATAATGGCCAAACTAGATAATGGAAAATGGAATCCAGCCATATCCCTTTGTGAAACACCAGTTTAATGTGAAATAAAAGCCATTCATCCTTCCCACTCCCTGAATCACATCAGTTGAAACAAAGCAGAAATTTGTCAATGCTGAAATTGAAGTGAAGGCATAGAGTCAAGGAAGGACATGGGTAACAGCAAGTTGACTGGTTTGATACCAGAAACCTGAAGGGAATATAGATTGCTTTTTTTCTAGGCGTACGGTGTGGGCACTGTTCAGTAACCTGAAAGATGTTGGCCACTCTACTTAGGTATTGGTTTAATGGCTGAAACCATAACCAGTGAAAAAAATATTCAGTTTCTCTCCTCCCCTTTTTACTGAGTGGAGGTCAAAGAAGTGAGGTCAAACTCTTATCTCTGAACTCCAAAGGGAGTTCCGTAAATATCCAGTTCTAGTGTAGGATGTAATGTTGAAGATGCTTTCTCTCTTGCTGACAACTGCTGTCACTCCCTAGCAAAGAGCACAAATTGCACAGGGTGTGGAAGAGAGTTAGCAGAAGACTCTTTAATATGGGGCTGTGGATAGGGCACAGCTCAGGAGCTGATGGAAGCTGAAATGAGTCATCTCTGATATTGGAAAACAGTATTCATCCCCGTCTGCTATCCAAGGCAAGCAACTGGGTCATAAACTGCAACTGGACATGAGGGTGTTTGTGGCAGAAAAGTTTGCTAAGAGGATGCTAAGGTTACGCTTCAAGAGGATGCATCCGCTTTCCCCATCATCCAGTTTGATGAAACAGTTCTACCAGTGAGGGGTCTTCCAAAGAAATAATGTATGAGAATGTCTGCTTTGGAGAGTGTGCCAAAGAGAGTTGAGAACCTGCTGAGATGGGACAATTCAGGGTGCTTGCAGAGCTTAAAAAGAATAATGATTCTTCTGAGTGCTGTGGTCATCTTAAATGTCTTCAGGAGTAGGGACTTTGAGTAGAGGCAAAGGATAGCTAGAAAAGGAGATTTGTGGTTCATACTTAAGAGATCTGAAAACCACCCAAATGCTGGGTCTGAAAGCTGCCTAAGTGCTGGTTTGGCTCCCAGCTCAAGCTATGCTCTGAATAACAATCAGGTCAGAAAGCTTGACACAGAACATCGAGATCCCCGAGATGGCAAGAAATGAGCCCTGTGGAGGCTGGAAGCCAGAGCAGCATTTCAAGGCAAGAATGTTAGAGGTGACAAGAATGAAAATTTTGATGGTACTCAGGAGGCATGAACTATAAGGAAGAGGCTGTGTTGTTCAAGCTGGGAGATTCATTTTGGCAGTAGGGATAAATGAAAAGAAATAGTTTTCAATCTGATGTTGGAAAAAACATTAACAACGTTTTGTAAAAGCTTTACTCTGGTAGGGAAGAAGAGAGAACTGACTTGTAACAGCGATAACATCATTTTTATCTAGTACGATCTGTTTGCTTTGAATGCAGAACGTTGGAAAAAACACTGACAAGAAATACAGCCACCATTTCCTAAGAGCCATTAAAACCTACTTAGGTAAAAGAAAGAAAAATGATTTTATTTAGATTTTTGAAAAATTATGCCTAATATTAAAATTCATTCAATTATCTTTACATGTGTGTAAGACGTGGAAAAATTCGGTCTTGCAAGCTGGTCTTGCCTGGAAAACAACTTGATGACTCAGATGATGTTGTGGAAAATAGTACAAACTGGGCAAGGGACCAGAGAGGGGTCAAGTGATAAACTCATTGACACTAACCCTCTGCCCTCAACACGTCTTAAGCACACAGAAACCCCATTTGGCGAACTCGCTCCACGATTACAGACCTTTGTACCATCTTACAGCCAACTAATTGAGCTGAGATGCCACATGTCCACTGCAGCAGCATTAGCTGTAGGAGCCTAAGGGATTCAATCAGGGCTGACGTTACTGACTTGAAGACAAACACGAATATGTGGGTTAGATTGGAACAGCAAAGCGGGCATTTAAATATGCACAGAATGAAACTGCTCCCTCTGCAATAGCCCTGCAAAGAAGGTTTCAGCAGAACAGAGTAAATTTCTGAAGCAGAAGACACAGGTGGAAGGAAGGTTCCTACGGCTTATCCAAAATTCCACTCAAATGCTTTATCTTTGCACTGTGGTGCAGAGGCTAATTTTGTATCAGATTCTGCAGCTTGAGTCAAATAGGTACATAACTAGAGTCAGAGTCTTGAAATCAGTGTTAAAAAGATTGTAGAGTGTGATGAATGAGAGCAGAATTTGATTCTACATCAGAGCTTTGTGCACACTGCTCTTTAATACTTATTTATTCTTAGCAAACTAATTGTTATTAGCTGAGAAAGCAGGAAGTTCAGAAAATGAGAAGACTAATCACAATAAATTGATTCTAAAGCATCTAAAAATAAAAGGCACAGTAGTGCACTCAGACATAGCATCAGAGATGCTGAGTCATTGCACTTAATATAAAGCTAAAATTCTGAATTAACTCAAGTGATGTAGCTAGGGAGGGGCAGAATGAGCACGGCTATCTGTACTTAAGGATGGCTGGGATAACTGGACTCCTGCAGCACTGAAGTTCTGCAATAAGTTGTGCTCTGTCTGTCGCTGAAATATTTTGTTGAAATTTCTACCATTGTGTTCCCCCTACATGGAGAAATAATCAAGCTATTTCACTTTTCCTTTCTGATAAAGGAGAGAAAAAGAGGTATCAAGTTTATTGCAACCCTAACTTCTATGACATTCAGTTTCTTAATAATATAACTAAAGGATTCTCAGAAACCTTGCCAGCTCAAAGCACCAATGAAACAATAAAAAGGTCTTACTAATTCAATGCTGTCTGATTTTGTTCTCCTACTTAAATCTCACATACCAGCATGTTAATTCTCGTAAGTCACTCAGGACAGACAAGAATTACGTTTTGCAAAAAATACATGAAAATTCTTAAGATGTCAAGTTAATCGCTTTATAATTAATAGATTCCAGATTTAAGATTATCTGAGTAACTTTATGCAATGTGACACGATCTCCAGGAATATGACCATTTCCTTCCTTTCCCCTCTCTCAGAAGAATTCTTCTGCATTTGGAATATAAATTAAAAAACAGATTTATAGAAAAAAAAATTTGGAGTGGACCTTTGGATGTCATCTCCTCCTATCTTCTGCTCAAGGAAGGTTTGACTTCAAAGTTAAGTGAGGCTGCTCAGGGACTTGAGTTTTGAAAGGTTCTGGAAATCAGTAGACCCTGTTTCTTCCCCTAGACCTTCAGAAGTGAAGGAAATCTCTGAAGCACTGAAGTCAGACTTGATAAAATTTATAGAGATATTCCGAAAGAATGGAAGATCGCCACTGCAGGTGAATCCACGGAATAAGTCATTTTGGAGTTTATCGACACAAAAAATATAATTCAGAATATTCAGAATGGTTTTGCAGAAGGTAAATCCAATGAAAGAGTCCTGCCTTTTATTGGTTCTGCAGGCTGTTAAGAAGAACTCATTTTCACAATGTAACTATTTCTATGGCACAGTATTTTAACCAAAAACTTGCATTATGTGTAATTCACAGCACACATATCACATAAATACAGAGTGTGCTTGGTGACAGACCTCAGAAAATAAACTGATGGAGATGTTAGCCAGATAGATACTAACAGGATATCAATTCTCTATCTAAAACTGTTTATGTGACTGAGATGATATAAAATCATTGATGGTATGCTTGCAAATGACACAAAAATTGGCAAGGTAGTAAATAATAAGAAAAAATATATGTTATATAGTGGTTAGAACTGTAGAGAAAAATATTTCAAACTCCACAAAATGCTTTTCAGTTCAGTTATATGCAGGGTAATGTCAAGAATATCTACAATTTGGAAGACTGATTCAGAAAGTATTGTTTCAGAAAATGATTGGATGTCATCTCAGATAACTGGTCAGGGACAGAAGCAATCCTGCCTCACAAACAGTAAAGATATTCCTAGAATATTTCTTCCTCATTTTGTTTCTGTGCTTTATGGAGAGAATGAAAATAATGGAAGGGTTTCAAAAGAAACCTTTAAAATGATTCAGGGGTGCAAAAACTGAGGGGGAGAAAAACATGGTACCTTTATCAGAAGGAAAAGATCTGAAATGTGACTTTTAATGGACAGGAGCACAAATACAAAAAACATCAGAGTCCGAGGGGAAGTTTTTTTGATCTGAAAAGCAGAGGCATAGTAAAATTAATTTTTGGCAGATGAAATTAAATTAATCCCCAGTGCATCTAGCTCAGAAAGTCTTTAAGTACTGCAGCACATTAGCTGGAGGTTTGGTTAACCTCTTTGGAGTTTGCAGAGGACCACAGCCATCTCTGTCCCCAGGGATGAATGACAGCCAGGAAGACTCAGATTTGTCCTTGCCATGCTGGTAAAACAGAAAGGCTTTCAGTAAGAGCGGTTGTTTCGTTAGGAGTTGGAGTTGTTGGAGCAGGTCCTGGAGTTGTTGGAGCAGATCCAGAGGAGCACCATAAAGATAATCAGTGGGCTGGAGCACCTCCCCTAGGACAGGCTGAGAGGGCTGGGGCTCTTCAGGCTGAAGAAAAGGTCCAAGGAGACTTTCTAGAGACCTTCCAGTACCTGAGAGGGGCCTACAGGAAAGCTGGGGAGGGACATTTTATAAGGGTGGGTAGCGAGAGGATGAGGGGAAATGGCTTTAAACTAGAAGAAGGTAGATTTAGACTAGATACTAGGAAGAAATTCTTTACTGTGAGGATTATGAGACACTGGAACAGGTTGTCCAGTGAGTTTGTGAATGCCTCATCCCTGGAGGCATTCAAGGCCAGGCTGGATGGGCTTTAAGCAACATGGTCTAGAGAGAGGTGTCCCTGCCTATAGCAGGGGGGTTGGAACTAGATGATCTTAAAGGTCCATTGTGACTCAAACCATTCTATGATCCAATCCTATGATTCTATAGCTAATGTGTTCTTACTAGGAATGTGGGGATGCTGCTCTGAAAATGCTCTGTATCTAGACAAAGTAAAAGTAACTTCTCTTTATCCCTGAAGAAGGTTCTGCTCTTGCATGTGGCAGGGAGATAACAGAGCAATCCCACCCCCCTTCCCCCCAGCTTGCTTCCTTGATGTGGTAGCAGGAGAGGTGAATGCCACGATCCTGGTGGACATGCTGGTCTCCCCTGTCTTTTCTGTCTTTTTCTGTCTTTTTTTTTTCTCCCTCCTCTCAACTGAGGACACTGTGTGTGCACTTACCAAACACCAAGGTAGCCCCCTCTGCTACTGCTGCTTCCATCTCTTTTTATAGGAGACTACTGGAGCACTGCTGTCTCTGGTTTCTTTCTGAAATCACAGGGTTTCTCACAACCCTTTCCTCTCCCCAAGCATCTTCTGCTCTCTGTCCTTGCTACATTTTGGGAGATCCTAGCATAAAGACAGGACAATCTTTCATAGAGGAATCAACTGGAAAAGCAATCTTGAAGTTCTCAAAACAGCTTTGAGCCTACTCTGATTGCTCCTGGCATGTGTTGTAGTTATACTTGCCCTTTGTGTTCTGTCTGTGACAGCCATATAAAACTAACCAGGGTTTAATGCTGGCTTAAAAATGAGATCCCTTCTCTGCCTTACTGAACACTGAAATTGGATATAGGACAATACCTGTAAATCTATGGGCATTAAACAAATGCAGAAGTTATATAAGAAGTCATAATTTAGAAGGATTCTGTTTGCTTAGAAAAAGACTAGATGTCTTATAATGTGAATTTAGTGAAATGTAATTGCCACATACCCGAAGAGAGAAAAAAAGAAGATAAAAAAAACCAAAACTTTATTTTCCCCAGAAAATACTGCTCGAGTGTAATTGAAGGGATTGTCCTGCTCTGCTCTGCACTGGTATGGCCTCACCTTCAGCTCTGATTGCACTTTGGGGGACCACAATATAAGAAGGATAACACTATTAGAGGTAGAAGTTACTGCAGGTGAAATCCTGATAGCAGTGAAGTTCTGATCACTTTAGACATGTTGATAAAAACAGATCAAAATTCAATATCAAAATTAAGATTTCTTTACTGTTCTGATTTTGCTTTTTTTTTTTAACTTGTGGAATGCATGGAATGCCATCATCTATTTCCCTTCATTTTGACAATAATCTTCTTCAGTATCTAAGAAAAGTAAATTATAATAAATTATAGTTTTAAGTGTATTCCAGTAACCATAGTTTCATGATTTTTCAGTTAAAATGTGTTTTTTCCCATGGCATCCCTCTGTTCTTGTTGCTGCAAAAGAATATCAGATCTTAATTTTAAATAAAGTATGTGTTTGGGTAGCCCATATTCAAAAGTTTGACTGTACTATACTGATGATTATTTCATATTTTGACCCCTTTCTCCAGGGCACTTATTCATATTCAGGGAAACATTTCAAACCAAGCAGATGTTCATATTTGCTACGTAGGAAACGAGAGCCCTTCACTTTCTCTCTCCATCCTGCTGGCTAATACTTTGCTAGTGATAATAGTATGAGAAAATGCAGGTGTATTTTTCTAACTTCAGTTTTATACACAGCAGGTTTAATGTCCTATCCACAGATCAATTTTGATTTATTCTAAGCATCCATGGTATGAGATGAATGGCTTCCACCTCAGTACCACAAGTTTAAATAAGCCATAAATCACTTTTTGTTGGGGTTCGGATACACAATAGGTCAAACTGTCTTAATGTTTGTGTCAGTCTGTCATAAAAGCACTTACAGAAATCTGGGATCCCCATTTTCCCCATCCAAAATCTGTATTTACTCAATAATCTTTTGTTCTTCTATTTGTTAGTGGTTCTTGAGACAAAACATACGCAACTTCTGTTTTTAGTTCAGCCTTTGACAGAGCACAATTTAAATCTGAAATGTTTAAAGCAAGTCATGATGTCTGTAGAAAGTCTTAAATGCAAAGTGAATCTAAGGGACTTTTAGAATTGGGCAGTGTAAGAATTATTTGAACATTTATAGTATCAGGTGGTGTGTAGCCATATTGGTTTAGTCCATTGAAATGCAAGTGTACTTGTTCCAGAATTATGTTGCCTTATAATCTTTTGGAGAGTTACTGGATTAGGTACCTGTGTAGTAAAAATAAATGCATGGAATCATTGGTATTTATTTTACTGTAAAACATTTTCAACTGTATTCAACTTTACCTTCAAACTGTTAAGAGTTTGGTAGTTGATTTTTCTTGATTGATTAGCGTAATTATTTATTGCTTTGTTCCAGGGCTGCAGTATGTAGCCCTCATTCACAAAAACTCTTTTTTTACCTCAACTGCACTTCTTTTTGACGGAGAATGGCCCTTAGACATATTTTTAGGATCAGGTGGTTGCAAAACAACCCAATAACTTCTGTCAATATTTCCCTTCTTGACTAAAATAAATAAAGAAAGAAATAAAATAAAGAAGTTGATATTTCTATGGTTTAAAAAAAATATCTGGATTTTATTTTGTAAATGGTATGTGACTGACTTGATCCCAATCCATTTTAAGAACTGAAACTGGGATGTGCTGGGTCACACTGCCATTGTCAGCTTCAATTTATAGGCAGCCGGTAGCCCTTTGCGGGCTGTCTGTATGAGCCTGCATCTGGATATAAGGTGTAGGCACTGTGCTGAGCCCCCTCAGTTTGGTTGTGGTGGAAGATAATTGTGAAGGATCGCTGTGGGGGGATGGACTGATCCTTCCAGGAACTGAGGGAAAAGATTTGCAACTGCCCAGGCCCCACCAGCTCATGGGTGCTCTGAATGTGAGCAGATAGGCATAAAAATACAAAGAAAGGAAGAAAAAAAAGATGGAGGAACTATGGGGAAAAAAAAAAGACATAAACTTCAGTAAACTTCCAGTCAATAAACACATCCTTCTTGCACAACTTGTTGAATTTGCAGTAAGTGCTAAATCTAAAAAGTCTACATGTTTCTGACCCTATCAGGTACAGGGTTGTCTGAGTTCATCTTTCAATGAGCGCCCAACCCCGTGGATGGCTCTGAGGCATAATGCAAAAAAAAGATGAGTCAATTTTTCTCAAACCAGTTTTCTCACTGGGAAAATATTCCTCCAGGCCACCCGCCAGTGAGTACTTATTTGCCCAGTAAATGCTATGGCAGTAAGATTTATGACCATGTCGTTAATAACACTGATTGACAAAGAACTTCCTCAGAACTCTTTGATCTCCAGACAAACATGATACCTGTGTAACATAGTGCATTATACATTTAGAGTCAGACATGTGCATTTGGGTCAGGGTTGTTTTTTTTATCCCTGTGATCACTATTTGGGGCTGACCCACGCTTGCTTTGAATGGTGGCTTACTTTCTGAGTGCCCTTTTAATCTCTTGCAGGATAGAACAGAAGGAGACTCCTCCTTGGAAAGCTAGGGGAACTCTAAGCTAGAATTTGCTAAAGGTAAATCCATTATTTTGTCTATACTGAACAGATTAGATCATAGTTCTGATTGGCTTTGCTTAAGGATCATCTTCATCATTTTCCATGTTGTCTGGAGGTATCCGCTCCACAGCTGCCCTGCAGGAACTGTGAGGGGGAGAGGGTGGGAGGCCTTGGCAGGCATAAATGTAGTGCTTCGATGTTCCTTTTTATTGAGGCTATTTTCTATTTCATGACTTGCTGCTGTTTGTGCCTTGCAGCAGCTGTAGGAGTTTATATTTATTGGAACCCACTACAATTAGTCTTCTTTTTAATAAAACAGTTTTCAGTTATAAAATGAACTTGTGTCCAAGGAGAGAATTTTCCCAGTTAATTTGGAAAAAAAAAAATCTAAAGAAAAAATCAGCTAACAAACCTATTTATTCCTTCTTTGGTCATCTACCTTTTTTTTTATTATTATTTTATATTATAAGTAGGTTTCCCTTACACCATATTTCACGTTACATATTTCTGACATCTGCGAAATATTAACAGACAAAATACTGTCAAATGACAGATAACTTTCATTCTGAGAAGACATATCTTCTAAGTTCTGAAAAACATGGTTTGTAGCTTGCATTTTGTGGCTATCTTTCATCCCAGATTTTGTTACCATTGTCTGCAGCTGCTGCGCCCAATAGATATTTGCAGAGACAGAGAAAATCTCTCTTATGGGACCAACTCCAGAGGCATTCAGAAACACCGGCCTTTCTCAATTGCTTATGCAGAGAATTTTTTTATTTTTATTTTTTTTCCTGTAGAGGGGAATCGCTTCATTAGGCATGTACAGTTTAAGTACAAAATGAATTAAACAGTCAAGTCCCTGCCAGTGACTGCAGTGAAAACCTTGAAAACACGTTCTGAACGTGCAGAAGAAAGAAGGAGGAAGGCAGAATCAACTTCAGAAACAAATCCCAGGGCTGTGCCAACTTCGTGACTTGGGGGGTCTGGCTCCTGCTGTTTGAATGCACGCATTTTGACGATGCAGCAATCAGCCTCATGTTTGCTTCTTGCTGTCTATCTGGATTTCCTTCAGATTTGCTTTTAGCAAACCCAGTCTTCCACAGCTGCAAATACACCAGGGAAGCTCTTGATAAAGAACAACATTCAGCACACTGCAGGTCCAATAGGAGAAACCACATGCAACTTTGGTTGGTGAACTGGGTACCCATCCCATGGCCAGTGGTGGAGCACAGTGGCACAAGGCGCTCATATGGGGACCCATGCACTACGGGTGTACTCTTCATCTGGAAGAACAGTTTTTCACACTGGGCTCATGCTGGAGGCTTTGCAGATGATTGGGGTGTATGGGTGTATGCTGCTGTATGGAAAGAGGCAGCAGTCTAATAGTGATGTGACAAGGGGGAATGGATCTAAACTAAAAGAGTGAAAATATAGGCTGGATGTTAGTGAGAAATTCTTTACTCAGAGGACTGTGAGGGACTGGAATGGGTTGTCCAGAGAGACAGTGAGTGCCCCATCCCTGGGGATGCTCAGGATCAGGCTGGAAGGAGACCTGAGCATCCTGGTCTGGTGAGTGACAAACCTGCCCACGGCACGGGGGTTGGAACTGGGTGGTTTTTAACCACTCTAATCTAAGCCATTCTATGAAAGCCCCGGAAGGGTCAGGCAGCGCCTGAAGAAGGGAGTTGGAGGATAGAGGTGGGACGAGGGGCAGACGTGCGAGGAAGGCGTGCGGCGGCAGTGCTGCAGCAGGCCGCTAGGGGGAGCTGCCGCGCCGGGCTGCGGGCGGATCGGGGAGCCGACATGTCCTGCTGGCGCCGGGAGGGGGCAGTGCTGCTGAACGGGAACTAAAGTCCTCCAGGGTCAATCCGACCTTAAGGTTCGCGGCAATGACAGCGAGCAACGCGCTGGCTGGGGTCTTTTAATAATGTCTTACTCTTGGCTCTGCCGCGTAACAACTAAAATGCCACCACTCTGCCTTCCAAACATCACTGCAGAGCCCCTGTGCTCTGTGCGGTGTGGCCACAGAGGTGCCCTCATCGGCTCAGCGGGGCTCGTAGCGCTGCTGGAGGTATTGCCGTGCTCCTGGGGGAGAGCACAGTATGCAGAAATAAATGATAGACAAGTAATGGCTCCACCCTAAGATAACGAGGCTCTTCTCCTGAATGCAGATGAGGAATTCATCAAAACGAGAAGGCTAATGTAAACTCCTAAATGTTTAGATCGTCTAAATGGTGCGTGAGAAGGGCTGCCCGGCTGCATGCCGCCTCGGGCAGTAGGTCAGATCATAGCTGACATCAATCCACGGAGCAGCAGCAGTGTGCACCCGCTGCCACATGCACAGAGCTGCCACGGTCAGGGAAAATGCCCCGTGGACAAAGCACTCTGCTGCAGAGGGCTGGGGATAAGGAGTAAAGGGTATTGCCCCAGGGCTTGTGGCAGCCTGGTGCACTCTGTCAAGGGAGGCACTCGCTATTCATATTCTCCATTTATTTTCCAGTGTGTTATGAAGTTAGTGGAGCAGGTTTACCCTGCAGCACTCTCCCAGCATCTGAAAAGCAGCAGAAAAGAATGTCCAGAGGGGGATAAAAAATAAAGTCATTGGCCAGCTGTAATGTATTACAGATAAGAGAGGGAACAATAGCGAGGCTGCCTGCAGGCTGCGGTGTGCTTGGGAGAAATGGAGTATTTGGAGAGGCAGAGAGTGAAGAAAATTGGTAATTTTCAAAGAAAGACAAATGTCAGGTCCAACAGATAACAATGAAGCATCAAACTAAAATGCAACTAAAGTAAAACCTGGTAAATAACTACTGAAGGACATTGTGCAGTTTCCTTGTTCCTAGTAATATCCAGAGTGACATAAACATCCGCCAGCTGGATCCTGGCCAGAAGCAGGTCTGAGCACTGCCCACGGATTACCTGCAGTGTTTAACCCACTGCCAGGCACAGCTTTAGCATGTGCCAGACAAGATCCCCAGTCCTGCCCAGGCCAGTTCCCAGCAGGTAGCATGAATGAGATTGCATTGGTCTGGCTCCCTGCACTCCATCCTCCAACTGGTGCTGAGGCTTTGCACCATAAACACCTCCACACTGGGCTGTGGGTCTTGCAAAACCTACCACCGCCCTCTTACCACAGGGAAAAAAAGAATGATTTGACCAAACCCACACAATTTTCAGACACTGCTTAGCTGAAAACGTCCTCCCACAGAATAATCCTGATGGCATAGGACACTAGATGGGATGCTGAGGGGATGCAGATCAAGTGCTGTGTATAGTACAGGAGTTACCCATGAATATTCATGGCAAGGATTGGTTTCCAAATCCATTTTTAATTTTAATATGCACTGTAAGCAGAGCCTTAGATCTCCATGAAGGCATGCATTGCTGCCCTGTAAATGCTTAGAGGGAAATAAAACAGTGCACGTGAGTAAACTGAGCTGTGTGTCACAAAGCTTATGAAAGAGTGACAGGTTCAGTAGGGTGGGAGAGGTCACTGTGTCTTGGGATGGGGTCAACAACACCAACAGCAGCTACCTGGCTGCAGTGTATTCATGAGGTGTAAACCCTTCCTGCAGCCTTGGCTGAAGATCTGCATGAAGAGTGATGGAGGAATGAATGACAACAGTCAGTTGGCTTTTTCTCATTAGGTGATTTTGGCAAGAATGACTTCTTCAACCAAACAAAACTCTTTCCAAGACAATAATAAGATTTTTCCTGTCTTGTGAAAGCAATTAAATGCTTGTTTTTCATCTAATAGATTGACATACTACTACCAAAATAGGTGCTAACATGTTTATATGCTGAATTCTCAGATTCTGATAGACCGATGCAAAAGACATTAAGAAGTACTATGACAACATTTTCCCAAAAAAGCTCAAAAAGTAATAACTGTGATTAATGACAAGAGAAATCAGAGAACATAATTCATGTTGAAACGTTTGGAATTTTAACACTTCTAACTGCAGCTCTGTTTTTTGACCAGCTCTCAGAGCTGCTCTCAGGAGTCATCCATATGCTCGGTGATTGCTGCTCTCTTCAGAGATTACAATCTCCTTCAAGCAGAGACTCATCTTCTTGCACAACTTTGAATGCCACTGAAGTCAGAAGCAGCACAGCCATCAACACCGAGATAATGCAGAAGATATGAAGGAAAAAGAATCTGCCTTTGAACTGAATGTGAGTGAAAATACATTTCCAAAATATGACATGACCCAGAGCCTCTGCTGTGGTGCTCACACTACCGGGGCTCAGTAGTTCCAAGTCATAACATTGCCTGTGATTTACTCCCTGCAACAAAATAAAGGCTGTTGCTGCCGTGACTCACCTAGCAGGGTTTTGACCTGTGTGTGAACTGCATGAGGTGGCCGAGGGAAGGACATTCACAGGTATAAAATCTATATTTGTGACATTTTCAAGGTTGTCTCTGCCTTTCCCAAAATGTTTGAAGGATCTAAAAGTGAGAAAGACGAGAAGCACCCATAGCAGGGTGCGTGCGTATGGCTCAGTGCTGTATCAAGTCAAGGCTCCAAAGAACCAGCTGAGATGCACTGATACTGTTAATGTCACATTTGCACTATCTCACCCAGCACTGCACAGAGGCTGGAAGCCACTCAGGGTACTTTGTATCTGCAGTAACCCACCAGGTAGCCATACGCAAAGGGAAGGGCTGAAGGAGGGAAGAAGAGTGGTTTATTTGGGACTGGAAAAGGACCTGTGACACCACCAGTTTCCTAAACGTCATCCTGATGACCCATGCACACCCTGAGCCTGTGTGCAGCATGCAGAGAAAGGATGGGTCAGCAAAGCACCCAGCACAGGTGGGGAATAGATGGAAATCTGCCCCAGAAATTAAACAGTGGATACTAGAAAGCAGTGTCCATACTTTGGTGATGGTCTGCTCACTGATCTGAACTTCTTCACAGACACTGTATTCAATGTGACCTCTTAAATATGATGATGAACATGTAGGACAGCACAATTCATTTCCTTTTGTTAATGTGATCCAGCACATGCAGATCAGGGGAAAAAACAAACAAACAAACAAAAAAAACCCTGCACTTCCAGATCATGTCAGATATCATAGAATCATAGAATTGTCTGAGTTGAAAGGGACCATCAAAGGTCATCTAGTCCAACCCCTCTGCAATGAACAGGGACACCTACAGCTAGATCACATTGTTCACAGTTCTGTCCAGAGTCATCTTGAGTGATTCTGAGGACAGGGCATCCACCACCTCTCTGGCAACCTGCTCCAGTGCCTCACCACTCTTATTACAAATAACTTTTTCCTTATATCCAGTCTAACTCTCCCCTCTTAATTTGAAAGCATTTCCCGTTGTCTTATGTCTTTTCTGTACTGAGAGCAGAAAAAAACATAAATGTAATTACATCTTTCCTTACTGTCCAGGGACAACCACCCACATGTTCTTACTGCTTCACACTTTAGAGAAACACTTCCCAGTGTATTTCTCCTTCATGATGAATGCCACAGCCTTCCGACCCCAGAAGCCTCACTACAACACACAGTGTCACAGGAGCATTCACACTTCTGGGCTCAGGAAGCTGACAGGAACAACCTGTCTTTGTGCTGTTGTGGAAATTTCACAGTGCTCCTCCAAGTGCGGCTGCTTTTCAAATGCAGGAACGATAAAAGGACTGGATTATATCCACTGCATCCTGACACTGCTAAATGCAATTGACCTCTTCCACTCACTCCAATTCCAAAACACGTCCTGTTATTCAGTATTAAATTTCTTTTGGCATGCAGTGTATAACAGAAATGGTATATAGATTAAAAATGCAGACATTCAGCTTTTCCTGGAGATATTTCACATGTGGTGAGGCAGCCACATGTCAGTTATTTAAAACAAACCCAACCAACTAATGCTGAAGTAGAAGAAAAATGACTTGATACAATTCATGACTGAAACCTGTAGCTCTTGCAGAGGTTCTAGCCTGGCTCTGGAGGAGATGCTGTTTTAGCATGCCTTCATCTGACGGATATGCAGACAGATGCCAGCTCACAGCATCCAGCCCTCCCCAGGAGTACCTGACCCTACCCTCACCACCTCTGTTGTTGCCTTTCTTCCTTCCTCCATGATGTGGACCCATCCTCACTCTTCATGCTTTCTTGCTTGATTTATCTGACCTCTATGGTGTCTCCTTTCCCGTTTTCTTCTGTATGTTGCTTAGAGAAGACAGATGGTGGGAAAACCCTAAAAGCAGAGGGAATGGCTATGGGCTGACAGCTACAGGAACCTTCTGAAGCTACCAAGTTTTTCAAGCTGCCTCTCTAAGTCAGTCTTATGCATTTAATGGGGACTTTGGACCAAACTGGACATTCTCAAATTGCATTCATTAGTGAGAGCCATAGTATGTGTCCAAGATAGTGTTTTGCCAAGTCATCCAGCATACTGAGCAATGAAACACTGACTGGAGGCAGTGGGGACAACATCCTGAGAGCCATCGCAGTTAGTCATCAATGTGGTACGGAACCACCAGGAACCACCATCACCACAAAATCCATCACCAGAACAAATAACCCCCTGAAATGTAGCTCATGATGCTCGGGAGGATTGAGAACATGCTTCTGGATGTGAAGAAAAGATAAACATTGTCATTCTACTGTCAAAAACTCTGGCATGTACTGTTTAATATGTGCATATTTTCCTTTGGACAGATGTGGCCATAAGTTCCTTAAAACATTCCTGCATAAAATGGAAGCATAGTATGCAATACAGCATGTGGCAGATGCATTCAAGGTATATTCTATGTTCTCCTTAAGTAGGCAGTGTTTGTTTAACCCATCATTACTCACTGTAATTAAATATTGCTGTTGTTATTCCTTTTAGCACCAATTAAAAGTTGTTCTGTACTTCTTTGCCCAGTACTTAACAGAAGGCTGTAACCTGCAGGCTCAAGCCTTGTGAAGCTTGTGTACATGAATAATTTATAAACCAAAGAATGGCTGCCATTTAACTAAGTAAAACTACTGAAAGGAGCGAAGTAGCTCATGCTTGAGTTCTTAGAGGGAATTGACCTCAACTTGCTCTTCAGATCTAGACTGCCCTATTAAAAAGCCTGCTTGTCTGGTTTTTATGTGTTTTATACAAGCTGGAAACACAGATTTAAAAAATTGCCTTTAAACCTGAAGTTAGACTGAACTTCCATAAAGGCTATAATATTGCAGACAGTGTCATGAACCAAAGGGTTCCTGTGCTCCCCGGGTAACTAGATGTCCAGTAGTTCTTCTATGACTTGGAGGACATAGATGGGATTGCTATTTATATTTACAGGATAGTTCTGTCAATGCTTGAAAGCAGGCATCGATTTCAGTAGGGTTCATTTTTTTCCATTTGCTGCAGTATTTTTAATGTGAAATGTAAATCCCTGGGAAAAAAAAAAAAAAAAATAATTACAGCATTCTTAGATTTTCCTTAAGCAGAGACAAAGCAGAGAAAATTGTAAAGGATGATAAAACTATCATATAATCATAGAATCATAGAATTATAAAATGGCTTGGGTTGGAAGGGACCTCAAGGATCATCAAGTATGTAGGGTCATCAACCTCCACATTTAATACTGGACCAGGCTGCCCATGGCCCCATCCAGCCTGGCCTTAAACACCTCCAGGGACAGGGCATCCACTCTTGGTAAAGAACTTCCCCCTGATATCAGCTATCATATTCACAAAAAGCCATCTTACCCTTAAAAACTGTAGGAAAAAATCTGAGAAGAGCAAAGCTCTTCCTGCTTACCAAGGAGTGAAATGTAACTTAGTTTACTTGTTACATCAGGAACACAGCACTGCTTTTTCAGGGTATTCAGCCTGATGATAGATTCTGTCCACTGCACTCCAGAAAATCTCCACAGATTTCAGGGATTGAAGTTGTAATAGAAATAATCATAGAATCATAGAGTCATAGAATCGTTGAGGTTGGAAAAGATCTGAAAGATCATCTAGTTGAACCATCCACCTACCACCAATGTTGTCCACATGCTCCTTAGTACCATATCTAAATGTTTCTCAAACACCTCCAGAGATGGTAACTAAACCACTCCTGGGCAGGCCATTCCAGTACCTGAATACTCTTCTGGATAAGTTTTTCCTAATATCCAGCCTTAACCTCCCCTGGCACAACTTGAGGCCATTCCCTTTTGTTCTAGCTGTAGTTACACAGGAGAAGAGGCCAACCTCCATCTTGCCACAACCTCCCTTCCCTACTGTAGGGAGCAATAAGGTCTCCCCTGAGCCTCCTCTTCTCCAGACTAAACAATCCCAGCTCCCTCAGCCACTTCTCACAAGATTTGTGCTCCAGATCCCTCACCAGTTTTGTTGTCCTTCTCTGGACATGTTCCAGTGCCTCAGTGTCTTTTTTGCAGTGAAGGGCCCAAAACTGAACGCAGTACTCATGATGCAACCTCAACAGGGATGAGTACAGGGAGGTGATCACCTCCCTGCTTCTGCTGGCTACACTTTCTGATACAAGCCAGAATGCCACTGATCTTCTTGGTCATCTGGGCACACTCCTTGCTCATGTTCAGCCAAGTGTCAACCAACATGCCGAGGTCTGTTTCTTCCACACAGTCTTCCAGCCACTCTGCCCCAGGCCTGTAGCATTGCCTGGGGTTGTTTTGGCCAAAGCGCAGGACTTGGCACTTGGTCTTGTGTCAATGGTTTATGTTGAACTTCATCCCATTGGCCTCAGCCCAGTGAGCCAGTCTGTCCAGATCACTCCGCAGGGCCTTCCTACCCTCAGGCAGATGAACACTTCCTGACAGCATGGTGTCATCTACAAACATAGTGAGGATGCACTCAAATCCCCTTGTCCATGTCATCAATAAAGATATTAAACAGGACATGCCCCAGTACTGGCCCCTGAGGAACACCACTCATGACTGGATGCCAGCTGGATTTAACTCCATTCACCACCACTCTCTGGGCCCAGCCATTCAGCCAGTTCTTCACCTGCTCTGTGTGGAAGAAGCAGTGTCTGTGTTATCTATTTTGAACTTACAGACCCAAATAACTTATTTTCTCTGTTGTACCTGGGAACATTTGTAAAGGTTGCAGAAAACAGAAACGTGGACTGATTTTCATCTGTATCTGGTTGAAGTGCCCTGGCCACTAAATCATTGTGATGGCTTCCATGTTATTCATTGTCTCACATTTCTGGCTGAGCAGTTATGCCCACTCAACAGGACAGGTGAAGGCAGGATAGATCTCATCCTCAGGTCAGTCTGCAGGAATTACCATGAGTCTGTAGCCGTCTCAGTTTTTCATAGACATCTACACAATTTCTTTTCAGCTTTTCCAGTGCAAACCCAACCTCTTGAAGCTTCTTCCTCCCTTTGTGCTCACTTGTACTTCATCCTGCACTGTTGCACTGCAGGGAACAGGTGGGGAGGCCTTGTAAAGCAGAAAAGTCCGGAGCATAGGTAACTTGAATAAATAAACCACAAGGAGGGAAATGAATCCAGGCTGACTTCTTGCATCCATTGATGAAAGCAGTGTGCCCTGGCAGCCTGCCATACCACAGCTCCAGAGGGATTAGCAAGCTGTTTACCTGCTCTTTCCCAGGCTGGGTAAACTCTTGATCTTGCTCATGTGTACAAGAGCTTTTGACAGTCGCCCTGGCACAATGGGAACCTTCCCGTCTCCGTCATCATTTGTAACCTTTGGGGATTAACCAGCAGAGCCTTCTTATGGTACCCAAAAAAAAAAGCAGCTTATTTTAAATTAACTTCCAGGACAAAAAGAGCTGCTTACAAATGCAGTTTGGTCAGTAGCTAATTAAGTTGGATGCTCTGTCAGCGTGCTTCAGCCTTTTCCCAAGGGGAAGACAGGGCTATTCCTGTTCTCAGAGCACTGGCTCCTGGGTAGTTCCATGGAAGAGCAAGGAGCAGTGGCACACAAGTACATGTGCCCACCCAGGAGGGTATGGTAAACACTTCCTTCTCATGTGGTAATCTGTTCAGGTTGAGTTCACTAGAGACTAATACCCCATTGTGCCCCTGGACACTTTGTATAATGCTAAACTTGAAATGACAAAAAAAAAAAAAAAAAAAAATGCTGCTAAGAAATCTCAGTAGCAGTTCGTAGAACTCAGTTAAAAAGGTTTCTTGGAGCATCAGGAATAAGGGCACAATTACAGCACCGAGCAATGCACTGCGGTATGTCACAACAAGGACTGCAGTATTTTACACATGTGCCTGTGGCAGTGGTGTTTGCAAAATCATTATTTTTCCTCTCCATTTTATCTTCATCATAACCATTTTCCTTCATACACATGAACAGGCACGTATTAAATAGGATTTCTGTGATTTGGGTCAGAGAACAGGTATCAGCAATTGTGATTGTTTGGCAGTGAGGCATGTATTGTTGCTGAGTGCCTTCCTGTAGTTCACACCACCAGCAGTGTCCCAAGCCTGCAGTGTATGGATAGCAAGTTCACTAAGTGACAAGAAGGCAGCAGCCTGGAGAGTCCTCCAGGACTTCGTGGAGCTCCTTCTGTCACCGTGTGAAGGGACCTCTACAGTCACCAGCAGTAATAGCCCATACTTTAAATGGCTCCACTTGCCCAGATCTTATTTTGACTTGGTCCTGTTGTTGTTGCTTTGCTTCTCAAGAACCGGCATCAGCACTTAAAGTTGTCAGGCTCCAAGGACTGTCTGTTGAGATAGACTTGAGCTACCCAAAGTAGCAACATTAACAGCATTGATGGAGCCTTAAATAGAATTGGCAGCTAAATAAAGTAACAAAAGATAATTCACACCATGGCTTGTCACTCTCCATGCAAACAAACCAAGCTCTCATGCAGGCCCAAAAAGATTTGTTAAATGTAAATAGAAAAATCCATCCCTTTTCTGCCACAGTTAACAGTGATGTCATGTCTTAATGAACACCACAATATCACCACCCCCTTAAAAATTCTGGCATTCATTTTTTTTTTTTTTTTTAATTTTGGAAGGAAAAAAATGAAAGGGGACAGAGATAAGGATTACTTCTGTTCTGTCTTTAATTTATTCAATTTCTGCTTCTCCCTGAGTTGGCACAGTGAAATTAAGGTCCTAAATGAGAAGGAAATCAAATAGTTAATCTGCAGTTCATCCAGAGGCACAAACTGAGACTAAGAGACCTCTCTGGTATTTCTGGGTGCCACTGGTGGATTGAAGGGAACAATTCCTGCCCCATTTTTGGTTTTCAGGTTATGCACTTGCTCAAATGCTTTTTTGGTTTTGATTGTCATGTTGGTAATAGATGTATAGGAATTGCATGCTAAAAAACAGGAGGATGTATTACATTTACAATAGTAGGAGAAGAAACAGTTTTCCTTTTCCCCTGGATTCTTAAAGACATCAACATTTCTTCAAGGAGCTGCTTGTCCTTATCTCTGTTAATCATTGAGTGCATGACAATATGCAGTCCTCTTCCCTGAAACAATATTGACTATCCTGTAAATACCTTACCAAGAAACAAGCATCCAAACTTCTTAAGCTGCCTTGTCATGTGCCATAGAAACATAGAATCATTTGAGATGGAAGGGACCCTTAGAAGTCATCTAGTCCAACCCCCCTGCAAGGAAAATGTACATCTGCAGCTAGATTAGAATCATGGAATCATAGAATCACAAGAGATCAAAAGGAAAGGACATACAAAATCATCTAGTCCAACTGTAGATGAGGTTGCTCACAGCCCTTCCAGCCTGACCTTGAATGTCTGCAAGGATGGGGTATCCATCACCTCTCTGGGCAACCTGCTCTGGTCCCTCACCATTCTTATTGTAAAGAACTTTCTCCTTATATCCAGTCTAAATATCCCCTCTTTTAGTCTGAAATCATTTCCTCTAGTCCTATCACAACAGACCTTCTAAAGAGTTTGTCTCCTTCTTTCTTTCCCAAGCATCTCCCATATGAGGAACAGGAGATCAGTGGGAGGCAAATAGACAAGGCCAGGCTCTTGCTGGTGGTGCGCAGTGATATGACAAGGAATAGTGGCCTAAAACATGAACATAGGAAGTTCCATACAAACATGCAGAAGAATTTCTTTACAGTAAGAGTGACAGAGCACTGGAACAGGTTGCCCAGAGAGGTGGTGGAGTCTCCGTCTATGGAGATATTCAAGACCTGTCTGCATGCCTACTTGTGTAACCTACTGTAGGGTACCTGCTTTAGCAGAATTGTTGTACACAATGATCTCCTGAGGTCCCTTCCAAGCCCTGCAATTCTGTGATTTTTATAAACCCCCCTTAGATACTGAAAGTTTGCTATCAGGTCTCCCTGGACCCTTCTCTTCTTCAGGCTGAACAGCCTGTCCTCATAGGAGGGGTGTTGAACCTGTCTAGGTCTCTCTAAATGACATCCTGATCCTTGGGATATCAACCATACCACAAAGCTTGGTGTCATCCGCAAACTTGCTGAGAGTGCACTCAATCTTATCAGTGATCTTATCACAGCACTCAAGCCATCTTGGTATCAGCCTGTGGGCCTGATACTAAAAGAAATGAATTAATTATTTAAACAGCACAAGGATTTTGCAAGCGCTGTCTAGCAAGTTGTCGTATATTTGGATTCATATTCTTGAAGATGGTTCAGTAATGCTGTCCTGGCTTAAACCTGGAACTGATCATTTCATTTGTTTTCTATAGCACTTGATTAAATTAGTTTCTTTTCTTGTTTGTGAGATATTCACAAAGAACTTGGTTTTCTCTGTCTGACTTTTGCCTAAGTGCCAGATAACTTACACAAACTAACCTGTCCACGAACTGTTGATTTAGATTGGCAAACAAAGCCACGTGGCCGAGTTCCAAGCTGCTGATTGGAAACTACTTATACAAGTCTTCTGTGGCAAATAATAAATGGCAAACTGCAATTCATGTGCATACTCACAGACAATGACCAATATCTCACTTCATGACTGCAGAATGAACCTCCCACTTGGCCCTTCCTACGCTAGGCAGGCTGTGCCAATATGACCACTGTGGAAGTACAGCTTGTACTTTGCAATTGATTTTATAGCTGACTTCTACAGCTCGCTTTAAAATAAACTACAAGCATACAACCTGAATGACTTTTCCAACTTTTGTCTTTCTGTCTTTTGCCAGCATAATGTTTTTTGGAACTAACAAATCATAATCTCTAAGAGATGGAAACAAATCAACATTTCTACTATAGACAGGATTATAAAATTCATTTTCTAATACACATTTTTAACTTGACTAGCTTTAATGAAGTGACCCATCAAAAGAATAAATATTAAAAGATAGGAACTTTGATGGTAGAAAAAGTTTCATTAGAAAGCATTAATAGAGAAAGGATCTTTCTTGAACTATCTAAGAGTATATTTGTGAGAGGTCTTTCTGCATGACTATGAAATTTAATTTCTTAACTAGCGGGAGGGGATTGGTAGAGCCTCTTTGTGATCCCTGTTATTCATCAGGAAGGAAGGAAAATAAAGACACTGTAGTAGTTAGTAAAACACCAGAAAGAATGATTCTTGTAAAAGTAATCAGATAGAAAGTAGTACAGATAATGAGTTTCCACATGGGAGACTAGAAGATACCAGTGAGTAGCAACTGAGAAATGAATCTGTACAAGACCAAGTGGCCCAGGTAACAAACAATAGAATTTAAATTACTCTGCAGAATGTAAAAATAAATGTTGTAGGGAAAATGGAAACACAGTGGAACAGCAATCAAATTTTAGTCTCTGATAGGGAAGCTTTTATGCTGACGAGAAAAGAGAAATAAATAGGAGACTGCTATATCATCAGTCTCTTGAGTACTGATGACTACATAGGTAAAGATTTCCTTAAAATTACTAGAAAATACATTAACAGTGTAGGAAGATACATACTGTGAAAGACAATATTATTAAGGGAGGCTTTCAGCTTCAAGATACCAATCAGAGATCAAATTCAACTATAATAGTCAGGCCCATATATCTGGTTTGATAGCCAAGACATTTACTCGTCAGTTTGTGAACTGAAAGACAAATTCCTGAACAAAGAAAGGATTTGTGTTTGGTCTTGATAGAAAATGAGGCTATTGTAAAAATTTTGGCCACAGAAGGCAGCCTTGTTTCATGTGGATTTATAATTACCTGGAGGGGTCCACAAACAATGCCTGTACCAAAGATATTCCAGTTTCAGAAAGGGAATCTTTAAAAAGCAGGAAGACCTAATGAGCAGAATTAATGGCACTGTGCAGTTCAGAAAATACAATTATTTGGATATCAAAAAGAAATTAAGGAATATGACGTAGAGTTTTGTACCAAGTAAACGAGAAAATTGTGAAGAAGGGTGCTAAACTTGTATAGGCAAACTGCTACATAAAAATTATATTGGAAGCAAGTAAAAAATAAAAATATGAGGAAAAATGAGTTTCACCAAAATTCAAGGTTACTTACAGTGCAAATCTAAAATCTTTACCTGTAGCTCTCTCTGTGTAACAATTTTTTGCAGTGCTCATTACATGAAGTCTACAGACACCTTAAAATTTCACTGTGATCTTTAATTAATTTAATGGATTATCTGTTTTCTTTTTCTCCTGGATGACAAAAATTTTTACTGGGTAATTAATTACATTTCAAACTCATTTGCATCGTAGAACTCTTATTCACAGTGTTTGAGATGCTTCTCATTTCTGTAATTTCACCTATTTCATCCCATGGACAGAGCTTATATCCACAGCCAAATACAATGGCAGAGCACACTGCTGATTACAGCTCGGCTCAGCCATCTTTAACGAGATATGTTGGCCTTCTCCATCAAGGAAAATAGGAGGAAGGCAAACAGTTAAAAAGATGTAAGAACCCAGCCCAGTAACAAGCTCAGGTGGGACTAACTGGAATGTTTCACATTCCTTTTAAGTCTTGTCTTTGATCTGTTGCCTTCTTCTGGCTTTACTATGTAATAAGAATCCTACAGTCTTTAATATTATAGGTTACTCCACTCTTTCAATGCTGTCCTGAAATTAAGGAACAGAAGGATCACAATAGCAATTTACACAGTCTGTGGATGTCCAAACTACAGTCTCCATTTTCTTTCATTTTCACCCATTGTTCAATAATTCATGTGTACTCAAGATTTCAAATTACTTTCAAGTTCTGTGACTAATAGGGTGTGGAGCTATAATTTACTTTCATGAATGTTTCATAACTTCCTCTCCAGACAATTTGGAGAAGGTATCTCAAAACCTCAATTCCTTATCATTTTGACAGGGATTCAGTAGTTTAGCTGAAATTTTATCCAAATTTAACATGTAAGTTCTGCCCATCTGCAAAGGTAAATAGATTGTGTTGCCATTTCACTTATCATTACTTTCCACTTACAAGTAGTGCTTAAGATGCATTTGGATAGGCTCCCAGTGCAAAGAAGGGCAAAATATAGGATGTGAAACATCAATTATTTAAACCAATATTCATTACAATGGATATAGTCTCTAGGAAAGGCTAATGTTCTCAGAGATACATGTTGGTCTTGATTTATAGATATTAACTCATGTACTGATATTTAGAGAGAATAAGTACTAGGTAGACAAGGAGAGGATAAAAAAAAAAAAGGCACCAAGGCTTGATGGAAAAAAAAAAAAGAAAAAAAAAGAAAAAAAAAGTGAGATTTATTAATATTTTATTTTCTGCCATTAGGGCTGCAGATTCTGTCCCTTAGATTCTGTCAGAAAATCTTACCACTTTTGTCATTTACCATCTGAAAAATATGGATCCTTTCCAGTGTTTCTTTTCCTCCTTCTCTCTGGAGCTCCTAATACTGATGCCCTGCTCCCAGAATGCCTGCCTAGAGTGGCTCTCCCCTTCTCAGAAACACCCTTCTCTCATAATCTTGTGCTACCAGTTCTTGGCTTGTGCTTTTCCACAGCAACATCAGCCCTGCTCTTGAGGTAGCACAGAGACCTCACAACTCTTACTGTAGGGTTACCAGTGTATGTTAGGTATGTGCACCAACCCCTTCATTCATGCACACATCTTACACTCACCTTTCACCAGATGATGTGAAACCCCCCTCATTGTTCCAGCCTCTTACCCCAAAGACATTGAAACACCATGAAAGGCAGCAACACATGCAATGTATATGTGTAGCTTTCCCACAGTTAGCCACAAGTTAACACGTGAATGGCATTTCCCCAGAGCTATGGCAATGTCGGGCATATGCAGCCCAGTTCTCAGAAGAGTTGCCTAAGGAAGTGAGGGAATAGACAGTATTGTTTTTGTAAGAATAGGTTGGACAAATGACTAACAGGAGTGGCAGAAGCAGAGACAGATAAACCTGCCTTTGGGCTGAGGGAGGGATTTGAAGACAAAGTGCACTTCCTTTCTGCTCTTCTTTCTATCATTTTATTTGTCTAGATACACTGATTTGGGCATTTTTCCTAAAGCTTCCCTCCCTGCCCACTCTAATTTGGATGATGGAACAAGCAGAGAGATGCTGGGACAGGAATCAGGGTGTGTAGGACGTTTTATTTTTCTGTATTGCCTTGTTGTTCAGTGAGCTTCTCACATCTGCCCTTGATAGCCAAGACTCAGCATTTGCAAATAGATGCCATGGCAATTTATCTGGTTGGGGTTTTTTTGCTTTTTTTTTTTGTTTTTTGCTTTTTTTTTTTAATAATAAAAATCAATATAAAAAAAAAAGCACTTTTTTTTTTTCAAATAATCACATGAAATAAGAGGAAAATAAATCCTAATTTTTATGATTAATTATTACAGTAAAATGTGAAGAAATGTATGCTTACACAGTTTAAAGTTAGTCTGGGCTTGACAGAGATTTTCATATTTTCTGAGACACCAGTATTTTGTCCCATCCATTTTACTTGTGTTGCACTAATCTGCTAAATTCTTTCTTGAATCTGCTGGAAGACTCACAACCTTAATTTCTATCAAATCCTCATCAAGTTGCAGTTATCACATTTGAAAAGCAACCTCAGAAAATCTGGGTGGAAATTAGTTCATGAATTAGAATGAGATTTCAGGATAAGTTTGAGCAAAGTTGATCCCACTCTCATGTCCTATGCCGTTTGGCATTCCCAAGTTGATCTGCAGTGACTGTGACATCTCCTCATTTAGCAAGTATTTCATTTCGTCTTAACTCCTGAGCATCAAGGCTGCGTAAAATGGGGAATCTTGATAGTGCAGTGATTGACTTTTCCGCATTGACTTCTCAAGATAAGGACTAAAATATCTTTGAAGTTAATATGCTTCCCAGTAAGGGAAAATATCTTACTCCGCAAGAGAAAATATTTGAAGAACGTGGAGGAGTGAAAAAAAAAAAAATCAACAAAGAAAAAGACATATAAATTACTTGTGGATGAAAATTCAGCTATTGGCAGTCTTGGTAAAAAGCAGGACTAGCAATCAGTAAGCCGAAATGTAAATTCAATAAACATGCCTGTGTGTAGAAGCTGATAAAGAAGAACTGCTGTAACCTGGCTGTAAACAACAAGATTGTGCTTTAGGCTGTGTTAAGGGCAAAAGCAACTTATTTGCAGTACTTCCTTAGCGTATAAGCACACACAACCCTTCCATGTTCAAAAAATTACAGCCTTATAGGCTGAAATATATGTTGCAATTCCAAAAAAAAACTGCAAGGAGAAAATGTGTTGGTACAGATTTGTGGAGAAGAGAACTTACCTTAAGTAATTTTGTTTATCAATTCTCCCCTACACAGACGAATCCATCCAGACGCCCCCAGCTCCCTAGCACAGACCCAACGTACTGCTGCGCAGTGGCCTAGCACTGGCTTCCAAACCCTTTTTCTCCCTCTCCTTCTGTGTTGAGAAGGAAATATTACAATAAGAGCGTTTCCAAGGGGAAATCATGTGAACATGAGACCCGTGAGGTCTTTACCCTTCATTCACATCAGCTGTGGACCTCTTCCAGACTGTTCACAGGGAAGCTCCTACCAAAGTCATGTTAGGAAGTATATTTATGTTGTAGTGTTGTATTCTAAGGGTGAAACTTGGCTTGATTCTTTTCTTCAGATCAGAATTATTTTGTGATAATTACTCCAGACTCACTACCCTTTCCCAGCAGGGTTGAACAGAGGACAATAACGTTTTCTGTGCCATTACTATCTCAGTGATATATTAAGTGAAAATCACAATAAGCAGTGTGAACACCATTCATTCCAAAAGTCAGTATTTAAGGTAAGTACCTTTTGCTCTTGATGAGTAGCTCCAACACCCATTACTAGCAAGGGTAAAAGTTAGATACAGAGTTTATTTATTTTATCAGCTGCAGTTGAGGCACGTAGCTCCAACCACATAAGAATTCACTGCATGTAAAAACCCTCGGGATTTCTCTCTGGATAAGGCCAATACAAATGGAGATCCTTCTTCTTCTTATGCTTTCTTTCTCCTGGTAAAATCAAATGGTTCTTTGACATAACAAATTAAAGTGTTTTCTTCTATTTGTCACTGTTATTTGTGCATTTGCAAAATCACAGATGTAAAGGTCTGATGGACCTATAATCACAGAGGATGAAGAATATGCTGGATCCTCACATGCAGTACAATTAAGAACTTGCTTGTCAAATATTTTGTTCCTTATTATTCTTTAGCTGTGGTATTTTAATCACATGTCAAAGGACATAAAAATTGTGCGAATTTGGAAATGAAAAATTTATTAATTGTGTCAGGCATCTCTCCAAGAAATGAAGCGTGTAGAAAATATCATGTTTATGCAGTTGTACTGAATCAACTATTTCTCCTTTGTTAAAGGAAGGAATAAAAAGCAAAGCTGGGAAGTAACCATTATTAAATAATTAGTTTTCACATTCCCTCAGTCTTTTTGTGGTTTTGAAAAAAACTGAGATTTTCAACTCAAATTTCTTGGCATACTGTTTCTGAGATGCAAAAAGCAATGCAAATTACAATGCCAGATTTTCAATTTTGCATTGTATTAAATAATTGAATCATCTTCTAGGCTTGTTGTTTTCTTGTTTGATTTTTTTTTTTTTTTTTTTTTTGGTTATTCCTAAAAGTCCTGGAGATTAGTCTAGCATAATTACTGAACTGTCGTTTTGTTTTGGTCTTTGCTATCTGTTAGTCAGTGCCTAACTACAAATTTAAGTCCTTCACTGTTTCTTTTGTATTTCATCTTTCTTTGGTCTCTCATTCCAGCTCATGAAGCCTGAAAAGTTTCCTTCTGAAATAGAAATAAAGATACCAATGTAATTTGATTTGTCGAAATCATGGACTAAAAATAGGCACCACAAAATATCTGATCTTCATATTTTTTCTTCCCAAGAACATGTCCGTCTCAGTAAAGCAAAAGCTTGATAGCCTAGACCGTATTGCACACAGTATACCCAGCTGAAAGTGAACCACTTAATTAAAAAGACACAATGAAAATTTCTTCCAGAAAGCAAGATGTTGACATCTGCATGTTCTGTAGCTTTAATCCAGCAACACATTGCACTGCATACTGATACTCCTCTATAAATGAGGCAACTCATAAAGGAACATATAATTATTAAATACACACAGTAACAAAGAAGCTCTCTGACTTTTTTTTCCATGTGCTTGTGTGTAGGTATAATCCTACTATTGATGTTTCTTTACCTATGAACTAATAGCCCAAGAACATTTCATATTTGCAAGAGCTGTTGGAGGACATCCAATTCCTAATCCATCCACTTGGATCCCCTAAAACCATTACAGAGATGTCTGGTCCTGGGTTGGTTCTCAGACTGAAGAATGCCTGCTTATCCATGGTAATGGCTTTCTCACTGATTGCAGGAGGAGTTCTATTAAAAGATCACTGGGAAAATGGAACAGAGATTCAGATGGGTGTAAATCTAGTAAAATCTTCCTTTAGAGCATTGTTGCATCATCACAGGCATCAAGCCATTTCGTACAACTGAAGGAAACACCTATCTACACACAAACTGAATTTTTTTATCAGCATTCACAGAATCACAGAATAACCAAGGTTGGAAAAAACCTTCAAGATCATCCAGTCCAATCATCTACATATGACCAAAAGTTCTCAATAAACCATATCCCTCAACACAGAATCCAACTGTTCCTTGAACACCTCCAGGGTCAATGACTCCATCACACTCTGGGCAGCCCATTCCAGTGCCTGACCACTCTTTCAGAAAAGCAGTATCCCCCAATGTCCTGGCTAGATCTCCCCTGGTGCAGCTTGAAGCCATTCTCTCATCTTACTGTAGTGTGACTCAGCTCAAGAGTTTTCAGCTTTTCCCTTTCCATCTGGAAGTTGAATCTCTAGCAGGACTTAAGCTCACTTCTCATACCTTTCATTACCAAGGGTTTTGAATCTGTGCATCCTGTTCTTTTCTTTAGCTATGACACAATAAATTTTGATAGAGCAGTTTTCTGGAGAAGGAGCTAAGATTCACAGAGTGACCCACAATGTGAATGTACCTGTAGATAATCACATGAAAGAGAAAAGAGTGTTTCATTCTTGCAGCAGCTATCCTTGATGCCTCTATCCCATTTTTTTTCAGATTCTGATGAATTTTGCTATTCCGTATCTGAGTGAATAGCTAGGAGTGCCATGATATGCCCCATGATATGGGAGGTAGATATAGAGAAGATAGCCTCAGGCATGGATCTGCAGTCACTGCCAGGTACAAAATTCTCCAATTCACAATGCCACATGAAAGATCTCCTGCTATTTGAATGCACATATGCCCAATACATCTCAGATTAAGTAACCCTTCCTTGACGGACAATTTTGTTCAACTTTCTTCATCAAAGACTAAAGTACGTGAGAAGGTACTATCAAATCTGAAAATAAACTTGCTTTAATGAGATTAATATAGTTGTATGATTACATTCAGTCATCATTTTCTAACCTTGATCTTAATTTTTCTTCAAAATTTTAGTTCCTGTTATATAAAATCTACTTTCTTATGTTCTTCACTACACTCAGTTTTCCAAGTTGCTTTCTAATCTGCTTTAATCTTCATGCCAGTGTCTCCTGCCAGAAATGACTTTTGGGTACTGGTGCATTTTATTGAACCATGTTCTTCTAGACAGTTACTGATGACCCTAGTTAAGCTCAGAAGTGATTTACAATCAGCAGGGTGTTTTATGTGACAGAGAAATAGCTTTAAGCTCTATGACAGCTGTGGAAGGTTCTAGTGAATACAATTTAAGAACCAATCAACTTGGGAAAAAGCATGTAATGAAAATATTATGAGTCTCTTCAATGTCACTTGTACTCACTGGGTATTTATGAGCTTGATGCCAGTCAGTTGTGGATTGTGCTCCCATCCCAGTGGTGAGTGGGGTGCCAACTGCTTCCAGCTGGGGCTAGTTCAAAAGCTATAGCTCCTGCCTAGTAGCTTCTGAATAAAAGGCTGGCTTGGATCAGTCCAAACATCACTGGAAGGTGCTGTGCAGGACTGACAATGGAGAAAACTCTGGGAATGATGCAAGTAATAGTAGTAATAATAGTCTTTTTCTGCTTTTACTGTAAAACTCTTCCAGTGATCATTACATACACTATTCTCACAGAGAAGAAGTAGCAGAGAGAAATGGATTCTGTCTGGGCTTTGCTCAGAACCAGGTCAAATTCCCACAGAAAGACTGTGTGGATGAGAATTGCCCATCCTGGCTATGAAACTGATGTTCTTCAACTGATGTCCAAACAATGTTAAGTGATGTCAAGCTTCTTGACGATTGCTCCTTGTCCTATACTCATACAGTCTATTCTCTCCAGAAGAGTGCTCAGCTATAAGCTTTAAAGAGCTTTTGTGCTTTTTTTAAAAATGTCAAAATACAAAGAGTAATGCAATAGTCTTTCTATAGAGGAGTGAGTTATAAATAAAGCTGTGAAAAAGTGTTGATTCATGCAGCTTTTACGTGTTTTCTGTTTACCATCAGAAGATAACCTATAGAATAGATTGTGACAGGAGTTTCTACAGCATTGTAGCTAGCAAAATCATTGAGGATCACACACTTGAAACTTTATCATGATAGGATGATCTTGTACCTCTTTCAGGAGCTTACAGAGAATTAAAAATGAAACAACACAGTAAAGCTTTTTGGATCACTGGTGTATCTATAACATACTGTTATTATGATATAAAATGCACAGTGTGCTACAATGAACAAGTCTTGGTGTTTATCTCCCTTAGAGGCTCCCTGCAATAATTGTTTCTTGGTAAATTACATCTCCAGAATCTTTATTATTACCGTTATCGTATAAAGAATTTTTCTACCTTTTCCATTTAGCTGTTGTAGGCAATTCCACAGTAGGTATGTGCACGTAATGTAATATAACAACTCTGCAAGATGTTTTTGTAAGTATGAAAATCACTGTATTGCATCATGTCCTTCAGCTGACCAGATTTGGAGCTGATTCTTTGTTAAAAAATGGCTTCTTCCAGTACCAAACTTTTATTTTTATTTTTTTCAGTAATGTTTTGCCTCTACTTTTCAGGCATTTCATCCACATTTTCACTCCTGCCTTTAAATAGCATGGCTTTTCAACCATACATGAGCAAAGAGAGAAGCAGTATGTTTCATTTTGTTTCTTTGCTTTGTTTTCTATAACTTTCCTTAATAAATATAAAGAACAATTTCAAAAGATGATACTAAGAACAGAAATTCATAAAGTTGTGCATCAACAGAGACCTGTTTTTGACAGCACACTGTGATACCTCTCCTCCTGCTCCCATTAACCTTCCCCTCTTCCTTTGGCAATACATTAACTGCTGTTTTTTTCTTTCAGTGAGTGATAATCACCCTCTTATCTAACATCCCCCATGCTATTCCAGAGGTTCAAACTACTCAACTACTTTCAGCTGTCTGAAATGATTTACATATCTAATTAAATACAGAGAAACTAGGATTTAGCTCTGAAGTTTGCTGCTCCTGTTTTATATCCAAAGAAGGACTTGTGTGCCTGAAAGCTTATCTATGTCTTTAAAATACAGAAGTTGTTCTACTAAAAGATTACCAAACTTGTCATGTTAAATGTTTAGAGTGGTAGCAGGATGTGGAGGACAGAGATGGGAGCCAGAAGTAAGGTTCAGAGAAAGCCAAAGGCGAATGCGGTTTCTGACATGATGGGATACTGCTGTGGCAGTGCTTTTGCTCACAATTTGTTTGATTGTCTAGTTAGAATTAGCTCTGATAAAATTACTTGCCTAGTCTGTGTGGGATCGTGAAGTGTCAAGAGTGAAGAATAACAAACAAGCAGCTGAGCCAGGATTATTCTCCTCACACGTTTTTATCTGATGTTAGCAACACTATAAAATCTCCAAGTTTATGAACTTTCCCCAACGGAAAAGAGTATATTTCTATAATGTTGACATCAAAATTCCTTTTTAAGTGATTTAATTTCCATGTCTGGAGTTTGAGTGAGATAAAGAAAACCTTCATTTGCAAATGGCAATGTTGTATGCTTAAAGTGCTCTTCAGTTTTAGTGCTTTAGTTTTTTTAGTTTTCTTTACACTTTGGTAAGAAAATGTTCATATTCGATGGAAGAATAAGATAAACATTTCAAAGTGAAGATTATTAATAAACAGGCATAAAACAATGATTGTAGGCAGAAGTCCTTTAAATTAAAAAAAAAATAACATTTTTCATCCATCATGCTCACGTGATAAATATGTTATGCTTTTCCTTTTAGAAGTTGAACATCTGTGGTAGCCATTGACTGAGTATGCCACAACAAGAATCAGATTTGCTTTTGCTGCATTAAAAGGTGGGTTGACTGACCAAGACTACAAACAAACAAACAAACAAAAAAACCCTGCAAAATCAAAGCCAAACACACAAACAAACAAAGAACTTTAATTCTGACAAACTAGCAATCAAAACATCTACCTGAAGATGACCTTTTAATGTTTCTGTACTTTAAAAATAATTGTATGGGACTACTGTCTCTTCACAGAGAAGAAAATGGGGTGGAAGATGCAGGAAAACCTAATGATGCAATCTTTAAGAAGTCTTTATCCATTAAACAGAGTGGCCATAGTGTAAGGGACAAAAGGGACAAAAATGTTTGCAGTCCTGCAAACCAAAACATCTCTGGTTGAGAAGAGAGGATTACACATTTTAAGGAAAGATTTTAAGATGATGGATGCGATAGGAAAGGAGTGCATACTCCCTTCCTTAGAGCTAATGGTGAAACTGACATGAGCAAATAAATAATTTGTTTCCTGAAACAGAGTGAATCATCCCAGTGCTGGCTCTTACATTAAACCTTCACTGCTGCTCAGCACTTTGCATTCAGCAGGAACTTCATGATGTGTAAGCAAAGCAAAACAGGATAATTGAGAGTCTCTTTCCTCTGCCAGAAAATAAATAGCTCACTGCTCATGTTTAAAGCTTCCTATTGCCTCCTTCCAGAAGCTGTGATATCTTCTTAAATGCCTTGGTACAGGTAAAATTAAAGCACTGGAGATTAAAATAATCTTTAGCTTCATATTTATTTTCAGTGTTTGATTCACTGTACCCTGGGGCTGCTCACAGAGTTGTCAAAGAAAAGTCTCTGTGTGTCTATTCCCTTGCCTCCTCTACTCCCTTCTCTTGGAATACTCTATTGCCTCTCATAGCTTTCCTATAACCAAAATTCAAAAATCTTGTTCCTGGTTTTAAGGTCAGTTATTGGCTAGAATTCAAATACACCAGCAGTGATATATTTGCTAGCGTGATTTCCCAGAACTTTGCTTCCTGCTGCCAGAAGTCCCTCCAAAGCAGGCTCTTGCACCTCCCCTCCTTCCAATATAATCCAATCTCTGCCATCTCTTCCTCCCTTTTCTCTTTTTTCACTCTCACACAATTCATCCTCTACTCTGAACAGAGCTCATGCTGTGCCTGGCTCTGGGGCCAGTGGTTGGTTGGTCCATACCTGGTGGTGGTGGCCAGGGAGCAAACCACCAGCTCACCTGCAGGGGGTACAGCTCAGCATCCCACTATTCCAGGTCACTCACACACCAAACAAGCAGGGAAACAATATCTTGAAATTTCTCACCCTCTGCTTTAATTTAGTGGTCAGACAGCAGTATAAATTGGCATTTTTACTGGTTTATTTTCCTTTAGAAATCAACCTAGAGGCAGGTTATGATTTAAACAGCCTCAAATAGACATGTAAGAAAATGAACTGTGCAAAAACTGTTCATAGTATTGAAATTAAAATGGATGGCATCAATTTCCAGGCTTAATAGCCCACCACAATAGATGTGAGAGGTGCCATCTTGCAGAGTGACTGCTTACAGATATTTGCTTGAGGTTTCAGGAGGAAAAGCTGGTTTGACCTATTTTTGAAAAGGTAAGAATATCATCATGCTGTCAGACTGAAAAAAAATGAACGTACATTAAAACTGCCAGAGAATATATGTAAAAAGAAGATGTAACAAAACCTGAGAAATATTATAAAATAAAAACAAGATAGTTTTACCATAATTACTGAAATTATACAGCAGGTGACTTTTATTTTGTGGTCTATCTTGGAAAAAGTGAGCCATTGTTGGAATGTTGGAACATTCTGCAGCCTTCAGAAGTCCTGTTCACTATCACATATTTGTCATGCGTGATATACTTCTTCACTGGAAAAAAAAAAAGCTCAGAAAGATTAGGAACACTTTTTCTTGGTTATGAGTTCTATGCAAACATAAAAGGCTCCAGTTGAGCTGTCTAGGACACTGAACTTTGAATTTCAGGAAGAAATAAAATTAGCAAGCTCGTGGCTGTTATTTTATTTCTTGGTACAAAATAATTTCATGCAAAAGTAATTTTTGTATGCTGATATTTAGATGGAAATGTGTTTCTGATGTAGAGCCATTTGAAAAATGAAAGTCTACACTGCATTAGAAAAATGTTCATTATTTTGGAATAAGAAATTCAGGGAAAAAATACAGCATGTGGCTGTATGTCTGTTTCTATATGATTCGTGTTTCTGCATTAAGCATCTGAAAGCCTCACTCAGTTTGCAATTTCCCTTGTCTAAATATTACACAACCCCAACCCCCGAAAAATTCAAAGGCAAGAAGACTGATGTGCGTGCACATAGTGCTGTGAATGTCTCTTCCATTTCCCAAATGAAATATCAGGTTTCACAGGTAAGTAAATTATTACTATGTTTTAATCCATCAAAGCAATGCTAGCTTGAAAGCTGCAGCAATGCAGAAGAGCTGCTGGAACTGGGAGGTTGTAGGACGGAACTGGGAGGTTGCAGGACAGGGGAACACCTTGCGCTTCTCCCAGGAGCTGGCAGTTTAATTACAAGAAAGCTCTGACTGGCAAGCCTGGGGATTATCTAGGGGATATCCTATTCCCTGGTGCCAAGAGGAGGTTGAAGACAAGGGGTGCTTCTTCTGTGAATACTTTTCTCTATAATTCATGATACTCATTTTGGCCTTACCAGCACAGGTATGGATGGTGGGTGATATATCCCGCATAGGTCTAGACGACTGTATCTTTTAACCTCTGGCAGAAAATAGAAGAGGCACAGAGAGTGGCAGTCTCTTAGATCAGTGGTAGCTTATGAATTCGATGCTGAAAAGGCAGTGTGATCTAAAGAGATCTTGTGATGTATAACGTTTGATGATCCTGGCACCTTCCTTCTAGGTCCACCAAGATCTGTTGTATCACTTGGAGTGAGTTTTTTCTATTTCCCCTTCATTTACCTCATTTTTAACACTATGAACTCCTGAGAGTACTTATTGTCTGTCACTGAATGAGGCAAAGAGGTCCAAACAGGTCCAAAACATCCTCCTGTCCTATCTCAACCAACACCACCCTGGCCTGCAGGTACCAGGGTTGGGCAGCCACACAATTTCCCCACTGCTTTTACTTCTGCCCACAATGGAGATTATACACCTGTGTTCTGCTCAGGCAGAAAAGGATTCTTTCGTATATGAAAGAACTTTAATAGGCATGAGTCCACACAAATGCAAAGCACACAGAGAACAATCTCTGCAAACACAAATTCCTTTTGGATCCCAGGGCACAGAAATACAAACAATAGTTACATAATTTTTTTTTCAACATTTTCTGAAGTGAATCCTTCAACCGTGTGTATGACGTACAGTCATTTATTAACATCAGCTGAAAATCTGTTTTTTTGAATTTTGAATATAGCCTGTAGGACTACAAAAGGCTCTCAGTAGTTCTATATTAGAGGGCATCTACCAGGGAAGCAATTAACATTCTACCTCCTCTATCACCACCACCGGAGATTTCAGATGCTGACAACTGTTGATATCTGCTCACTTACTTCATTTTCCCCTTGCACATTTGGCTCCCAAGCATGAAAGCTGTTTTCTTAATTCCAACCCTTTTATTAGTGATAATAACAATGCTTCAGTAAGAGCAATTACAAAGCAGCCCCTTGAGAGACTTGGCAGTCATTTCCCCTTATGCTAAATACATCAGGATCTGGCAATTGTTACTGGCAGTTGACCAAAAAGTAGCCTAAAAACTTTCCCACTGAGATACATTTCTCTGTCTCTATCAATTACAAGTCACTGGAACAGTGAAGATGCTGAACGCTACCAGATTTTCTGCTGTAGGCCACCTAACTAAAGCTACTGCTGTCCCTATCCACAACTCACATCACAAGCTTGACTCATTTTCCCACCTTTGCCTAATTACACAATTCTCATTTAATGTGTAGGAAAACATCTACATTCGGGAAAAAGGGAAGAGAGAATTCTAAAATGCTGCAGTCCTCTCCATGGGGAACTCTTATCCAACTAATCCCAAAATCATTTATGTAAAACAATGGGAAGACAGGAGAGAGTCATGCATCATTGTATTGTAGCACACTGTTGGCTGGGGAAGGCTTTGGGGTGGCCCCTGTGGGGCCAACTACAATGGCCCTGCTGCACAGCAGGGCTGGGCCCAGCAGCCAAATAGTGGCACCCGAAGGGAAACGTATTTGAGAAAAGGTAAAAAACACTGTGAGAGAGAGAAGTGTGAAATGGAAGAGAAGCAGCTGTGCACATAAGAGGCAGGAGGAACTCCATGAGCAGAGCAACATCTCCCTGCAGCTCAAGAGTGGACCATGGAAGCAGGCCATCCTCCTGCAGCCCACAGGCACCACACAGAACAGATCTCCCCGTGCAGCCATGGAGGAGCCCATGGTACTGCAGTGTGCAAGGCCTGAAGGCCACAGTCCATGGATACCCCACAGAAGCAGCCCAGGATGGAGCTGCAGCACAAGGAGAGCAGTAGGAGGACTGGGGAGACGCCAAATAAATCTTTCCAAATAAACAAACCCAATGACTATCAAAAAGTAAATTTTGGTTAGCTTAACTGGAATCTTACACATTCTAGTTACATTTTTGCTTTGCTAGATTCTTAAAAAGAGCTCTGGAAACACTCTCTCAAAAATGTATTTCAGTAAGAAAAGGATTTAATTCTAAAATCCTAGGCTACATTGCAGATTTATGGGGATACTTGACTAAGACATAGCTATTATTTTGAGAAAAAGATTCATCTTCTACCGTACTTACCCTTCTTGTACTTGTACTCTGCTTCCTTCTCTGTACACAGTTTCTTCCCTTAAAACATCACCAATCATTTTAATTAAGTTGCCAAGGTTTTTCCACTTCCTTCCTCTAAATTCTGCTATGTTCTTGAGCTCACACAGGATTAGATTAAGCAGCAGAATATATTTTAGAAAACAGAATTTTATCTTGACCTTCAGCTTCTCATCCACTTCTACAAACCAATTCTTCTTTCCCTTAAGGCAGCATCTGAGGAAAAAGCCTCTGTACAAAAGGCTTTCAACTTACGCATACTCCAAGGGATAAGCTGTCAAAATAGTGTATTGAAGGGGCTACATCCCGTAATATTAGCGTCTATTAACACTATAGCAAGGTTTATTTTATACTCACAGCTCAAATGCCAGTTTTGAATCTTGGTGCATTTTTGTTTTGTTTTGTTTTTCTTTAAGAAAATAAAATTTAGCTATTTTAACTCATTAGTTGTTAACTCGTCAGGGTATAATTTTAGCTACCTGGAAAACAAAATGGTAGAATCACCCATAAATTTGAATCAGAGGTTTGGAGACGCTTGTGACATCCTTTACTCTTCTCAACTGATCAAGCAATTTCTACTGCACTGAACTCTGTCTGCTTTGCACATCAAAGATCAAAAGGTCTGTCTAGCCTGTGTTGAACAAAACTTTTGTCTTGTTCTCTTGCTATCATCACAAAGCTTTGCACTAGCTTGTATGATCTATCATACTTAGGGCAAATTGTGAAACAGTGGACCCATGTTAACTGATAGTAATTTTTTAAACCAGTGTACTTGTGTTTTGCCCTGATTTCATATGTATCTATGGGTTTCCTAGAATACAGAATGAGAAGTTATTATTTTCCGTCTGTATTTATTCCAGTATAATTCAATATGTGAGATAATGTTATAACACAGAGAAACTTCAGATCCTTTCTGTCCATTTGAGCAGAAAATTAGGTCATGTGCCTGGGAAGCTGCACGCTGAAAACTTGTTAACCTAAGCCAATAAAATATTCTGAAGTGGGCTTAGTTATAGAATTATAGAAAAGCTTGAGTTGGAAGGGACCTTAAAGATCATCTTGTTGCAACCCCCTACCATTAGCAGGGTTGTCAACCACTAGATGAGGCTGCCCAGGGCCCAAGACAAGCTGGCTTTGAATACTTCCAGGGATGGAGTATCCATAACCTCTCTGGGCAACCTGTTCCAGTGCCTCACCACCCTTTGAGTGAAAAATTTCTCCCTAATATCTGCGCTAAATCTCCCCTGTTTTAGTTTAAAACCACCCCCCTCATCCTATCACTATCTGTCCATGTAAAAAGTCAGTCTCCATCCTGATTATAAGCTCCCTTTAAATACTGGAAGGCTGCAGTAAGGTGTCCCTATAGCTTTCTCTTCTCAAGGCTGAAAAAGCCCAGATGCTTCAGCCTTTCTTCATGGTCATCTTCAAACAACAAGGGGTATAAAAACAGTATTGCTCCTAAGCTGTACAAAATTAATCCCTTATGAAGACCACAATCTGGGCTGTAAACATGGACAAACCTGTTACTGACCCATACAAAAGTAACCGAGAAGAAGGAGGGCACTTTGGTCTTCCTTGCAATTGGGTGCACTGAGGAATGTACAATCCAGAGCAGAGAAGCCATCAAAGGAAAGTTTCATGTTGTAATAAGAGAGGAGCTAGACCCCAGATTTTCAAAATACTTAGTCAAAAGGAACAGTGCAAATGAAGCAGCAGCCACTACGTGACAACCATGGCCCTGGATCTCTTTGGTTATGAGTGTCCTACCCGACTGCTGAGCTGCCTCATCACAATAAGCACTGTGACCAGGAATGTGGTCTGTTCATCGGAGGACCTGCTGAAAAAGAGCCAGACTAGTAACTCTCTAGTGCCCTCACTGCCCATCTTTGCATGACACAGCATCCTCACTGGAACTGGCAAATCTGACTCCTGTCATGTCATTCTTCTTTCACACCTCTTCAAAAACTGCTTTTTATTATTTTAATATTGAAGTTTTTATTTATTTATACAAAAGAAAGATGATCTCATAGAGCTGTAGAGTTCCTGAGGGCATATAATGACATACTGATGACAGTGAAAGTGTCTATTCTTGCTTAATTTTAACCACATGAATTGTCCTGCTGAAGCCAATGGGATGTCGAGCATGCACACGATTTAGATGAGAGAAAATTATTTTTTTTTCTTCAAAAAAGCAAGGTATATTGTGTGTCCAGGTAAAAAAAAAATAGCAGATAATGTGTATTTTTAGTTGGTCTTTAAGGCTGGTTGTTTAATACAACATAAAAGTCAAAACATGGGTGTCAGCTAGTTATATCGCACCAGAGGAAGGGTCAGAAAATGAGCATGATCCTTCTACCATGACTCACTTTCGAGTCATTGTCCCCAAGGTAGGAGGACCTGGGAACATTTTCCACGCTCCCATGAATGCAGAGGTTATGAGTGTTCCCGTAAAATCCCATAAAAGTCAATTTAATTCAGTGGGTACAAACTGACTAGAAATAAGAACCTGATGTGCAAGCATTTCCAAATGCCCAAAAGCAAATACCTTTTTCTCCCTGTGTGCTGCGAGAAATCTAGTCTCAGATGTAGAAAATAGTAAAACATCTTTAAATGCCATTGGAGAGAAGTGGAAGACAGCAACACAAAGGCATTGGCTCTTCAGCCCAGTTATTTTCATATACTACCAAGATTTGATACTCCAAACAAGGTCTTAGAAACACTGGAGTAAGACACAGTGGTACTTCTGTCATATACATTTGCCCACATCTACTGTATGTCATCTAAATACAATTTGATTTATCCATTCTAGCTTTTCATCTAAATGGTGTAGAAATTGAATATTGTAGGCATTTTGTAAAGTGGCAAGAGTAAAATTACAGCATCTCTGCTAGACACTGTTATTGCTCCATTTTCCACCCTCAAAATGATTTCCAGTTTTATAGAACCACTCAAGTTTTATGACCCTGCTGTCATTGTAAAAGTAACACACCGGTATTTTCTCTTATGCATTATTTCTAGCAATGTGAAATAAACAGCAGTTAGGAGATCCTTTTACTATGTTGCTCCTCTCTTATAAATTGTTTTTAAGCTTCTACAGTAAAAAAAAACATGTCAAGTATTTAGTCACATCCCAGAAAATAGACAGCAATCAGTAAACACAGATGCTACTTTTGCTGTAGGAATTTCATGCTCTACTAATACATATTTCATTAAAGTCCACAGCTAAATGTTCACAACTTAAGTGCCAAATTATGATGGAATTCCACATCAATTTCAAATTCTTGCCATCCTATGTTCTACAGCATGAAGACTTACTTGCCTTCTGCAATCTTTATGTGTATTCTATGAAACTTTCTCTTAAATCTGTATTTAAGAAGACATTACATACATTTCTCATTTGTACTTACAGTGGTTTGGTTGTTTTTAGATATATATATATATGCATGAAAAAAAATATTTTCTCTTCTCTGATTAGAAATAGTGATGCCCAGAAGAATTTCTGAAAGTTTCATTAAACACCAGATAGGCTGGTGAAAGCTTCATGGTCAGCAAGGATCAATTAAATAGATTACAACGTGGGCAGTATATGAGTTGATGAAAATAAATGTGCTTATACCAAAGGGAGACAGAATACTGCAGCATACCTGCCAGGCTCCTGCATGTGCTCTCCAAGCATCCACTGCTGGCCCCTGCCAGCAGAAGGGCACTGGCCTACCTGGAGCTTTGGACTCATCAAGTACAATCCTTCCTATTTTTATTATACCCATTTCCAGCTGCTCTTTCTCCTACACCCCATCCTCCTCTATTCATTAAATTCAGCCTTATATGCCATTATACAATTGTATATGTTACCCATAAACTTGGCTGAGAAAGGAGCCTGTTTTCTATCCTTCTTTATTATCGATATATTATACCTCCTTAAATATATGGCAACATGATATGATTTATATGTGTCTGAACCCCATTTAAAGGTGTATTTTGCCTTTGTATACAAGAAAGGAATAAATGGATTCTTGGTGGTCAAATCATCTAGTTAGGCCTCAGTTAAAGAAAAGTGAGTAATTAACTATCCAAAGAATGTCATTAATAATGCTGCTCAAATAAACCATGATGAGCAATCTGACAGGTCCTGGCATTCTTCTTTACTTTCTTGTAGTGTATACTCACTCAAAATGTCTTTGAAGATATTAATTACCTGGGCCTTTTACCACTCAAATATAAATTCAAGGAATTATAGAGGGCTGCAAACAGATGTAAAGAAAAGGGCACCATACTGACAGCACTTTAGGACTGTTATTGCAAAACCCAGCCAAACATAAATGATCAGACATATTGTTAAGAAATATAACTTCCCAGGAAAAGCAAAATATAGAAAAAAAAACAATGAAGATGATAAATAATAGCTCAAGGAAGCAAGATGTAATAATGCATTTTACATAATGGACTACATATTGTTGTCTGCATGGTGCAGGCTTCTGAAAGAGTATTGCAGTATGAGGAATCGAGGATCACATTAGCCTGGAGAGAGGCAAAAGGCACAATTATCATCAACTGTCCAAGCACTCAAGTGTATCCAGGCAGCTATAATCTGTACTGTATTAAAGAGCAGAGCCGCTTCAGATATATGAGCAAACCTAAAAGAATAAAAAATTGCTGTAGCGAGGGTAAATTGCAATACTTATTGCTCAGTAATGACAGTTGCAATATTTTGCCTTGTTCTGATGCATTCATAATGTGCTATTAGCATTTACTGTTATGAATATCCCCAGTTTCTCAGCTAGTTTACTAATAACAAGTACAAGAGAAATCTCGTACTGTACTACACTCCCAAAGCTCAGACCTTTAATAGCTATTGGTGAGTACTAGCATCCACACTCAGAAGGCAAAGAAGCTGACTCTTGAAAACATAATTATCTTGTTTGTGAAAGTCTGAGTTTTAAGCATGCCAACCTACCCTTAAATTCCCAAACACAGGATTCTTGTTTTAATCTGAGTAGTTCTGCATCTCAATGCCAGCTAAGCAGAATGATGAGTTATCTGCCAGAAACACAAAGCCCGCAGATCTTCCCTTAGGAACTCCCCTTACAAGGAGGTGATCTGGGGTGCCATATTTGTGCAGATTCTCAGGCAGTTTGCTTGAAAAGTCCCTTGTCTTATTCAGCTTAGTGAATGTTGGAAAAGAATGAATATGTGCAAAGCTTGTAAGGCACTTCCACAAGACTGGCACCTTTGCTCAAACTCAGTACCACAATAGCATTCTCACACAGCATCCAGAGAAGAGTTGGTCCATTTGTACATTTTAAGCATAAAAGTCATTGGTTTCAGACCAATGTTCTGAAGGCTCTCTGGAACACAATGGAGACAGAGACAAAGTCATATATTTTTCCCCTCTGTTTACATGACAGATTTTGCAGATCTACAATCAAACATGCATTTCCTGTTCAAAAAGAACTAGTTTACACATCTGGCTTGACAGTATAACATATCTTAAGTTGGCTTCACACCAGTCCATCACTTATTATTTCTGCTGGTCTCATTCCAGCAGAGCAATTTATTATGAATAAATAACTCAAAGAAAGCACTGTTCATAATTTTCAGTACCTTCTATGATCTTTAACTACTGTGATACATTTAAGTGATAAAAAGATCAAAGCCAATCACAATATTTTAACATAAAAAGCAAACAAACAAACAAACAAACAAAACCTAAGTGGTGGCAGAATTCTCCCACTTCTATACTTACTCTTTTCTAATCCACACACTTGGGAGAACTCTCTGTACTTGTCAAAAATGCTTTTTTCCTGCTGGCTTCTGAGTAAGCTGGGATCAGGACCTAATTAACATAATATGCTATAAAAACAGTGCATTAAAGGCCAAAGATGACCAACTTAAATTTTCTTGGCTCTCAAGGAAAACATAAATTCAGTGACTTCTTACAATGAAGTTAAAATTTCCCACACCATGCTTTTAATGAAATCTTTTTCCTGGAATGAACAATACAACAGAACACAGTAAAGAAACCACCCTAAGGATGAACTGCATTGCAGCTGTACAAGATATTTCTACATCCTGCCTCCAGGAACAGAGCTGGAGTGAAGCTGCTGTGGCCTTTGGGAAAGATCAGAAAATGTTATCCCTTTGGCACAGCACACACCTATCATGCACTCTCACAACCGCACTTTTGGAGAAGGAAGACCAGATTTGGCAGGAATCCTGAAATGAGAGACTGAAGCTCAGTTTCTTGCTGCCATCTTGGGGAATGTCAGGACAGAACTGACTGGGTAAGGTTCTCTGCACTCACTCAGCCGCGCCTCAAGCACTGTGTGCAGTTTGGTCACTACAATATAAGGAAGTAAAACCATTAGAGAGTGTCCAAAGGAGGGCTACAAAGATGGGGAAGGGTCTGGAGGGGAAGGTGTAGGAGGACCAGCTGAGGTCCACGGGTTTGTTCAGCCCAGGCTGATGGGAGAGCTCGTGGTGGCTGCAATTCCTCATAGGGAGCGGAGGGGCAGCGCTGAGCTCTGCTTTCTGTGACAGCGATGGGAACAGATGGAACGGCAATGGAATCACGGGGGAGGATCAGGTTGGAAACTAATAAAAGGTTCTGCAAGGTTTTGTACACTGACACAGGCTTCCCAGGGTAGTGGTCATGGCTCCAAGCTTCCGAAGTTGAAGAAGTGTTTGGACAACATTCTCTGTCATAGGGTTTGAATCTGAGTGGCCCTGTGTTGAGCCAGGAGCTGGGCTCAATGTTCCTTGTGGGTTTCACAGGATATATCCAGCTCAGGATATTCTATGATTCTATGATTTAAGGGCCTGCCATCCATGCTGGACTGCACCCCATAAATTGCCTATTAGTAGCTGGGACATACTGTGCTCAGAACTAATTTTATCAAAAAAGATCCAGTTAGAAAATCTGAGATTACTCTAAAATTCAAATCAATGTACAATAAAAGGAGATCATCAGAAGATCTGACTGAAAAAAAAATATCCCACCTGAACTCCATTAAAACTGATGTAGACACAGCAAAGAATTAGCACTGTAACCAAGTTGTGTGTGCATGTGAGGACCCTTCCTTCCCATAGTGAGAAGATATGGCTCTTTTCAGACTCCATTACTACTTGAAAATGAGTCTACGCACTATTCTGTGTGTATTTTTCAATATGATTATTATCTGTTCTTGGAGGGTTCTTGTTTTCTCTTTAAGAGATAAAACGCTCATGTTCATTGCAGGATGAGTATTCCCCTGTGGAGAGGAATCCAGGTCAAGGACTCCAAACATCCCAGCTGGCTGGCACCGAGCATGAGTGGGTCCATGACATGGCAGTGGGAGCAGCCGGCTGTCTCCATAGGGAGCAGAGTGAACATCTGCTCTGTTCTAGGAAAGAGCCGAGAGACACGGAGCTGGGGAGTGAGCCAGAGACCCAGCTGGGCAGCCACACGCTGCAGGAGACATGGAGGGGAAAGCAAATGCTTCTCATCAGGCCCCAATTAGCACGCGTGTGATGGGGGAGGCTGCTGGCCTGCAGGCTGCTGAAGGGTTGGCAACAGCCAGGGGCAGTGACAGGGTAAGGGGGGAGGGGGAAAGTGGTAATGGAGAGCAGGAGATGAAACGGGGAAGGAAATGGGAAAGATGGACAGGGTTGTATTCTCTGACAGAGATAACATCACAAATAGTGGTGAAAGCACTTCAACCTTCCCTGGTGCAAAGCTGTCATCTAGAGACTGACAATGATCTAAAAGTCCTTACCACCATCTCCAGCCACACCGAGCAGACTCAGGGATGAACAGTATTGCTGGAAAAGAATGCTTAAGCTTGCTGCTGCTGTGCTATTGAATGCAGCCCCCATTTCCATGAGCACTGACATCATTTCTTATGTTGATCTACAAAGAACTGTGCACTGCGTAAACTATGGTCTTGGACCATGTTTCCAAATGTGTCCACTGTGGAAGTTTGTTGCACAGTCAGCACCAAGCAGGGCAGAAACATTTTGTGTAGAGAGAGAGTCTGGGTTTCAAGAGAAGGGGAAGGAATATTCTCATTCATATTGGAGAAAATGCATTCTTCACTGTAGTTCTGGAAGGTAAGGTGGGATTGATGTGATTTGCAGCCTTTGTGCTCTGCCCTTATCTAAGAGGCAATTTTCAATTGATTATCAAAGGTCATTGATTGTTTTGGCTAGCTAACAGAATGCAAGTTATCTTTACTTCTTGACTGACAAACTTCTTCTCTGAGCAAACAGATTTGCTTGATGCTGCATGTCCTTCTCTTCAACTGAAAACAGTAGGGACTGGAGCTGTTGGTAACATAAAAGCATGAAATGATACTTCCCAAAGGCCTCATTTTTCATTCAAAGCCTATAAGAAGTGCACACTGCAATTTTTCACCATAACCTTTCATCCTTGTTATGCTCTTATATTTTAACTTGGCTGAAGCAGAAGTCACAAAAAGGAAGGAAAAGAAGAAAACCCGGAACATTTTGGTCTTGCAGATGACTTAAGTGTTCTCAACAAGTCTGTGCAAGTGTCAAGTGATTCACATATGGTTCAGCAAATGTTGGCTCTGCTGCAAGCAGAGCAGAGGGCAGTTCCAAGCACCACAAGGAAGTACACAAAGTCAGACAGGGGCTGAATTTGCAGGATTATTTCTTCCTCCCTTACTCTATGGCTACATAGTCCTGGTGCCATGCTGACACATACCCAAACAGTGGTCACTTTCCCCTCCTTGAGAGCTGGTCTTTTCCAGGAAAACAAGTGCAAAAGTTGAACTTTGCTCTTCCATCCTCAGAGGGAATTAGCTCAAGAGAAGAGACTGTGCTGATCTGAGCATTGCACCCTATGTCAGGAGGTACAGCAGGAGATGCAAGGGAATATCTACAATTTGCATGGGTGCCATGGACCAAGAACAGCTGGCATTCATTTATAAACCATCCATTTATAAACCAACCTTGGGAAGGTGCTTTAGTTTGTGGGATGCTCACTGCTACAAAATGAGAAGGATCAAATTTGCTCTGTAAGTTGGGGTCACTGGGAGAATCCCACACAAGGTGCACAGAACTCCATATTTCAAAATCACAGAATCACATTATCTCTTGGCCAGGAAACTTATTTCATAGTTTTCGGATTAGAATTCCCCCAATAATCTGAGATGCAAATAATGAAAGGGTTGGACGTGATGATGGGCTGTTCTTTGTCTATGAAAAATGTCTGTTATTTTATTACTTAGTTGTGGTCTTAAACCAAAGGATTTTAGCTAACTTTGTTTTCTGTAACATACTGCATTAGTTGAGTTGTTCATTAACCTTTATTTTCTTCACCTTCCAAAGAAGATGGACACAGTTCCTAAAGAAGTGACTAGAATAATTAAACTATTTTCTTGCTATGTGAAAGGAAAAATACAATTAAATCATTAAAATATTTTTAACGTGCTTTTTTTTAGGGAGTGACTAGTTTATTGAGGGGGTTAGAAAATGTCACTACAGAAGCTATTTTTGCAGAAGAAATTTAAAGTCATTTTGTAATTATTATCTGCAGTTAGTCTTTAACTTTTAATAAGAAGAAATGAGTACTACTCAGCCTACATTACAAGCCTCCTTCATAAGTTCAGTCAGTACTAAAATAACTGAGATTTTATATTGAAAGCCAAAGGATGGGAAGCAGAGGCCATTTATTCCCTCCAGTAAAAAATATTAGAATCACAGAATGGCCAGGGTTGGAAGGGACCTCAAGGATCATGAATCTCCAACTCCCCTGCCACCAACCTCCTCATTTAATACTAGACCAGGCTGCCCAGGGCCCCATCCAGTCTGGCCTTGAGCACCTCCAGGGATGGATGGGGCATCCACAACCTCTCTGGGCAGCCTGTTCATAGTAAAGAACTTCTCCCTGACATCCAAACTCAATCTTCCCTCCATTTCCCATTGTCCTGCAGTTATCTACCCTTTCAGAAAGTTGATTCCTCTCCTGTTTGTAGGCTCCCTTTAGGTATTGAAAGGCTGCAATGAGTTCACCCTGCAGCCTTCTTTTCTCCAGGCTGAACAAGCCCAGCTCCCTCAGCCTGTCTTCACAGGGGAGGTGCTCCAGTCCCCTGATCATCTCTGTGGCCCTCCTCTGGACCCTCTCCAACAGCTCCCTGTCTTAGTACTGGTAGTACTGGGGGCTCCAGACCTGGACACGGTACTCCAGATGGGGCCTCAGAAGAGCAGAGGCTGGACTTGAAGGCTCCAAAATACCTGAAAAGAGGGTTGACCTGTAGTCTATCAGTGCGGACTACCCATTCTAGGGAGCACACCTCTGAGGGAGTGAGACATGTTGCAGGTGATGGAGGGCAGAAGGAGCCAGACGCAATGCAGCACTGCCTGTGTACCCTCCAGAGAAGCTGTGGGAGTAAAACCTCTCCAACAGCACCCAGTAGAAATTCTAGTCCTGAAGAAAAGCAATTTGAGGCCTCTAAGGTGAAGCCAGTGTGGGATGAGACTTGAGCCAGCAGGTCAGAGCACGTGCCTTGTTCTGTCTCACCACTGACAGCCTCTAAAGCCAGCTCATCATGCTGTTAGGCACATGCATGCCTACAGCGCTTCCTCCTCCACAGCAGCCTTCACAGAAATCAGTCTTGGGATCTGAGGCTTGATGCAAATCACAGAGAGTTCATCAGTAAAATTTCACCAATTCTCAGACAAAGAAATCCCACAGACTTTTCCCTCCTTTCCCTCTCTAGCATGCAGCTCAGACTCTAGTAAGATGCCAAAAGCTTGGGTATCTACTTTAGAAAACCAGAAAGAATTTTCCTTTTAATTCTTCTTTTAAAAAGAATGTCTGTGAATGCCTTAAGTATCTGTGCTGTTTCACAGAGATGCTCTACAGTTCCTATTCCAACAGTAATTGCAAAAAAAATGCATAAATAAAAGTCTGATAAATTCCTGATTGGATACTGAATGGTCATATGGGATAAATGACCTAAATCTATAGCATTTCTAGTTTTTTTCTTCCTTTTAAATCTTCTTTCTTGGGAAAGAGATAAGATCCATATATGAATGCCCACAGTTCAGCAGTTCCCAGCCTTGCAGGAACTGCACTTTGCATGAACTTTGGTCGCTGCCATTCATACTTACAAGGCAGCATGAGAGCATTACAGGAGGAAGTAGCAGCAAGGTGTTTGCTTAACTTTCCCAGAGAATTGCTTTCTTTTTGTTCCTGTTATAAATCTGAAGTGGACATACCCCAGCTCAAGCCAGGGCTGAACATCTTGATACTACATGAGTTAATGTTTGCAGGACAGGGGTGGATCTGTTTGCTAAAGAAATTTGGACCAGTTTTTTTTCCCAGAAATACTCTGTGTGAGCCTGTCCAGAGCAGCTGCTTTGACACCAGCAGGATAAGATCTGACTGAATCTGTAATTTTGTTTAATGTAGCTGTTGCAACATAAACCTAACGAGGCTTGAATACTGGGGCTTATGTTTATTTGTTTTGTATAGCTTTGGAATTAATATAATTATACAGAACAGCTAAGCCATTTTACTCTCATTATCCAAGATGTTATTTAATCTTTAGAGTCAATCAGATTAGAAAAAATCAGTTACCACTTTCAAGATAAATCCTGTAAATCAAGATTCTGTACTCAGGTTATCCTAAGAGTACTGGGAGTGCTCTACTGTTACCATGTAGAGCTCAGGAGATGCTGGAGTGTATTTAGGACTCTGAAATGCAAAGGGAAGGGCATTCATGAGCTTTATTTATTGCACATAGCTTTATTTCACAATGTAACAAACTATGTCACTCAATTACAACACAGATGTTCTCAGGTTTTGTCAAAACAAAGCTCCCCAATTCAAAATTGAAATTTATCAAATATTCTCAGTCAAATTTGGAATTAGTATATGTAGACAACTGTTGCACATTATAGTGAATATCTACAGAAAGTCAAGCACTAATGAATTAAATTTATGCTGACGACTTGCTCTATGGGCTCAGATTTACCCTATGGCCACAAGACTAAAGTAGACAGTAGACAGCCCACATCTACATTGTTTAACTCTCTTGTTAGCCAAACAAGATAGCTGGGAATGGTAAATATCCTATGTTAACTCCCAAAGTTAAGCAAAGGAAACAAAGTCTATATATCCCCTCTGTACATACATAGAGATCAGACTGCAGTCTCCCTTTTAAGCTTGGAAGATATTTGCCTCTTATGTCAAAACTGAACAAAAGTTCTCAGGAAGTGAAAAGACAAACCAGCACACCTTCAGACATTATGACTGATGACCAGTCAGTGTAAAAGTTTGTCCTTGCCAAGGGAACTCTCTTGATAATTTAATTCCTTTTTCCCATCTAAACTCCAGAAGGAGCTCTTAAGTCAGAGGACTTGAGCAGCCCAGAAAAGTTGCAGAAATACATACAAACACATTTATCAGCTCTCCTAGATTTGCATACTTCTCATGCCTACCACAGTAAAAAGCAATTATCCTCTGGAGCCCATAGGTAGCCTGTACTTTAGCAGTCTCCTTTTAACTATCACATGTCCATGACCTGCATTCCTGTATGTTAAGAAAGACTTTAAGTTCTTGAAAAACATAAAAATCACCAGGCATCTTAGCAATGGCTGGTAACTGCTACAGAGACCAGATAGAACTCTTCCAGATCTAAATAAATACATAGGAAGTACATGCAAATGGTTCTCTTCAACCAGGTCTTCATAGATTACATAAGAAGAGAGCCAAAAATTTGCAATCATTGACAAGGAAAAGTGAGAGATTCATAGCTGTATCTACAGACACAATTGCATAGACACAAGAAATCTTTAGGAAGGCAGCAGTCATGATCTCATCCAAATTATTATTATGATTGTAGAAAGAAGTTGATATGCTAAACTTGTTACATGCGTTCAAATGTTAAAATTCTGGCACTGTGCTCTATAGGAAACTTGTGTTGTTTTGTTGTTTGACTGATAGGTGTATTTCTTCAAACATTAGGTGTTATATCCATGTAGGATGATTCCATACCTCAAAACAGCTGTATATAAATGGAGCTCAGTTTGGCTGGGATTTGTTTTGTGTGTTGCTATCCTCTTTGCAACCAGACTGATCTTGAAAAACTGCCAAGCCCAAAACACTGCTGGAGCTTATTAGATAATTAAAATATACAGTGTGTCTGCTGAATTCTCAAAGATCAGTGTGGTCACTGATGGGTCTCTACTACTAGAGCAAGGAAGGAGACCTATACTCAGCTGTGGTATGGAATAATGCAGTGCCAGAACTCCCATTACTGCTCTCTTGAATGTTGGCCTTGATATATATATTTCTGGATTAGTGAACTTACTACACAACTTTTAATACATCCTATAGAAAATGAAAGAGAAAAATAGGACAAATAATGGGATTACCTACAGTCAGTGCCCGAATGAATGTGTCAGAGGTGCAGTAAACATGTCATGTGCTTCCTAATCTGATAGATGCACTCAGGGATTGTTCATGTGTGACAATAAGCAGAGGAATCCACAAGATGCAAGCCTGCCCTGTGTCTTTCAACTTCTTGGCCACAGTAAGAAAGAGGTATTTGATGGTGTTTGTGCCCACTGGTAGATATATGATGTCATGGCATGGTTACAACAAAAATTTTGCAGTGGTTATTTTAGGCATCTACAAGACAAGGAAATAGCAGAGAGAGTTCTGAGTATCCAATAATACGTAAATGCTGGAAGTTCCCCACAACAACAGGGATCTGTACAGTGTTGAAACCTGTAAGGGGTTTAGCCTTAGGTTACATAAAAGGGATTTTCCATGACTGTGAGACGAGTCTAACAGTACTTCCCTATGGGAAAACTGTATGGATAAATATGCTGATGACTGAGAGATATTGCAGCAATGCTCCCTATAAATGTAAAGTACGTAAAGAAGTGCCCAACCCCATCTCTGTGCTGGGTGAAGTGACTGTGTAGGAGCTTTGTTGGTTTGTGAAGTGTTTGTGACTGCTCAGGGGTGCAGTTTCAGAACTGCAAGCTATAGCTGTGGTTACAAAAGAGTGTGGGAACATTTATCCAACTGACATGTGACAAAAGCAACAGTAGAGACTCCTACTGAGTGCATTTTATTTTAATGCAAGAATTTCATAAAGAATTTCAACACTGTAGCTGTATTTTACTGCAGACATTCTGGCTCTACCTCATCCTTTTATAAGGCATTCAGTGATTTTGATTCCTCAGAACATGTTGAATTGGTCAAACTTTTAAAATCAAAATGTTCAATCTCAACATTTTAACACACACATAAATATGTTGGGTACAAAATTTAGGTTGGACTTTTTGTCTTAGGCAAAGAGCTTTAGTACATTACAGACCCAAAAGGGCAGGAGAGAGGATGGAAGAGTGTCATGGCTTGCAGCCTCCCCATAAGTAGTGCCTGGTGTAATACATACTGTCCTTCCTTATGTCTCTTACTGTCATTCTGCTATTCCATCACTTTTCTTCTTGTTTTAATAAGCCTCTCGATACAATGGCATGAATCCATGTGGTATAAATTGAATCAATGAAGATCTGTGTCACTTCTTCAACTGGGAAAGTGGTACACACAAAGTTTCCATAATAATTTTATATAAATATAGAAGCCATTAGTAACAGTAGTGAACTACTGAAGCTGGATTGATTTTACAATGATGTTGTTTTCTGACTGGGATGTTAAGCTGTTTAATGATCCAAACAACCTGGAATTATGAGTTTTGGAAAAGATGCTAAGTGACTTGGCAATGCTGAAACACAGCATGTAGGAGTGATGCAGGGCTGCCTCTACAAAATCCTTGCTGAGCAGATCCCAAACCCTGGTTCTCCAGTTTCTGACTGAAGATGTACAGGCAACCATCTCTCTTCCGTTGTATGAAACTGAGGCTGAATTGTCACCCTCACTGATTTCATCTAGAAAAAGCTGACATTCTTCCTTGGAGACAGATGGCTTATACTATTAGTTTCTGCCTCATGGCTCCTTTACTTTGCCCAAATGCAGCAGACAGGACACCCAGTGGCACCACACAGCGTGCCATGATGTGGAAGCCACCACCCTGCTGAACTGTCCTGCTCCTGACTTTCCAACCACCGTGTGCTCAGGGCACATCTCTTATTAATGCAAACAAATAAGTGGTTTGCATTATCTCCCACAGAAAGACAAATTCAACTGCTTTGTGTTTAGTGATAACTTTAAATGCTGGCCAGTGTCGCTTCCATTGAGTGGGAAAAGTGCTGGCAGCTAAGGCTTAGGGAATGCAGGATTTGCTTTGCTTCCTTTGCTTAGTGCATCACTGCCAAAGAAAGACCGGGTGGGAGCTGCCAGGCTGAGGGGACAGTGCTGCTGTCACTATGTCCATTTTGGTGTCTGTATGCCTCCACTGGACCAGGGTCAAAGCTGACTGGCTTGGGGCTCTTAAAATGCACGGTGTCTCACCATGCTCTGCAAAAAGAAGAAACGCAATGGCTTGCTCTTTGCTGAGTGTTGTAAGAGTATTTCCTTAAGTGTAAGAGCTAATTCCAAGATACTTATATATAAATACTCCAGATCATGCAAATTTTAAATATCATAAATACTTTGCCTAAACATATTTAAAATAACACCTAGTTGTCTAACTGCTATATTAACGTACCTTACCACAGGGCAGACAAGCCTGGACAGTTTTGTTGCTTACAATACTTTCTGGCCCTGGGAAGATTCTTCTCCTACTTTAAATGTCATTATCATCACAGCATGTGGAAAGAAGTATCTCACATAGGAAGAAAGTCAGGTGAAAAAAGCAGAAGAAATTATAGTAATGTGCACTTTGTGGAGAATCAAAACTCACTTTTTCAATCATTTTCAGCGAGAAGAGGAAATTCCTCAAAGATGAAAAATGCATTTCATGCAAAATGTCCTGGTTTGTCTTCTAGGCATGTATTTAGAACATGAGAAGTGTTAAGTGACAGGGAAACTTCTTATATATATCAGCTCCAAACACAAAGCTCTTGTACAGTGACAGAAGTTTATAATATCTGCTCTTTCTAGTGGCCTTTGCATGTAGAAAGGAGTGAATAAAGCTGCGTTTTAATCAAGACATGAATTGACATTGCTTAATAGAGCCAGTCTTACTGATACTCATGTAGATTCATTCTTTTTATTACTTTGAATGAATGCAAACAAATCATATCTGAGATTTCTTGTGTTTTCTTAAAGCTCAGAGACCGAAGGTACAAGAAACTTGGGGAAAAATGTTAAGATGAATGGAGAAATGTGAATCAGTGGTGTTTCATTAAACAGTGTCATAGAACTCCAAACTGTTGAAGGAAAAAATTGTCAGTAGGAGGACAGGAATGAAACCTTAATCTCATTAATCTCACCAATAAATTAATCACATCTGTTGGTTTATTGCTGAGATTCATTGTCAGAAGAAATTATCCTTCTCCATAAGCCCAGCCTTCTACGAAGCACTGGAACATGTAACAATATTAACTACACTTTCACCTATCTGTGCATGAGCTGCCTCAATAGTGAGGGACTCCTGAGGCATCAACTGCACTTATACCTTTATTACCATCTCTTACTTTTTTGAGAACATTAATTTTTAGGTAAGCTGGTATGTGAGCCAGCTTAACTTTTGTGTGCCCATTCTATATATACACAAGAACTGCAGCAAAAGGAAAACTGAAGTATGACATGGGTTTCAGTCATGATTAATGCAAGCATCTCCTCTGGTATTGCTGCTAGGAATAGGCAGAAGTACGTGTTGAGAGGGTTCTTGAGTTCAGACCTACAAGTTGAGGGGCAAAAAGATGTAAAACTAAGGACAAGACCAGACGGTGAACCATGTTGGAAAGGGAAATTTCTGCCTATGGTTATTTCAGGTGGGTCTTCACTGAAGTGTTCACTTCTTAACCATTCCCTTGCCACAGTGAGAACAACTCACCCAAGTCTGCTGTGCTCGTCTAGGACAGTGGGCTAAAATGTGGTCCATACTTTCAGCACACTGGGAAACTGCTGGCTTCGCACTGACAGCTCTAGTGAAACTGCTCCACTCATAACACCCAAATATAACCACATATTTCCTGCAATGTGTTTGGGGAATTGCACCATGACCAACACGGTCCCTTAAAACCACAGCGTGGTTCCAAAACTGCACAGAAACCATAGATATACCCCCAGAAAAGCCAGATGTGCCCAAGAAAAGCCAGCAGTGCTCCTCCACTGGACACAGAGCTGCTCAGCTCCTGCTTCTCGCACACCTTTGTGTCTGAATCATAGAATCACAGAAAGGCCTGGGTTGGAGGATAACATTGTGCCAGTCAGTGCTGACACAGCTCTGGGAATGGCCACCAGCGCAGGGCTCCACTGGGGCAGCATCCTGAGGGATGTGAGCACAGAGCTACTGCCTTCCCACCCTATGCTTAAGTGGTGCCCAGACCGCTGCCATCCGCTCACATACGATGCAGGGTAGGATCCATACCCAGCACCTGACCTATGCTTTCTTGGCACAAACGATGCCTGATATATTTTTTTGCGTGTTCCATCTTTCTCTTTGTAAACATGTTTGCCACAATTCAGTGACTGTAAATATTGAGTGAGTCAATCATCGCAAAAGCATTCTGTTATTCTAACCCCGCTGAAACTGTAGACATGTTGGAAAACAAACAAAATGAAAAAGCTAAGAGGGAAAAACCTCACAGATGCAAGCTGGCTTTTGTTTTCTCTATTCGGAATGAAGCTCTCTGCTCTGCTCTTAGTGACCACGAGGCAGATGCATCTCCCACGAGATGAAGTGAGTAAACGTTGGGTGCAGCATTGCGTGCCCGGACCGCCCCAGGCGATGGCTGTGACTCACGTGTTTAACGTTGGGCGTTTGAAGCACGGGAAGCGGCTGTGCGCAGGGCTGCTCAGAATTCCAGCCCCATACGGAGCCCTGCCCCTTTGGAAGCGCGCCCTATGATTCTGAAGGGCAAAGATTTACCCAGTGCAGTTCAATCTGAAGTCATTCCGTGACATTTTGCAAGTGCACATCCACCGCACAGCCGCGGGCCGTGAGCGGACGCCTTGCTGGCTCTGCGGGTGCCCCAGGAAGGGCATGAGGGTCTCGCATGCTCTTTTTAACCGAGATGACGGTCGGGCCCGAGCACAGGCTCCCCAGGGCAGCGTCACGGCCGGAGTTCGAGAAGCGTTTGAACGACGCGCTCAGACACAGGGTTTGAGTTTGGGGCGGTCCCGCGCGGAGCCGGTTGATCCCCGGGGAGAAACCCTCCCGCGTCCGGCTCCGGGCACGGGACCGCCCGCGGCCTCGTCAGCGACGCTCCCGCAGTGACGGGCGCGGGGCGGGGCGGGCCGGGCTGCGGGGCCGGGCGGAGCGCGAGTGGGTGCGCGGCGGAGCGGGGCGGGCGCGCAAGGGACGGGCACACGCACGGGCACACACGTACGGGCACACACGTACGGGCACACACACGGAGCGCACGCTGCGTTTGGAACTGTTTATTCGCTTTTTACCCTTATTTATTTATTTATTTATTTATTTATTAAATCGCCCGGGACTGGAAGCGGGAGCCGCGGAGCTGAAGCTGCTATGCCCACTGAAATCAGCCGGGCCGTGAAAATGCACGCCATCTCCGACCTGCACTCGTCTCTCAGCGCGCGGCTGCTCAACAAGGGGCCGGAGTACCTCCGCCGGCAGCTGGGGGCCGGTACCCCCGGCCGGAGGAGCGCGGCGGAGAGGCTGGCAGCCGATAAGGCCAAGTATGTGAAAAGTCAGCAGGTAATCAGCACCAAGCAGGAGCCCGTCATCGTGCTCAGCTCGGCCTCGGAGTGCAGCAGCGAGAGCTGCTCGGTGGAGAGCACCAAAACGAGCAGGGACCTGGGCAGAGGGAAGGGCTCGAAGCCGCTGGAGCGGGCGAAGGCGGGGTGCGCGTGGCGGGGCCCCCTGCAGCACGGCCCCCCCATCGCCCGGCGCAGCACCCCCAGGAGGCAGGGCCGGCCCGACTCCCTGGTGATCTACCGCCAGAAGTGCGAACTGGGGAGAGGGCAGAGCCAGGACGGCTCGCGAGGCAGCTTGGTGAGGAGGTTCTTCCAGGGGCCTGGCAAGGAAAAGCAGTTGGCTTCCCCTGGGGTGCCCAGAGTCATTATGGAGGACAGCACGGCCGCCGAGAGCAAAGAGCCTCACCCGGCTGAACTCGCTGTCCCTGAGCCCGGTGGCTGTGGAGCCGAGCAAGCCGTCACGGTGAGCACCGAAGAGCCAGGCGTTTGTACAACAGAACGTGAGAAGCCCTCTACATTGCCTGCGCCTCCTGAGGAGGTCAAGGAGGTGAAGAGGAGAGGTCTCCATCGCTCCCAGTCGGACATCAGCTCTCGCTACTCCAAGTCTTTCTCTGAGTTTGACACGTTCTTCAAGTTCTGTGGCTTGGAACAGGAGGTCATCGAGGATCTGGGGAGAGAGAACTTCTCAGTGGTGTCTGACAACATCTCCTTCAAGATCCGCAGCATCAGTGTGGCCACATCCGAGAGCGATTTCACGCGGCATAGCGGGGACGAGGGGCTGCTGGAGGACGAGCTCACAGAGCAGGTCCCCAGCAGCACCTCGGTGATCGAGCGCAACGCCCGCATCATCAAGTGGCTGTACACCTGTAAGAAAGCCAAGGAGAGCAGCAAGGCGATCCAGGAACTGGCGTGAAGGCTTCCTGCGGCGTGTGCTGCAGCCTGGCGAATGCAAGGTGTGTGCAGAGCCTTGTCCTGCTGATTTATGTATTTCTCTTTCCTCTTTAGCAAGCAGTAGACTTTGCATAGTTCCTTTAAGTCTTTTTATGAAAGGTGACAGGCACCTTTATTTTGTATGGTAGTTGTCATAGTGCTGTGTTTTTCAAAGCAGAAATCTGGGGCAAGGCAAAGAACAAGTGCAAACAAATAAATGAGTACAGCTTGCCAGAGTGCAATCGGACCCCCTACAAAAAATCAAAGCACCAGTGTCTATGAGGGATGTCTGCTCACTGCCCGCTCTGTAAATAGCCTGGTTTCAGCAATTTCTGCTATATTAAGTGCTAAGAAAAAAACTTAGAAAAGTATTCAACCCATAATTACAGTAGCATAGATGACCGACTGAACTGAAACTACTAGTGATTAGGAGTACATTGTATTTATACAATACTTCTGAAGCTTTCTTGTACCTTTCCTTCTCCCCCTGTTCCCCTCTGTTACTTAAACATAGGCATCTCCAGTTGTCAAGTATCAAAGCTGAGCCATCTGCACTGCTACCAGTCTTATTTCCCCCACAGCTTGCTGTTGCTGGGGTCATAAAAGTTTGCTCCAGGTGGTTCCCCAGCATGTGTTATCTGTTCTGTTTTTCTAAAGCGGGTTCAGCCATACAGCATAGTCCCAGTGGATAGAAATTAGTTGTGTGGTTTGCCTTGTGTAGAGATACCTCACTGTGTTATACCAAGATACATGATACAGATGTGTGGCATCTAGTTACAAAATCAATCCGTTCACATACAAAAGGAGAACAAATTTAGCACTGGTGAAATCTGATATCCTGGCTTTAACAAAAGCTGTGCTTATTTTGCATCTGATCTCCTCAAAAGTACGATTCCTGAGGCCTTTGGTACTGATGGTTTCTTAGATACAGTATTTTGTTGAAGACCTTAGTGTGTAAGTACCACAGCTCACAGTGAGGTCCTTAAAAATTGCATGAACGGCTCTTGATAGGGAGGATTACGGATATGTGTTCTGACAGTTTGTAATTGGTGCGTGAAAGGAACATCACTGGTGTAGGTACAGCGGTCGATAGTGGGCCCTGCGAATGTGGAGAAATGTAATGCTTGAGCCTTCCTGTTATGTGGGTGTGGGGCTGTCGCTTCCAATACTTTTTATCTATGTAACACAAAAATCAATTCACTTGCTTAAAACTGTTTTAATCATGTGAAATTTGGATAATTTAAAAAACGGCTTTCCACAAGAAGACGTTTATGTCTTATGAGTAGAGGGAGGAGGAAGGGAGAGATACTTTTTCACACAAATATTTCAAGCCATTATATATAAGTGTTGTTATGTGATAGATCCATTCCCAAATTATGCCAGAGAGAAGAGACTCTCCTGGCCATTTCTCTATAACCTTCTAAGATAAAAGGCAAGGGAGATACACACAAAAAATGGTGCGGGTGGCCAGCAGAGAACCTTGCTGAGGATGAAAGGCAGAGCTTGCTCCCCTCCACTACAAGCAGGAGCCTCACAAAAAACAAAAACAAAACAACCACAGTTCCATGAACTAAAGCAAAATAAAAGCCTGTCAGTTCCCATGTGCCTTTGCCAGGGGTAGGTTGCAGGGCCAGGGCAGCATTTGTCATGGCAGGACACCAGAGCTCGCTAAGGAAGGTGTAGTTGGGCCTTCTGCCATCCACGTGCATGGCGTGTCCGGTGCTGCTGAGGGGGTGATGCTGGGGACTGCTCCAAGGAACACACAAGGTGTGGAGGCCAAGGGCTTCAGTGACAGGTGCTTCATGGAGGCAAAGGTAGAGCAAGAGGGAAAAGCTCTTTTTCAGGAGCTCACACAGGCTCAGTCAATATGTTTTTGAATGTCAAGGACAAAATAACCATTCAGAAAGAATGCTACTCATAGCCCATAGCCTAGTAGTATGGTGAAAAGACTCCATGAAATTTATGTGGCATATGTGGTCATTCTGCAGTAACTTTATTATCTAAAAACGACATGTTTTAGGATTGTTTTTCCTTTAAGTGTTCTGTACCCCTAGAAAAAAGTGCAGTCTCCCATTTAAGTTGAAATCAGAGGAGAGCACAAGGGAATGCTTTGCGCTGGCAGCAATTTTCTTTGGCATCAAAATTTGTCAGTCTAGGAAACACTTATCCACAATGTTCATATTATAAACTTTGTTTCATACATACTAGGGCTCACTCTCAGCTGATACACCTCAGTAATGGGGCTATGATTGTTTCCAGGGTAATTTCTAAAAACTGAGAAAGCACTTCAGTTTAGGCCACAGCACAGAAGTTCAGAGAAGTCTGAAATGCCAGTGCACAACACCCAGAATAAAAGACAGGAGCCATCAGATTACTGTAAGTTAAATATTATGGTCACCATGTAGAATTTAACTGAGTGTAGTTATCACCACATGCTCTCATGTTCAGTTCTGTAGTTATGGAATCTGTGTTAATGTATACCCAATGTTCATCTTTTCCTTCAACTCTACATTTTCTCTGGTAAAACAGCATCAAGTTAAGTAACCTCAATCTTTTCACTATGTTTGACATTGTAGCTCTGAGACACATTCTTGAAGGCACCTTTTTTTTTCCCAGAGGCTTGAAAATTGTTTCACCTTCTTTGGAAGTAGAAGCAAAAGCCTCTTTTTTATTACTTGTAAAGTACCTTCTGAGATGAACATAGCTTTCACGCGCTGGTGATCATCTCATTCATATTTTACATTCTCTTCTTAATTTTTCAGGAGCTCTCTGGGGCCTGGTGGGAATGGTGTGTAAATAAAAGAGTTACTTGAAGGATCAGATTACCTGACACATCTCATCAGAGTGATGAGTGTAGAAACTAAGTGTGGTCTTCAAAACACAGAATTCCTCTGTGAGATGGGCATTGGTATTTCACAGCATAATGTTGCCTGAATTCACCTCTGCAGTTCAGTACTTCTGGCTTCTCTTGCTGTCAGCCCTGCCCAACTCCAAGAAAGGGATTCACTCGGAATTCTCCTTCCTGGCTTGAATCAGGATTATTCAGCCTTCAGTTTCGGCAGTATTCTTACAAGAATGTTCATTGTTCAGGTGGAGATCTCACAGAAAGGGAACTTACTGCATTGGCAATAAGTAGCTGAACAAAAGCCTTAGAATATCACCTAATGCTTGTTTGATATGATAATAAATTACACTTTTTTTTTCCTCTTTCATCAGAATCCTTGACTTGGAAATTGAACAAGACCAGACGCAAAAAGAAACTCTTCCTTCATCTGGCTCATGACTACTTTGTCCAAGTTCAGTATTCTTGCCTCTTTCCCTTGTCCTCATCCCCTGGCAGCTTCACTCATGTCACAAGCACAGAGATATCCAAGGTAGTGATGGCAACTGGAGATCGTGAACTGTGCCGCAGCGAGGCAGCAGGAAACAAAATGTCCCAGGAACACAAAGTGTGCCATTAACAGGGATAACCAGCATCAGGTCACTGCCCCAGGATGTCACTCCAGGCTGTGACAGAAGGTCCATGTCATGCACCCATCTCTTTCCAGTAATGTTTGTGAGTAGGGATGGGAGGAGAAAGTAGGAATGAAGTGTCAATGACTCCTGGACAAGGCATCATCCTGCAGGCAAGCTAGCTCCACCCAGCTTTTCAAAGGCCCAGTCTCATGAGGGCTTTTCGACAGGGACTTATGCTGGCATCATTAAATGTTTCCCTGACTGGTGAAGACTAGCTGTGGAGGCATTATCTGGGACATTTGGCAAACACATTGTAAGCTAAATCTCTGTCAAGCCTCTCCTCTAATGATATTCAAGCCACATTATTCTGCCTTGTGTTGTCTAGTTTGCTCTGTCTTATACTATGCTCAACCAACGGGGAGGAATAGCTTTTAAAACACTGTCCAAAATCTTTTAAACAGCACAGTTCCAAGAAACAGGTAATAAAAAAATAGGGTTGCCTTGCTGCACAGTGGTCTAGTTCACATTTATGCAGGCTCCTCCACTGTGCTTGCAACATCTCTGACTACCAGAGGGGGCTTCATTACAGTGTTTTGCAGTTCATGGCTCAACACCTTGCATTTTATGTGCCATGAGTGAGCGCTTGGCTCATAGAATTGTATTCGGAAACTATACCAGGCTATGCAAGATCAAATTTCCCTAGTGTGGGTCTGGAGTGGTGTTGTGCTTGGGATGGACAGGCTGGCATCCCTGCACCATGGGCCAGAGGACCTGTTAGGGGCAGTGCCAGAATGATGTCCTACTGGGATAAGATCCAGTGTACACAGCAGCTTGCTCAATATTATCAGTAGAATGCTTCATTTAAACTGGCCAAATGAAACACGCTTCAGAGGTACTTTGGATAACTCACAGAGTGAGTGGGACCTCTACAATAACTTATGGGCGTAGTTGGCCATGCCCCAGGTACCTCAATCTGTCATTACTTACTAGAGAGTGTCTGAGACCAAAGTATTTATTTGGATGTTAAAAAATGCACAGAAAGATGTGAAATAGACAAAACAGTCAGAGACTTTTGGTCATTATCAAGGCCAACCAGCGACAGCATGGTTGCATCTAGGATTCCAGCTGGGCCTCCTGCAGAGGTTAGTCATGAGCTCTGTGTTGCCATCGGCCTGGCTTTCTGCTTACAGTGCCTTCAGCTGGTCCTCAGACCGGGGATGTGGGAAGTCCAGAAAAAGGAGCTTTCATTCTCCGCATTCCTGCTTGGTTACACAGACCTCTTTGGGCTTCTTCTGGCTCAAAACAGCTGCCAGAGCAGCCAAGTGGAAGCAGGGCTCAAATGAGCACTTGGGCTGCATTTTTAAAGTGTTTGTTGCTCTTGATAAATAAACCTGTTGGAGTGGAAAGGGCAAAGTAGATAGTGGTACCCCAAGAAAACACCTATCGTGGGAGGCCCAGTTTCCCATTGGAACATATACAGATGTGGCATGCTGACAGAGTTGTCCTGGAAGCACTCATTGAGTGCTGCAGTTGGCAGCAGTTAAATTCATGGCAAGATGACCAGGTTGCATTTCTACATGTCTAAAATATGCTTGTCAGTCACTGGAAGGGTAGTTTGCAATTACTGCAACTGTTTGAGAATGCAGGGCATTTGCCTTCATTTTATAGTGTCACATAGGTCTACGTGTCTGAAATTGTCTAGGTAGGTAGATAACACTTCCCGATAAAATAATTGTTGAACCTGTTTCAAAGTTGAGAGAAAACCAAATAGTTTGCATGAGTGAACCTCTGCCAACTGAGAGGGAAGCTTGTACGTAGAGATATCTTTGTTAAATAATGAAAATCCCATGTGCATTTATTACATTATTTCAACAGGATAATTCTTAGAAAACTACAACTCAAGATGCTGCTAATATGATTTACGCAATTAAGGTGCATTTTTTAAAGGTACAAAGGCTTGGTTTATTAGTCAGGAACATAACCTACTGTATCTGTTGTTTTCATACTCACTGTGAGAGGTACTGTACTATACAGGTATTTAAGTGCTTTTGTCAGAGGCTGATGACTACTTTTCTTTGCAAATATGAATTGACTGCAGACAGTTCAGAGTCCCAGAGAAGTTGTTTGTGTTACAAGTCAGTGCCCCACTGTGATACCAGAGAATTGTTTTGTTTTGTATCTGGGAAGATTTTTTGTTTCGTTTTCAAACTTCCATTTGTTTTGGCTTTTTAAGTTTTAAGCTTTCAACTTTCAAGTTAAGATGATAATGCTAGGGGGAAAAAAAAAGGAAGATGTGTTGGTAGTATGTTTTCAATGGTAGAAAGGAATATGTTTAATTGACTTGAAAGTAATGAACAGCAGCCACCAGCCTTTGTTAAAAACACTGAACGTTTTATGACTGAGATTATTGAAACCAGAACTGGAATATTTTTAATTCCCCTTTATTATTATCTTTTTCAACAGTTTAACATGATTGTGGTGACATTCTGCACTGATGTATGGCAAAATTTCCCTGACTTTGTTCAAGTTTTGATAGGAGCCCTGAATGCTCAAGGTATCATCAAGATGTGGATCTAAGATCATCCCCTGATAAGCTTTATATTCATTTGTATAAAAATATTTTCTGGATAACCTACTTTTCCCAGTATGCCAGGAAAGACCATTCTTTTTCTGTATCTCTAGAGGATGGATGATTTGGTGCTTATTCCAAAGCTCAGTACTTCACTCAGCTCCTGTTATTGTCACACACTATGGCTTTTCCTTTCGCCTGTTGGGTGCTTCAGTCATACACTCAAAATAAGAGAAGTTTACTAGTGTTAGTCACTGCCTGTCTTTCCCCAAAAGATGTTCTCAAGGTGCTTTTACTACTTCATTATAAAAGACTTGACTTGGAAGAGTTGGTTTCTTTTCAGCTTTAGTGCTAAACTGAGGTTAGAACCTCAGGCTGTTGAGGTAAAGCAGACACTTCAGCAATGGAATTGGATTGCCATTCTTTTGGGAAACCTCAGACTGAGGCAGAGAGCAAAGGCAAGTCATAAATTGAATGATTTTGTTGAACTATGTAAACTAAGATAGTCAAACGGAGTTTTACACCCAAGTGTTTCAAAGTGCTCCAACCCCGTGACATGGGGCAATGTCTGCAGCTGTAACATAACATGTGAAAGGTACAAAGTCCAGTTTTTATTGCCTAGAAGCTACTATTTGCAATAAAGACATAGAGACTGTAAGCCTTGCAATATATTGTAAATATTACTGTACAGAAATCTATAAGTTACAAATAAAGATTGTTCTATAATATGCATATTACTTTTCTAAAGGAGGTAAATGCTCGTGTTTGGTGAAATCAGACAAACATACATTGATGGGCGTTAAGCAGAAACTTTCTCCTGGAAGAAGGCTGTCCTGTCGTTGCCTCCTGTCAAGATTCTTACATCTTCTTTTGAAGCCTGTAAAATGGAGTACTGGTCAGATCTGCTATGCAGCTTTATAAGTTGTTGTATTTATATATTCATATAAAAAGATGTGTTTACTACTGAGCGCATACAAATAAAAATACGACACTGAGAGTTAATGTTTTTTTTTCCTGAAGAAGTACCCTTTTACTTTTCTATTTCTATTACTGTCATTTAAAGCTAGAACCCCACTGCCCAATTACTTTCTCTGAGTAAAATTGCAATGTACTGGCCTTACCCAGACCCCTTGATGAAAGCTTTTTGGTAAATTTGAAGTATATGAGACCAGGGTTGTTTCAGAGTATTTTAATATTTGCATTCCAGAATATGGCTGAAAAGGTGATCAGTTCATTTCTGAAGAGTATATTTTAACAGAATTTGATAGCCAGACTGTCGTCAGCAGTGTGGCCAGACTGTCTTCAGCAGTGTGTGGAGAAAGAACAAGGGGAAATGGCCAGTAACTGGAGTATAGGAAGTTCCACATGAATGTGCACAAGAACTTCTTTATGGTGAGGGTGACGGAGCACTGGAACAGGCTGCCCAGGGAGGTTGTGGAGTCTCCTTCTCTGGTGATATTCAAGACCTGCCTGGACACCTACTTGTGTGACCTGGTGTAGGGAACCTGCTTTGGCAGGGGGTTGGACTCGATCTCTGGAGGTCCCTTCCAACCCCTACGATTCTGTGATTCTGTGATATGATAGTTGATGTTACTCACTGTCAAAGGCTGCTGTGTGCTGCAAGCAATATTACATAAATCACCAGCAAAAGGCAGTGTCCAAAAACTCAGTGAATCTGAAGCTCTGCTTGGAAAAACCCTATCTCCAGAATCTTATTAACAAGATGTCATCTGACTAGATTCCATAGGAAGAATTCAGTGTATGTGGTGTTAATTCACCGTGCCTGCATCTTGTGAAGAAAGCTGCAGAAAACATGATTGCATCCAGTGAGATCCATACATTCCAACTGCATAATTACCATTTTGACATGGTCTAAACTGCTCATGTGAAATGTTACATTGTCAAGCACTTGAATGCAATTGGAGGGCTAACTGATGCTCACTGTACAGATACAGCTCTTCTATTAAAAAAAAAAAAAAAAAAAAAAAGTGAAAGCAACTTTCTCATCACATGGCCTACCCTGGCTGACCTGCATCAATGCAAGCTATAAAACAAGTCTGGAAAGGGGAAACAAGTTGTGCCTATGCCTCGCTATGCACATAAATCTTTTCAGCAAGCCTTCACCGGTATTGTTTCTGTGAGAGAAAGATGCAGTTGTAGCCCATGAATATCATAGAAATCATAGAATAGCTTGGGTTGGAAGGGACCATCAAGATCTAAGGACCATCTAGTTGAAGGCCACCAGATCGGTCAGCCAGCCTTGCTGACTGTCTCAGATAACCTGCTCATTACTCATGTGCCTTAACATGTACTCCAGGAGGATCTGTTCCATGATTTTTCCAGGCACTGAGGTGAGGCTCACTCACCTGTAGTTCTATAGATCTTTCTTTCTCCATTTCTTATAAATGGGAGTGATGTTTCCCCTTTTCCAGTCACCTGAAAGTGAAGTTCACCTGGCAGCCACAACTTTTCAAATATGATGGAGGGTAGCTCAGCAACCACCTTAGGACCCTGAGATGCATGTTGTATAGCCCCATAGAATCATAGAACCAAGACTGGATAAGACCTCCAAGACCAGCCCAGCTGTCCACCTATCACCAATATTTCCCACTAAACCAAGTACCTAATTATAAAATCTAAATGTTCTTTGAACACCTCTAGGAGCAATGACTCCACCACCTCCATGGGCAGCCTGTTCTGGTGCCTAACCACTCTTTCAGAATAAGTCTTTCCTACCATCCAGCCTGAACCTCCCCTGGCCCAACTTGGGGCCATTCCCTCTAGTTCTATTGCCATGCCAGTTTCCTGCCTCCTCTGCCTGTTTTCTTGTTCTGACAGATGGAGATCTTATGCTCTCAGAAAGGCATCCCTAAAGAGAAGCCATCTTTTCTCCATGCCTTTCTCCCTGAGGACAGCTTCCCAGGAGATCTTGTCTAATGATTCCTTAAACAGCCTGAAGTTCTCTCTCCTGAAGGTCAGGGTTCTGACTCTACTCTTTGCCAGGCCCACATTCCTCTAGATCACAAACTCAACCAGATATGATTGCTGCACCTCAGGCTGCCTCCATTCTTAATGTCTTTAACAATCTCCTCCAAACTGGTGAGCACCAAGTCCAGCAACATTTCATCTCTTGTCAATCCATCCAATGCCAGAACCAGAAATTTATTATTGATATATTTCAGGAATCTCCTGGATCACTTGCAGCTGGCCATGCTGTTTTCCCTGCAGATATCCAGTGGTTGAAATCCTCCATCAGAACAAGAGCCTGTGAATGCAACACTTCTTGCAGATGAATCAAGAAGGCCTCTCCTTGATCAGGGGACCTATATTAAACTCCAACCACCGTCCGTCCTTCATTGGTCCCATCTTTAATTTTTAAGCACAGGCTCTCAAACTGTTCCTGACCAATTCTTAGAGCTCCTTGTAGTCTATTCACTTTTTAATATAAAGGGCAACACCCTCACTCCTCCTACCTTGCCCATCCCTTCTAAAAACTGATAGCCCTCAATGGTGGTGTTCCAGTTATGCGAATCATCCCACTGTGTTTCTGTGATGGCAATAAGATCATAGTTTTCCAAGTGCGCCGTGGTTTCTAACTCCCCTTGCTTATTCCCCATGCTGCATGCATTGGTGTGGAGACACTTCAGCTGGGCTTTCAGATGTGTCACCTTCCTAGCAGAACCCTCCCACAAACCTCCAGGACAAATCCTGCTCCTTCCTAAAGTGTTCTCTGGCTCTCTGTCACTCAGCAGTACCACCAGTTCCCCAGCAGCTTTAATTTAAAGCCCGTCTTGCTGCCTAGTTTATTCTTGCCTCTCCTGGTCAGTTACATCTCATCCAGCATTCTTGGATTGTCCCAGGCTCCAACCAAAGACCAGGAGGAGATAGCAGTCATCTGGCTCTATCATATCTGGTATCCTCTTCTTGATGTCCTGAATGCAGGTCCCATGCAGGCCCTGGGCAGCCTGATCTAGTAGAAGGTGTACACGAGTACTGGTATTCTTGCGATACAGCCCAGATTAGCATTTAAGATCATTACTATATTGAGACCCCTCCTACAGTCCATTTTTCACGTTTTATGGAACCTGGTGGATTTCTTCCAGAAATGAGGACATGCAAGTTCCTGTTCTTGGACTGCTTGGTGTAAGCAGCTTTTTAAACTCCACAGTTTATTGACTCGCTGCTTCTTTTGTATCTCTCAGTGGTAAGCAAGTGTTATGAAGAAACACTGAAAACAAACACTTAGTGATTGGAAAAAGGCCTTTCCATGTGGTTTGTAGTTGTGGCTGCATTCAGAACAAAGAATATCAAAAAGCTTTTGACAAAGACAAAAGTCATTGTCAGTGGCAGCCAAGCAAGTAAATACAGTGGTAGCATTACTCTCAGAGACACTTCTAAATACTGGAGATTTTTGGTGACTGGATCATATTTTTTTCCTGATGGACTAAAGGAGAACAGACCAACTGATCTAAGTAGAACATTGCAAAATGGAATTGGGACCATTCTGCTTGTTCACAGGAAACAATATAACAGTGTATTCCAGGGAGGTTTCTATGAAGAAGGATATTGTAGCCAATAAAACTGGTGATATACCATAAAAACAGCATCAGAAACAAAATAGCCTCTGGATGAAAGTAACTCATAAGTACCCGTATCCAGAAATCTGTTCAGTTCCTCAAGGAACATAAATTCCTGTGAAATTAGTTTGCACAATTGTGGAGGAGTTGGATTGCCTAAGCAATTAATTTGATTTGAAAAACTAAGAGCTTTGATTGTTTGGATTTCACAGCTTGCTCCCCAGTCAACAGCCCCACAGGAGTACCAATTTCATATTATTTTTCACTGGCTGCAGTAAGAAGCAGAGGGCAGTAATCACTGACGGTTACCAATGAAAACATGGGATTATTCATTAGATGAACTGACCATAAGCAAGACATACTATCACATGCGAAGAAGCAGCCACAACTGAGCAAGCTGATGGGAATGTTTGTCTTGTTCCTTTCTGTTAACCCAACCTCTTCTTGCATCACTATTTTTCTCACTGTTGAGAAGGAGTCTGAGCCACTTCCACTGTTACTCATCAGTTTGAATTGCTCATCGTGTGTCCTCTGTGACAGTATTCTTCTGTGTTTACCTCTGTAGTGAGCTCATTTACGTGCTGATTAGGTTACACAAGGCACTACTCATTCCTGTAGTCATTTTTTTTCTTGAATAATGTTTCCAAATGCATCTTCCTGTTCAATCTTTATCTGCCTCCACCTCAAGAAAACTTAAAACTAAACATGCAAACATACAGTAGTGAAGGAAGTGCACAGTTAAGCAGAAGCTTACTATATATATTAGAGATCAACTGTGCAGTTCGTGTTCGTGTACACAGCTGTTTCTGCATGTCCTTTTTCATTATTTGCTCTCTCACCATCTTTGATATCTGTAACATCATCCTTGGTTTGTCTTTAGCTCACTTAAACTATAAGTTTCTCAGAGCTACTGTGCAGCATTTTACTTCTACGCAAAGAGCTCTGAGTGTAACCTGTGGAAAGGCAAACAGCAAATTGCAAATCTTAAAATACAGTCTAAACCTTCAAGGAACTTCAGTGTGGCCAAATAAAAAGAACATTATTCTAGTTCTGGTAGACTGGGCAGGCATTGCAGGAGCAGGACCGAAAAAAATAAACAAATTTGAAGTGGTTCAGGTTGGGACCCAGCTGCAAGATACCTCCTGAGCTTGCTGGAAAGATGGAGCTTGCCGCTCATCTCTTTGGGATAAGTCCTCAATTAATATTTAGTTTTTTTGCATGAAAGCAATTTTAAGAATCAGAGATTTTATCACACACATAGTCAGCGAACAGTAAACAGTAACATTAGTCTATTAGGTTCATCTGCAAACACAAACTGAAATGGGTTTTCAGAGTGGGTCTCTCTCACATCTACCTGAGTTTAATCTATCCTAGTTTTGTCTGTTTACCTATTAGAAATACCTGTTTTCTCTCACTTTCACATTTTGATGTATAATTCCTAAATTCCTACTTCCAGATGAAAAATATCCAAACACTTAGGACTGTTCAGATACTGAATTTTGACATGAAACAGAAAGACTCTATAAAGTCCTCCACTTCATATTTTCCTTCACATGTGTTTTTCATCCAAGCTCATGTTTCAGTGGAGCAGTGCTTCAAGGGACTTAGAGTACATAGTGTGCCCTCCATGGACAAGTGCTGTGTTTTGTTGTAGGTGTATACAGTATGTAGTATGATAAGTCCTGGACATGACTGCAAAACATAAACATTGCCTAGTACAAGTATTTATGATCACTAAGAATCCATGATATTTATTTCCTGAAGCCTTCATGGCTTTCCCTTGTGCTTCTGCTTGCTGTGGCTGAACTCAAAGACATAGCTGGTGACAAACTGATGGTGGATGAGCAATCAGGGTTACAACTTTGCCCATATGATCAAGAGTGAAACATAAGTGAAGAAAAAATCAATTACCAGAACAGGAAGTAAACACAGACAGTTCTGAGTGAAATCAAATGGAGAAAAAGATGACAAACAGGAAACAAAATATTTAACCAAATGGCTGTAATCCATTGGAAGTAGTGTCCTGTGTAGGAACAAATCCATCAAAGGCAAGAGATAAGTCAGTGTAGCTGCACGAGGAAGTGAAAAAGAAAACAGTTTAAAAGCATTGTCAAACAATTAAAAGCACAAAGAATGAGATGAACTAGAAAGCTCCCAGACTCTGGAAAGGATAAGGTAGCTGTGGGATTTTCAGTTGTGTGGCTATACAAGAAAAACGCATCAGGGATGAAGTGAAAGATCACCTGGACTCCTTGAATTCATTATAGATAGTCAGGTTGGGTCCACTACTGTGTGTGTGTGATGAGCTTCTGAAGTTTTTTTGAAGCTGATGTGGAAATCAATTTAATGAAACTGCAGGGACCAGATATTGCCTTTATATGTTTGGCTTTTCAGGCCACATGATACTGTGGCCAAGAGGAGGGCTGCTAAGATATTTGTTAATAACTGGAGGTATTTGAAATGGTGTAACATTTCAAAAGCACTCACAACTATGCAGAGCCATAACTCTCTTTATCAGAAGTATCTCGAAGACAGTTTTACAAATAGATGCTGGTACTATGGGTTCAGCCACATAACGAGGCTGCAGCAGCGCGACATGCCAGCTCTTGTCCTTGAGCTGCTTCGTGACTGTCCAGGTGCGTACTCTCACCCTGCTCCCATTGAGAAGTGATGCAGCCCAGCCCGTGGGCAGTTTACAGCCAAAGCATGTTGCTTTATTACAAGGACCATATCCATATCCAAACCATATCTAGCAGTACAACACATCTCACCTGACTTTAACCCCCATCGCAGGCTAGCTGTTCCAATCAGTGACCTATCCCATCTTTACATGGATTTGGGTATGAGGAATGAATCACTACTGGAGGTAGATGTCTATATTAGTCTGGACTACTAACCTCTGGCAAGTTAAAGGTAGACAAGAGGAATCCTACCCTCCAGTGACATTCATAATACAATAAATCATCATAAATTCAGTGTCTGAAGCCATAACACCACAGGGATTTTCAGGAAGGGACTGTGATTTTTTTCAATCCTTTATTGAAGCTACTGTTTCAAAAAATCCCATTAATGCATTACTAGAAAGAGCTTCAGTTTGTTGAGACCAAAATATTTAAAATTCAGAGTTCCCCCAAGCAAACACTGCAGAACCAATATAGTCATTGGTGGAATGTCCCTGTGTGGAAAAAGATGTAGCGTACCCCCAGGCTAGATGGGCCTAAGGAAATACGGTGTAACAGTGGTACCCTGGTGTGGAGACAAGGTGTGAAACATATACAACACATTTCTTTAGAAATAGACAAGTTAGTTAAAGATAAACTCGACGTTTGATGTGTTATTAACTTATGGAGAGAGTGGCTGTCTAGAACAAGTTCTTCATTGTCTGCTGATTTCGTTCACCTTTCTTAAGGTTGTTTTAAAATCCCAACATGCAGTTTAAAGCAGTGCTAACTGAGCCGTGGTGACATGTGGTGTATCCCTTTGATAGAGCGCAACACAGGAGACAAATCTGAAAGATCAAACAGTTTAACACTCAGAAAATCTCAGAAAAGACCTGGGCCTTAAGCCAAAAATAAAAAAAAAAATGAAGCAGTTGTAGGAAAGGCAAGGCTTCATTACAACATTTGTATTTTTGATAATGAAAAGGAAAGAACTGTTTCTAAAAACAATAGTAAATGTGCTGAACTGGGGGAGGGCGTGTGAGTCATTAATGCACATAAACCCAGATATCTAGATGGTAAAACAGGTCAAAAAAAATATTCCAACAAAAGTATCTCACAAGAAAACATGAATTTTATTGACTTTGTGTTTTTACAAAAGTTTCAAATAAATTTTCTTACTAAAGCTTTTGTCTCTGCACCCAATTCACAGATTATTTATACAAATCAATAGATTTTTACCCTGGAGAAACAGCCACGTGTCAAAGCAAAACATCACAGCACATGGCAGAGGAAGCTGTACATCCAGAGCACAAGGCCCACAGAGAAATAAGCTCATTTTCAGTTTAAAGCAAACAGAAAAATTCCATGGAAAAGCTGAATATAATTATTACTTGTTGAAGTGAACAGTGAAGATGAAGAAATATTTTGAAAAGACATCCTGTGCATAACAATTTTTTCCTACACGTACAGGCCAGAACTGCTGTGAGAAGGGTTTTAGAGAATTCTCGTTTTACCATTGGAGCACAGCATTCTGTACTACTGAGTGAAGGCACTGTATCCCCTTAGTCTTAAAGCCTCAGCATATGAATATACTTTCTGTAGTCTGATCATATTAAAATTTAAAATCTGTTAGCATTCCAGCCAGAGAAATACCTTATAAGCTATTACAGTGCTATAAAAAGATTCATTGATTTTTCTCCTGGAAAGTTGTGTACCAGTACTTTCAATGGAAATGCACTAAAAAGGAAGCTTTCATATTAAGTCTAAAATTGGATAATATCTTACTATGTGAATGTACAACTAGGCAGCTGTTAATGTGTGACTCAGCGAAAGACACTTTGGAACAACTATTTATTTACAGTTTTCAGAACTATACTATGGTCGAAAAGACCACGTACAGTGATAGAACACGTTTAAAACAGTTTGCATCATACAAGGAAGTAAAGACAACCACATCTGTAGATATACATTTTTTTTAACAGGTATAAGTTCTCTCCCCAGATACTCCTTTATTTCTGCTTTTCCAAAATACAAATCTCAAAATGCTATTAAATAACCCAGGAACTTTTAACATCTCCCAAAATTGCTAAGCAATGCTATATTTATTTCCAAATGGAAAAATGAGACAAAAAGAACTTGAAATTACATCAAAATGGAGAAATCACATGCTGATGCTATAGGGCAAGTTTCTGTCTCTTAAAGCAAACTGTAAGTAAAAACAGGAAGAAAGAAAGAAACAAAAGAAAAAGAAAAGGGGGGGTGGGGGGGGTGGAGGTGGAAGTGGAGCAAGGTAGGAATTTCATTCTATATCAGTCTGAAATAAAACTGTATAGGAAGTGAAAATCTGCAATGTACTTCAGTGTCCTGAAGGAACTGTTTGATATGGTTTCCAAGCACTCTCCATCGTATTTGAAAGGTCATGGACATCAGACACATTCTATGGTGACCGGAAAAAGGAAACATCAGTCCCATTTTTAAGAATGGGAGAAAGAATATCTGGAGAAATACAGTCCAGTGAGTCTCACCTCTGTGCCTGGGAAGATCATGGAATGGATCCTCTTGGAAGAGATATTAAGGCACATGAGGGAAGAGGAGGTGATCTGAGAAAACCAGCATGGCTTCACCAAGGGCAGATTGTGTCTGACCAATCTGGTGGCCTTCTATGATGGAATGGTGGCATCAGTGGACAAAGGGAAGGCAACTGATGTCATCTACCTGGAAGTCTGCAAGGCCTTTGATATGGTCCCCAACCAGATCCTTATCTCTAAATTGGAGAGATATGGATTTGATGAGTGGACTACTTGAAGGAAAAGGAACAGCTGGAAGATTGCAAGCAGAGGGTTGTAGTCAATGGCTCGATGTCCAAGGGAAGGTCAGTGGTGAGTGGTGTCCCCCAGGGGTTCGTCTTGGGATGGTGCTTTGCAATGTTTTTATCAATAACATAGACAGTGGGACTGTCTATGTTTAGTGGGACTGAGCATGCTCTCAGCAAGTTAGCTGATGACACCAAGATGAGTGGTGGTGTTGATACGATAAGAAGAAGAGATGCCATCCAGAGGGACTGAAACAGGCTTGAAAAGTGGGCCCACACAAATCTGCTGAGGTTCAACAGGGCTGAGTGCAAAGTGTTGCACTTGGGTTGAGACAATCCCAGATACGTATACAGATTTGGAGAACACATTGAGAGGAACCCTGCAGAGAAGGACTTGGAGACTCGATGGCTGAAATCTGAGCATGAGCCAGAATTTGCAACCCACGTCCAATCTATACTGTTATTTGATTCGGTGATTCTGTGATTCTGATTCTGTGATTCTGTATTTCTATGACTTAAAATAAAGCCCATGACTTGTTGATGAATCACGGGATGTACTGGCCTGTCTTTCTTGGCAGATAATACTCCTCCATTAACATTTCCTAGAGTCTTATGTCATTTTCATAAACTGTTTATGAATAAGTGATTTTATACTCTGCTCCTGAATTTGTTCTTCCCCAACAATCTTCCCCCTTAGAGTTTTCACTGGGCTTATGAAAATAAAGGTGTTTGCAGTGTTATGCAATGCTCCCCATGGCATATGCTAGGTGCACCTGAAAGTCACGCACTGTATTTGCCTGAGGTATTAGCTGCTCCTCCCATAAAGGGAAAAAGATTGTATCTGTTTGTAGATGAAATCTATATTATTGATTTCTAGCCATCAAGGTTTATGGAGAAGCTGTTTGTTGAAACCTCAAGGTAAAGTATAAATTGCAGCACCAGAGAGACACCAGACAATTTTCCTTGCTTCTGCCACTTCCTTGCACTAGCATATACATCATTTTATTTGACTTTCTGCTTGGAAAAACATCTGTGTTGTACTTCATATAAATATGTTTTGTATCCTGAGATTTCTCTTGCTCTTCTCCATGCACTAGTACTCCTTACTGTAGCAGTCTGTCAAAGATGATCAAAGACAGAGCTGAGAGGAGATATTTTAAAAGGGAATTTCTGATCAAAGGAATAGAAAAAACATTTTGACTGAAGATATGTGATGTTATGTCATGTAAGAGATTATAGGGACAGAATAACAGTCTATTTTTTTTATAGAAACAAAGGTTTGTAATAATAACAGGTTATTAAATAAGACTCTAATATTTCTTATTAATGTCTAATAAAAATTAAGCAGTGTCTTTCCGAGAGTTGTTCAGCTCCTTTCTTCAGCTCTTAGACCTAAGAGCTCTCCTCTTCTTAGTATAAATTTAGTTCTTTTTCTGAAGTCTCCTGAACTGGTTACTTTTGAAGATAAGATGCTGGGCTAAATGAATCAGTAGTTTTATTTTATTGGCTTTAGAAAATCCACACACTTTCTGGGGAAGAAAAATCAACAATTTAGCTGTTTTTCTTTTCTTTAGGCAAAGACCTAAAGCTGTGAAGTTTTAACTGGAACAAATTTTAATACTTGTGGGAATCAAGCTGGCAGCTGTTTTGTTGTGCAGTGAGCACATCCAGAAAACTCAGATCCCACCCAAAGCTGTAGGATGGTGCTTTCCACACCCGTGGGCATTGTGCCCCAAGGTGCCCACGCTGTCTGACACTGCATGAACATGAACCAAAAATACTTCTGCAGTGAAAGCAGTTTGCATTTTACAAGATATAAAGAAATGACAGATAGCTATGGAAAAGCCAAAAAGTACAAACATTTAGAGGATGCCAACATTCTCAAAATACTGCTAGATAACTTAATCTCTAATTGGGCAAAGTTATTACTCAACCACAGTCCTCATTACAGGCATGAAGTTGCGAAAGTCCTTCCAGTTCTGCAAAAAGGAAGGATGAACCACATTTCAGTGCCAACAAGTGCAGGACCAAGGTTTGCAAAAGCAAGAAAAGATTTTAATAGATACAGTGGAGAAAGGCCAGTTTGAGAGGCAAGTTTGCAGAAATGCAGGATAAGATCTCCTCTTGTTGTAATCTGTCTCCTATAGCTGGTGAGATTTTTGGTTTGGATTTCTGATTAAAAGCACCATATTTGAAAATATAAGCTCAGTATTCCTTCAGTATTTTATGTTCTGAGCAGGCATTCACTATTCTTTTAATGTTTCTATATGAGCACTGCTGGAGGGAAAGTACATTAGATCACCAAATGATTGTCTGGATTTGAAGCTAGCTTTAAAAAAAATCAATAGGAGCACAGTTCACAATGACAAATATTTTCATTCTCTCCAAGCAGCAGAATTATGAAGTGCATCAACACTGCTCCTTTTCTATTACTTTTTTGTTTATTTTTATTATTGTTATTTACGTATTATTAATTAATTTATTATTTTTGGCAGACCCATATGAAAATGTATGTCCCTCATCCAATTTCTGATCTAAGAACCAGTGGAAAGTTCATACAACCTAAAAATATCATTAAGAGCCCTGAACACAAAGCATAGCTGCATACAAACTCTCTTCTCTTCTCCAGAGTTAGAAAACCTGGCACTTTTCTGCAAAGCAATGTGAAAAGATATAAAAGAATATGTGGAGAGACAGATAGAGACAGAGACAGACAATATTAAAACTTGATGCACTTTCTAAATCATTAAGTGACAATTTTATCATGACTTTATCATATCTCTATCCACTCTGTTGTATATCTAGCCCATCAGGAGCAATTTATCTTCAGAATTCCTCAGTGACTTTCCTAGGAGAGTTTCACCACTATGGGAGAAAAGCTGGCAGACAGCTGCTGTATTGTGGATTTCCCCTCATTAACACTGTTAAGCTGACAATTCAAATGAGTATTGCAAACACAAATAGTTCTGGAGTTTGCAGATGTGAATGATTTAACAGTCAGGGTGATATGTATATCCACTTCCATGTGTTTACATAACAGAAGTACCAAAACCTGTTGATGTAGAAACTGATCAGAGGCATGTTCCTAATTAGGCAGTGAGCCAAAGAGAAAGGTCACACCGATAAACTCTTCACAGTATTTGGTTTCCTCTTAAATAGTAAATAATCATAGAATTGCTAACTATTGACATGGAATACATCACTCTGTCAAGTGTGTCAAACTTTTATTTCAGAACTATCAGAAAATAAAATATTCATATTAGGAAAAGAAAACTTCCAGCATGGAAATTCAGGTAGTTCTGAATATAAATGGATATTTTATTTATGTACAAAGTCAAAACTGGAAACACTGAAACGTTTAGTTTCAATGACTTTAGAATTTGACCATGCTGAGAGCTTTCTTCTGAAAAGCAGCTGCACTCATTTCAGTGAAAGGAGAAGACTACTACTTAATTTTTTTTCCAAGTGGAATAAAAACAAGTGTAAAAACTGTTCTCTCAAAGGGACAAGAATAACCACAATTAGGAAGCAGAATATTTGATTTGGCACTGCAGGGACCCCTCATTGTTCCATGAATCCAATGAATGTTACACATTCATAGAACATTTGCTGTGTCCAGTTCTGGGCTCTTCAAAAAAGACAGAGATCCAGTGGAGGTCCACAAAGATGATAAATGGACTGGAGCATCCAGTGTTTGAGGAAAGGGTGAGTAACCTGGGTCTGTTCAGTCTGGGGAAAAGAAGACTGAGATAGGATCTGATAAATGCTTATAAATATCTAAAGGGGGATGGGAGGCAAATAGATGAGGCCAGGCTCTTCTCAGTGGTGCATAGCAATAGGACAAGGAGTAATGGTCTAAATCTTGAATGCAGGAAGTTTCATTCTAACATGCAGAAGACCTTCTTTATGGTAAGGGTGACAGAACACTAGAACAGGTTGCTCAGAGAGGTTGTGGCGTCTCCTTCTATGGAAATATTCAAGACCCACATGGAAGGCTACCTGTATGACCTATTGTAAAGTACCTGCTTTAGAAGGGGAGTTGGACTCAGTGAAATCTTGAGGTTCCTTCCAAGCCTTACAACACTGTGATTCTGTGATAAGCCAAGGTGTTGGAAACAAAATGTTTGAAGTTCTCTAGAGTCAGACAGACCATTGGTCTGAATGAACTGCTCTTCTGAGGACAACTGGTTTTACTACAATTGAACTTAGCAACACAAATGGATGCTGCCCCCCAAAAAAAAAAAAAAAAAAAAAGTTAACTTGGTAAGAAATGAACCTTTTATTTCATCCCTCCATTATCTCCGTGATTCCCAAAATAAAGAGTTTATCCAGCCCTTAATCTTTGCTTGAGGCAGTGAAGTGGGAATACAGCCCATTAACTCCACAGTTATTTGGTTGACAACTTCTCTGATCACTGGAAGATGATGGGCTCTGGGATTTGATGTACCCTTATCATAGTAAAAAATGTTCAATTCCCCAGCATAAAAGGAATTACGATTAAATATACCTGAGAATTTTGGTTTGACTTTCTCTGGTACATTCTAAAATTTCTTCCTCTTTCCCTTCAATACCTCAAAATGATGTTTTGAAAGTTTCCTTTACTCCTTGGTACTTTGCTTAACCAATTAATGTCCTCATATGTACATTACTGTGAAAAAGAAAAATAAGTGCTGTAAAAAACCTAGGTGCAAAGCCATGCAGAATTTGCTTAGTATGTTAGGTGCAATCTTCTTTTCCTTTGTATTTCTGAGGGGTTATACTCTGATCTTACTGGAAGTCACTAATTGGCATCCCTTGGGTGCAGAAAATACTTTTGAAAATCCAAAATATACAGATCCATCATGTTATCAGTAAAAATTCAGGATGCTCTGAGCTTTCCAGGTGTTCTTTCAATGCAGCTGCTCTGCTGACAGTGGAACATCTGTGGCTGGTGTACCTGGAGTGCTTGGCAACAATAATGCAAACCCTTCAGCATGAAACAATTCAGAAAATATTCATTGGCAGAGGGAAAACAAGACAAGCAAACATTTCCTTCATCAAGATGATGGAGTTCTTGCCCAATCCTCTTAATATTCAGTGAAGTAGCCATTCAGAGAAAGAGTTCTTTTTCCACTGTTGTGAGAATACACAAATATACAACTCACCACACCCCAGAATAAACCTGGAGCCTGAATTGTTTGGCTGGAGCCATTTTTAGCTACCGCAAGGGAAAGCATGATTGCAAAATACCATCACTTATTCACTCTCTCTTAGCAGCCAAAGCTCATGACACGATTTAGGTCACCCAGATAACTACACTCAAATCTCTCTACCAGCAGCAGAGCTGGCTTTTGGGAACTGCTCAATGTTAATCATGCCATGATTCAGGTATCTGCATGTTACAGTGCAGTCAGTGCAGTGAAGAAACCTGTTCAAAATAACTACGGCGAATTAATCAGAGTCAAGTGAAATAGTTAAGCAATAAAATGCAAGGTATTCAAGGGAGATTGGTGATATTTTGGGCTGTTTTGCAGCATTTGGGAAATGAGCCTTGAGTAACACGTGGAGTGCAAAACTATGCACAGATTGCATGGATAAATCACCTTCCATATCATTGACAGAAAAGGTTAGAGATGTGTAAAACTCACTGCCATGGTTATACAGCTGTAGTGATCTTAGCTGAGGCCCCACAAATCACCTGAGACCCATAGGGACCCTGTGTTGCAAGGCCTCCGGATAGCTCACATGGTTTGCATGTTGCACTGGGTCCCTAAGCAGGAAAACCACACCTGCCCTGAAGACACCTCAGTGAGCCTACAAGAAGCACAATCCACCCAGCTCAGTGAGGAGCCAAAGCTTTGTCCTCCACACACTCCAAAGCCTGAAAACTAGGAAGAACACCTCACATTACCACCCCTGTGCCACATCAGTCTGCAGAAAGCACGTCATTTGGTGCGGTGGCACACACACACAGATGAGGATGAGTCACTTCATCCAGGCCACAGAGGACATCCCCAGGACATGTATGACTCAGCAGGACATGCAGGCCTGTGAAAAGGGCAAACTACTGAGAGACAGTGCTCCTGTACAAGTTGCACTGCAGGAGCATTGCTTCACCAAGAACCTGGCACTTGAGTTCAGTTATGGAATCCAGGCTAGGCAAGCTACACAATCAGAGACTCGTTTCTGCAAAGACTGAAAAATATGTTAGGTGAGGAAATCAACTGCCTTCAGGTATGAAGAGAGGACAGAGAAGTTGAGAACTTCTGAACAGCTAAGGAAAGTGATTTGAAAGAGGTTGGAAAAAAAAGGTAAGAAGGAAGAACTGAGCCTCAAGATCATCCAGCAATACTGGTGTTAACAGGTTGAACACAGTGTCTTTCATCCTGGGTATGAAGGAAGCAAGGTGACTTCTGTGATATGTATAGCACTGGTTGTAACTCAAGTTGGACCGTTCCATGTCCATCGCTTTCAGCACTCAGTTTGGAAAACTTCCCTGGTGTCCTGAGAGAGATTTCAATTGCAGAGCATGATTTACATGCTCTCTGCTAGGCAGTGAACCAGCTGTACATCTGCATCCTCTTCCACAAAAAATCCCAGGATCCAGTATGAGTTTATATTTGGAAATCTGCCTTTTTTAGGTTCTCATGCAGAGCGCATACAAGACTGCATAGCATGATTGAACTGATCCCACAAGGAAGAGCCTCCATAATTTCATATGTGCTTTCAGTGTATCAGCATTTGTCTCTGACATAAGGACTGTAATGCTCCTAAGATAACAGGTTTGTCTGTTCCTTACTTAAAGGTCTTCAAGACACCTGTGCCATGTCTCACCCTTTCCCAGCCTTGCAAGTTGCTACCATATAGGGCACTTTGTGAAGCAAACAACTGGGGCATAGAGCCAGTGCCAGAACTATGTTGCTGGGAGTGCCACTGTGGCTTTGGGAGAAAGCCACATCCTGCCAATCCTCACTAAACTCAAGCATAACAAGGAAATGAATAGGAGGTGGAAGAAGGAACAGGTAGCTTAGAGAAGCTTCTGGAGCACTCAGAGATAGTCTGAGGAAAGCTGAAGTCCACAAGAGCTGAATTTTTGGGGTGTTATACAGGGCAACAAGGTATTCTATAGGCAAATCAAAAGCAAGGGTACGAAAAATTTGGGCTGCCTACTGAATGGGGCAAGAGATCAAGAGAAATGAAAGGTCCAGAGGGATCTTGTCAGTGGGTGTGAATACCTGATAGGAGGGTGCAAAGAAGCAGGAGGAAAGGCAACAGATCTTCAGAGATTCCTTCCAACTCACCTGTCCCAGAAAGGCAGAAGGAGAAAGTAAACTTAATTTTTAGTCTGGAAAATAAGAAATTAGGATTTCAGTTCTGGTGGCACTGTCTAGATAATTAGTTTGTCACCAGATTCAAGAATAAAGTTCAGAAGAATGTGTTTGGATCACAATTTTCAGTGAAGTAATGTCTATCACTTCAGCTTTCTCAGGCCTTCCCACTGCTATAATGGAAATGACACCACTGAAGTGGGTGTGGCTATGAAATATGATGCTGTAGTGCTCTGTGTGGAAGAAAACAGAATTTTGAAATATAATCTTGCTGAAAAGCTGTTATAATAATTCTGAAGATCCTCTAATAAGAAAGATGCTTGTAGAGAATGCCAAAGAGTAGCTAAAAATGCTCAAGTACAGACATTTTGTCCCACTCTGGTAGTTATCACCTTTGTCATTTTTATACACTCTGGGTGTTATACAGGGCAACAAGGTATTCTATAGGCAAATCAAAAGCAAGGGTACGAAAAATCTTCTATGCATTATTATACACTCTGAAGGTCGGACTTCAAAGTCTTGGTCTAAGTTCTTTCATTTGCTCAAAAGTGCCTGGTGTCTACGCCCACTGCAGATGTTTTATCAAGCATTCACGAAATGTATGTTTGGACTGTGATGTTTCTTTTCTAAAGATGGAGGAGGTATGAAACTCATCCGATTTTAATTAGTATTTTAAAATGGGTCATATCTGAAATGAGATTCTCGCAGCTGGCACGACTCAGAGGGTGGCATATTCAGCCTTACATAACACGGTTACAATTGTTGCGAAAGGTGCAACACTGAATGCTGCATTGGATGAGAACTCCCTGGGATAACCTTACAGAGAGAGTGCCTGTCACATCCACGCGCTTCAAAGCGCTTACGTTTCTTCGCTAAATGTACAGGGCGTCAGTGAAAGGTAAATATGTTGGCAGAGGCTTGGACTGGTGCCAAGCAACAGAGGCTGAGGCAGAGCCTTCTCTGCCCTCCTCTGAAGCCAGTGGGGAAGGAGAAGCAGTCTCCCCAGCCTGATGGTGGCACAAACCCAAGCCCCAGCCACCTCCTTGCAACTCACTGGCAGCCAGCAGCAGACAGCTGTGAGGAAAGCCTAAAGCAAGCAGCCCTAGCAGCCTTTTCATGTTTCTCCTGCACATCCGCATGTGGTTTTCCTCTACTCCTTTTTGGCCTTTTCATGGTGTTGTTCTTTTTCTCCTTCCTGCTCTGTACAGAGAAGTAATGCTTGGTGTCAGCCTTAGCTGAGGATTGAACTCTTTAATAACTCTTTAATAACATCAAGCATCAAGCAAGCAGCATTAAGTCTGGTGGTTATGCTTTCCTATCATACCCTGCAAAATCTGTTTGGAGAGCTAGCTCCTGGCACTTCTATTTTTCCACCAACGTGGGATCCCAGCTCTGCAGCCAAGAAAGGTTAAAAATGAAGGGAAGTACTAAGAACTGGTGCAGAAAGTCTGCTGCTGTTTGACTTCTGTCAGGCCATTTGACTAAACAAACTGCATATGATCCCCTAATAGCCTTACAATATTCTTCAAAGAACAAATAATTTTTACCCATGAGAACTTATCTCATGTTTAGTTACTGGGTGGCCACCTCCAATATAATAAGTTGCCCCTGATAACACAGGCTAGCAAGGCTGCATACAGACAAGGGTAAATAGTCTGCTCGGTACAGTCCCCTGCAGCTCTCTGATAAAAGGAAATGTGAGCAGAGCTGCACCTTGACCAGCTGGAAGCTCACTATGTGTTTGCAGGAGCTCGGGTTGCGGTCTGTATAAAAGCTTTTCTTGTGTGGTGGTTAGATCAAGCGCCATTGGCTGCTGTTCACTGGTGCGTGGGAAATTAGAGCAAGTGACAGGTTAAAAAAAAAAAAAAAAGGAGAGAAGAGAAGAGAAGAGCAAACACATGGGACAGAGCAAGGAACAAGGGGTCTGTTGATGTTATCACTCAGTTGGCAAATAGCAGGACTCGGAGAGGAGGTGCTTGTCCTGGTTAATTCTGTATGCTGCAGATTCAAAGAGTCTCTGCTTTCCTTTTAACTCCAGTTCCCAGAACAGAGAAACAAGGAAGAAAAACAAATGGAAGAAAATTAGAGGTGAGCAAGACAAATAAAACACAGCGATGGTAGAGCGTCCTAAGTGAGCAAGAAGAGGAAACCAGAAAAGCTGTTTTTACTCAAAACAGGTGGTTCATTTTCTGTCTTGAACAGCAATTACCTGTTTCTTTCAAAGCAAGTTTAGTAGCTTTCCTGCTAGGGGTGTTATCACCTTCATCATTTGCTATATCTACCTGCTTTAGAACATACAAAACTAAGCAGTAATTAAGATTTCAATCCTGAATCCAGTAAAACACTTAAACACAGTCTGAAGCTGAGGTGTATATTAGTCCCATGGCAATCAACAAGCCACTGATTTCATTAAAATTTAACAGGCATTTGAATGCACCGAACTGAGACCTCCCAGACACTTTTATTTACTAATTCCCCAAAGTGCTTAACAACTCCTGCACCGTGTCCTCCTCCCAGGCAATGTCTGCCTGCTGATCCGTGTCCAGGCTCACATAACCTGCACACGTCATCACTAAAACACGTCCTCACCTGTGGGTTATTGCCCTCTCACATCATACTCATGAGAGTTCCTCTCTACCTATCGCAACTAAAATGAGCTGGGATTGTCCCAGATGGTTTAAACACAGCAGAGACCTTGCTAAACCAGCTCACTTTGACTGATGGAGGTCGAGGAGTCTGCCCTGAGCCAACAGACTGGAGAGGATGGCAGCTTCTGTCTTGGCAAAGGTGCTGGAAGTGGCAGCATCCCCATCTTGTGGGGTTGAGCCAGCAGAGAAGAGCCCCAGGGAGGGGCACATGAGCTGCCAAACTGAAACATCTCCAGAAAGCTTTAACGCATGTTTGAGATGAAGGTCATGGGAATAAAACACAGATCATTCTTGCTCTAGGGCAGAGAGTGCCTTCACTCTGCTCTGTAATTTGCTTTGTGTCAAAAATTGGCAGTAGCTCCTAAAAGGCGGAGAGGGGATGTGGGCACCCACATCTGCAGGTGTAAACGCGTGGAAAGATCTTCCCTGTCAGAAGTCTCCCCTTTGGAACTGAGCCATGAAATTGAGCCTTTCTTCCTCTTTTTCTGAGATGTTTCAATGCTCGCATGTACTGCAAAAAAGGAACATTTCCCAACCACAAGACAATTATTGTAGGTGTGGAAAGAGCCCGTGAGTCCCATTAATTCCCAAGACTGCCTATATAATACTAATAAAGTTGTACAATCCCCTTAAGCTATGGGTGTCCTGAGCTTCAAAGCATATACAAGATGCACACCTAGAAAAAAAACACATGGATTTCTGAAGCCTCAGGTTAAATATGTATTACATGGCTTATTGACTTGGCTTATTATGCTCAGTCTAGTAATTCTGTACCATGCTGTGCAATTAAAAATGTCAAGCTGATGGGGGAAGTTTCAACTGTCCTCAAAGAAATACTCACACTGTGACTCAGAATTGGCTTTGGGCATGGGTAAAGTAAGGAAAGAAAACTGCTGGGGAAGCAGATTAGCTCTAGTTTAGCTGTGTCTATACCATAGCCTTGAAAAATCCTTAAACATGGGCTGAATTTAAATTGTTTGGTTAGGATGGATGAATCCAATCTCACAGCAGATGCTGTAATTACACATCTCCGGGGACTGTAATGGAGCTGGAGTCTGGCACTCCGGGCAAATCTCAGCCACTGCAGAACTCAGGCACTACGAATTGCACTGCCCATGCCTGTCTTGTAGACTGTGTGAAAATGGCTGTTGTGAGTGTGAGGCTGCAGCCATTTTAGTAACTTTTTTTTTAAGCTAGCAATTGAACATGAAAAAAAAAAAAATGTGGTTTGTTAGGGAACTGTTGGGAAAAGTAAATTGTTTCTTTCTTTAGCCATTAAACTTGATTAGTATAGTTACACAGAAGCAAATACAGCAGTAAAGTGTTTAAAAAGTGCAATTCTCTGTAGTTTTCCAAATTGCTTTCTTCCTTTCTGACTGTACCACTCTTTAGACTGTATTTCAGAGACCACCAATCTGTCTGAGTCCCTCTGGTTTGCCAGGAGGGGAGCGATTCAGGGAGCATGTCGTGAACAGTCCCATGTTAACAATGAGATGAGGGATGTTTCAGGTGGGAGCACCTCCAGATCTCCTTGATGGAGAAGTGCACACATTTCTTTATGTACTTATTTCAGTGTACTCACACCAGACTCTCTGGCAGGCAGGAAAGGCAGCCCTGGAGCTGCATTTCATCTCTCATGGCTGTTACATCATAAGTCAGGCATAGCTAGGATTAGAGATGGAATTAAGGAAAGAAAAAAGGGAATCTTTGCCCGCCAAACCCATGGCTTCTAACCTCCCTGTTGCTGTCATACCATAGTAGAGATGGATCAAGGCTGTACAGAAGTGCAAATAATGACAGCTTCTTTATTTTTTTTCTCGCAAGTCACATCATGATCCAAATGATTTCAAAGCAAATGCACATAGAAAGAAGGGTGACCTTCAGCCAGATGCTGCTCAGCCCTGTGTTTGCAGAAACAAATGCAATGAGGGTTGGCTCGATGCTAGTTGTTTGCTTATACAGGAGCTGTCAAGAACTGTTTGAACTGCCCTGTCCTATTGAAGTAGCCGTGTGCCCTGCAGGGTGAAATAATATTAATCTTCAGCACTTCTTGGGTGTTTAACTTTTTACTGGGGCTTCACAAATTTGAACTGAGCTGCCGTCATAACACTGAGATGTGGAGTAGCGAGGTAAGATACCCAGTGCTGCCTTCCCCTTTATACAGATTGATAGCACACACTCCCTCTGAAACGACAGTGTCAGAACAAGACTCCCTGATCGTAAATCTTCACAGCGGTCTGAACGGAGTGCAACCGTGCTTTTCCACTGGTAAAAGTCCCTTGGGAAGAACAAGAAAAACATGACTTTCTGTGGGTAAGATGACCTTGAAAAACAGAAGCCCAGTGGATGCAGATGAATATGTCTCTCAAAGTGCTTGCAGGAACAAATCAGCCACAGAGCGGCAACAAATGAAAGAGAAAGGAACAGTAGAGAGGGTCATAAATGTAGAGTTACACTGAGATGTTCAGTCCTGCAAAGATGTACAGCTGCAAAAGTCTGCAAAGGGGACAACAGGTGTCATAATCCAACCCCTGTAGGCCCTGTGTGGCATCCCACCCATTGGGTGCAGTTGTCAAAGCAGGCACAGAGGTAGACCTGAAGTCCAGGATGGGGGTAGGTAGCTGGACACGTGCGTGGCAAAGGTTTAAAGATGAGGTGAGGGAAACCCCTTTCTTAGTAGGGACAGACAGTGTAAGCTGGGTCCTTCGGCCCTCTCTGTACTTTCACACCCGCAAAAAAAGCATGTCCCAAGGTTCATATTGGTGATATTGGTAAAATGTCTCAGTATCAAGCCACAGAATTAAATCTGTAGAAAATGGTGATAGCTCTCTGAGGTGAGAGAGTTTCTGCTTTTGTGATCTGATCCATAGTAGTTACACCCACAAGCAACCTATCAGATGTAAAGGCACAGACGAATAACATAAAGTTTGATTACAGTAGCTATTTGATCACTGTCTTAAAATTGAATTCTTGTCCTTAAAATTCTTGTCGTAATTTTAAGTGTCTGTCATCTTCAATGCATTGCTGTAAGACCATTTGAATAAGGTATTTCCAGCAGCTCTGAAGAACCCACAGTAGATATTCGAATGTTACTGAAGTGCATAGTTAAAATCATTCTTTCCATAACTGTGATAGTGAACACTGCTGCAAAAACAGTGCTTAACTGTTGCTGAGCATAAGAAAAGTGATGCTGATCAGTAACACAGGCTGCCTATCCGTCAGCAATTGGAAAGGGAACATCTGCATTTTGCTAGAATGAAAGTTTAATCTGAATTCTCTCAGAACATCCAACTGAGCTCTTTTTAACTTGTTTGTTTGCACTGAAAATGGAATATTCCTGATCCTACTCAATTAATTCTTCCGTAAGTAAATTTAAGATTCGTCAGGGATTCACCAGGATCTGGGAGACATGAGGTTCTGTATCAGGCTCCTTAGGAAATTAATCCCTGGTTCCTGAGGAGTTTCCAGACAGGAGTTTGCTTCTGTTTTCTTTCATAGCAAAGCTGGGCTGATAAGGAGCAGACAGACACCAGCTCTTTATCTAAATCACATTACTGCTGTACCAGCATGCAAGGGGCTACCATTTGCTCCCATCAGACAAGTGGGCCAATTAAACTGGCAGATTTTCCTGTTTGGAAAAAGCTGTTACCAAAATTGTTTCTCTAAGGCTGTGTGCTGAATGAGATAAATCCATGGAGGCAGTGGGACTGCTGCCTTGTTGAGATATCAGAATGTTGCTGCTGTGAGACTATGGGACCCTTTTCAGCTCATTTGTCCCTTTGCCAGTTCCTTACACATAAGGCCACTTCACTTTGCTTGCTGGAGCATGCACTGGCTCTCTTGTGAAGGAGACAGCGTTATCAGATAGCATAAGCTGTATCATTATATTTAATGCTGTGCTTAAAAACCTGATTCTCAAGTTAAGTGACTGTGTGGAAATCTCAGCCCACTTAAATAATAACTATTAACTTTATCAGCCCTCAATGTTGTGAAGGAAAGCTCAAAAAAGCCCCAGACTCACAAACCAAGAAGTAAGCCAAAATAATTCCATCTGCTCCAGCTTGTGTTTTCTGAAAGAATATGAAACAAAATCCAAATTTTCATTATGAAGTTGCATGCTTTAATTTTATTTGTGTTTTCTTTCATTTTTGAAGAAACCTCTTGAAACACAGAGGTGACTGTTTGTGAAAAGTGGAGGCACTCTTCCCTTTTAATAGCAAACTGGTAAGATTGTCACGTTTTCTTACGCTAATAATGCTGCTTTTTATGACGGAGTGAAGTGTTGCACTTAGTAAAAACAAATATCTATCAACATTTTTAATATCTTATTTTTCATTTTAAGACTTGAAAAAATCTTTTTTTTTTTTTTTGCATATCTATAGATTTTGTTTTTAAAATATTCAATAAATTATCTCTTTTTATTCTGTAAAGGCCTTTTGTATTTAGTACTACTTTAAGATGATCAGAGAGCTGGAGCACCTCCCCAGGAGGACAGGATAAGAGAGCTGGGGCTCTTCAGTCTAGGGAAGAGAAGGCTCTGGGAAACATTATAGAGGCCTTCCAATACCTGAAGGGGTCCTACAGAAAGCTGGGGGAGGGGGGGGGGGGGGGCAGAATTTTTGTAAGGGCATGTAGCAACAGCATAAGAGGAAATGGTTTTAAACTGGAAGAGTATATATTTTGAGTAGATATTAGGAAGAAATTCTTTACTGTGAGGGTGGTGAGACACTGGAAAAGGTTGCCCAGTGAGGCTGTGAATGGGCCCACCCTGCCTTCGTTCAAGACCAGGCTGGATGGGGCTTTGAGCAACCTGGTTTAGAGCGAGGTATCTCTGCCTATAGCAGGTGTTTGGAACTAGGTGATCTGAAGGGTTCCTTCCAACTCAAACCATTCTATGATTCTATGATTCTTTTTTTGGGCTACATTTTTTCTCCAGTCTTTACCTAATTTTGAAAATCTTCACATTTGCTTTCCTTTTTTTCTTCCAGCTCACTCACCCAGCACTTTTCACACGTTTGCATCTCCCAGCCACAGCTGTCATCACAGTTCATTGGGCCCATTACAAGACCTTAATTTACCATAGCCAAACTGGCTTCTTTGTGACTTAGCTTGTAGCCTGAGGAGCTCTCATTTGCTGATGCCTGGGACATGTGGAGAGGGAGGCAGCAATCTTGTACTTGTGTTAAACCTTTGATTAGTAACTTAGCCAGTTATTTGTGCGTAAATAGCCTGGGATGTATACTGACATCAGTCTTTCACAGCTGGTACCTTAAGAAAAATGTACCTTGGGGCTTCTTTCAAAACAGCCTACATTTTGAAGAATACTAAAGGTAAGTAAATTACTATCTTTGTTCTACATGGACATCACACCAAGGAGGTTCTTTTTTCCTACAACCACAGCCAACACATCAGCTCCAGCAATTGATGACAACAGAATGTCATCAGGGAGTGAAAGCTGGATCACTGGGCTGAAAAAACAACAACAACAAAAGACAAATGAAAAATGGCATATGGTTGTCTGGGGAGACCTTTCACACTCTCTTACAATCCTGCAAAACTCAAACATAAATAACACAAGGTCAACACCACTGACCTTCTGAGGCAGAAAGTCACACTAGTGATGTTAATCAGTTTTAAGGAGTTCCTGTTCTTTTTTTCCCTGTTCCTTTGCCTTTACATAAAGCCATTTACCATAGGGAGGCCACAATCACCTTTAGTGGGTGTCTTATAGGTTCTTAGTACTTGTAGCATGTACTTAGACAATTTAACAGAGGTCAACTTTAATAATGAATCAACATTTTTGCAGAACAGTGAAATATTTGTGATGAAAAGCTGCTGTTTTTTTAGTGGAAGTTCTAGCAGACCTCCTGTTACTTCCTGATCAGTTGCACGTATGCTTGTCTCTGCAGCAGGCTAATATATACAGAGACCTCAATCAAAGCAAAATATGGAACTTCTTCCTTGACACCTCACTCCTGGAAAAGGCAGACTGTCTCCAGATATGTTTTTCAAAGCAAATATCAGGACTGGCTTTGAAAAAACGTTAAAGAAAAAGAACTCTTCCACAGAATTTCTTCCTCTGAAGAAGAGCAGGCAGCCTCTCATGGCATCGCTTTGGTCCCATCTCTTGCCACAATTCCACATTTATTTTTTCTATGAGTTTCTTTTGCTTCCTTGCTTTTCCAATTCAGAAATGTCACCTGGGAAGAACATAAGCATTCTCTGCTTTTGTCTGTGACTTCTGGCTTCCCAGCATCCAGAAGTCACAAAGAGGGAGGAAGTGCGCTCTTCAGCATGCATTCAAAAGTCTGTTTCTTTGGGTTGATGGGTCGATTTTAGTGCGCAGTTGCCATAGACCATCTGCATTTCTGCTGTATGTTTGACCTGCTCAGAACATCTAATTCAATAGGAAAAGTCACTGACTGTTCTGTACCTCTTCAGTGACTACTCAGATACTACTAAACGTATCTGAGTATTCATATACTACTAGATGTATCTGAGTGCTCATATACTACTCAGATGTATTAAGCCCATTAGGTACTTGCTGTACTGAGGCCTGCAGGTATTTCTGTCAAGAAATCCATATGTCGCACCAGGTCTTGAAATGACCTTTCCCAAAAGTCAGTGTCTAAAAACAGTCTAATTTTTTGCTACCTCCATAAGAATATGTATGAAGAGGTATGAGGTATGAAGCCTCTTAGAGCCTTAAATGAAGCTGAGTTGAATTCCAAATGCATCATCACACTCACCTGCTAATCTACCTCCATCTCAGATCTGGTTATAAAAATCAGCTCTTGGAGCATTAAGCTCTTCCTCCTCTCTCCCCTGTACTTCCCGTTTGCCCTGCCATATAATGAGCATATTGCCACACCAGAAAAATGTGTGGAGTCATTCCTTTCTTTTCCAGGAACAGTCCTTCTTGATACGAAATAGTATTTCTTGCCTTTATTATCAGAAATGACACAGTTCACAGTACCACCAATCACATTTTTGCCAGCAGGTGGCCAACTGTTTCTAATTTGCAAAGTATCCAAGAATGTTTCAACTATTAGATCTATTTCAAATTTTAATACTCAAATCTCATCACTTTTAGAGATTTTAAGGGCAGTGAAAACATCTGGCAGGCTTAGGGCTGAATAATGACTTTGTCTAGATCATTCGTGCTGTGCTTTCCCCAAGGGTGGGAAGAACTAGAATGATAGTTGCCTGTTTTCATTCCATTTGACTCCCAATAGCCCCAACAAACCTCATCAGCTGAGCTCATTCCCTTGTCACCATTTCACAGAGACAAGGCTAAAGCTCTGTGATGCCATAGCATCTCTCCCTCTCCTGGTCCATATGCTCAGTAGAGGTAGACACTGGTGGATGAAGAGTGTCATGGGGATACACAGGGTAGGTACCTCATTCAAGCTATCCCAGCCAGTGGGCATGTTCCCAGTCTTGCATCACAGCACTTTCCCTGGCACAGCACGCTTTCTCACCTGAGGTCTCACCTGAGGTCAGAAGAAAAGTCACCTGAAAAAGCTGCCTTTGTGGGGAGAGAGGTTTCAGAATTCATCATGAAGCTTAATACCAGTATGTGTTGGGAGGTAAGCAGGAGTTCTTCAGAGGTCACATTGTCCCAGCAGCATTCAGCAAACATGCACAGTTAGAGAGAAAAAAAGTGGTTTTATTCAGATAATCTCCTGAACAGCTTCGTGAGACGCTGCGTCATTCTTACATCCAAGGGTGGAACACCTCTCCATGAGGACAGGCTGAAAGAGCTGGGGCTGTTCAGCCTCAAGAAGAGAAGGTGCCGGGGAGATCTGAGAGTGGACTTTCAATATCTAAAGGGGGACTGTAAGAAAGGAGACAGATGTGTTGTGATAGAACATGGGGAAATGGTTTCAGACTAAAAGAGGTAAGGTGTAGATTGGATATAAGGAAGAAGTTTTTTACAGTAAGGAAAATGACACACTGACACAGGTCCCCCAGGGAGGTGGTGAGGAGTCTCCCTGGAGACACTCAAGAACAGGCTGGATGGGGCTCTGAGCACCTGATCCAACTGCAGGTGTCCCTGTTCTCTGCAGAAGAGTTGGTTTGGATGGCCTTTGAGAGTCTCTTCCAACTCAAATGATTCTATGATTCTGTGCAAAAACAAACCCGGATAACCACAATGAAGCCTCTGTACAGATAAAATAAGAAGAGCAGACAAATGCGTTGGGTCCTGGAGAGGTGATTAAATTGCATGCACTGTAAGCTCATATTGTTATAATCACTTTTTATATGTGCTGTGAAGCATTCGTCTGCCTTTCATCCTTACCTCTGTCTGTTTTTTGTAGTTGAAGAGCAAGTGACATTTACTCTGGGCTAAAAGACAGCTTTGTTCCAGACCAGATGTCTCATTCACTGTCCACATGTCAGCCCTTTAAGTGCTGACTGAAGAAACAGCAAGTTCTGTGGCAGTTTTTAAACAAAAAGGTAATGTTAAGGCATTACTTAGACAAAACACTTTCTATGCTTCAATCATAGCTTTTTATTTATTTATTTTTTTTCCACAGACACTGGGTTAGATTGTACTTTCTCTCACATTGCTATAACTGAGAACAACTCCCCTAACTTCAGAACAAAGTTTCCTGTTTGTGGTAGTAAGAGCAAAATCTTAAACCAGTGCATAGATATGCTGTGGATCTGAGGGGCTTGGCTGGTTTAACACTTGGATTCTCCAGCAACTTGGCTTCTGACTTGCCTGTCTCGGTTATGGGGAAAGCAAATCCGGGCTTTCGAAGAGTGATTTATTGATTTCAGCATCTAGGGGACAAAGTTTACTCCAGAGCTTCATGTAAACATTATATTAGCTAGACATAAGCAGAAGAAAGTGTCCTTCCATGGTTAATCCCGCTGCTAAACCTCATACAGGATTGTTCTCCTCCATAACCTTCAAGGCAAATATTGTTCCAAGTGTCTGTTCTTAATTCTCCTAATGAGCAATTCTTAGAAGATATTTTCTCAGACGTAAAATGTTTATGATGATTTTGAGGGAGAGAAAAAAATGTATTACATTTTCTGAAAATTTTGCTTGTCTTGAGGACAAAATGGGGGCTGGAGAGATGAATACTGTCTTACTACAGTGGTCCCTTAGTCTGTTCATCGTCACTCTGAAAAGCAACAGGGCCTTGGGCTTGTATGTTTACACAGCTTAGTAATGCCTAATGACAACTGCACCAGCTGCTGATCTACTGCAACACATTAATTAAATGAAAAAGAAGGAATTTCAAGTTTACCTACTTAACCTTTGGGACCAGACCTTTGAGTGTGAGTCAACCTAGGAGATGCAAGTGCTAGAAGCAGAGCAAGTAATCACATAAATTTGCCATAGATTGATGGCATAATAATATATTAACAAAATTTGGTGGAGATTTCTCCTGCAAATGCTATTATGCTCCTTCATTACCCTTGGCTCAGAGTTCTGGCAAGACACACACATTTTCCTAAACATAACTTACAAAGATTTAAGTTGTTCAGCCAATACATGCCTGTGTCTTAGTTACACGTGTAATTTTTACATACCCAAACTTAAAAAATATGGACAACTCAACACCAGTGAACTGATGGTCACAAACATGGTCCTATGTTTGAAACTCTACTTTCAAATTCCTGACTGAGATGACAAATCTTAAGCAAGCTTGGACATACAGTAAACCTTACAGAGAATTATTTATCTTTAGTCTATGCTTCAATTAATTTCAGCTCTTCTTTGGCACAAGAAATTAGAGCATTCCTCATGACCTACATATATAACTGTCCATCAGATCACCTCAAATTACCAAGTGATCAGGACTTGAAGATCTGTTGAGCTTGAAAAGCAGTAAGGATGTGCTATGTATCTTCTCCTGTTCACCTATCACAAAGGAACTGTAACATCTTCCACTTTGCTGTTTTGGATTCATGATGTTTGTTTTTTTAGCAGTGACAGCTTGCTGTTATTGCAAAAATGGATCTTAAATGTAAACTACAAGTGAGTCACTTGAGTTTCTTCAGAAGTGGACATTGTAAAAACCTTTGCTTAAAGATCTGAGGTGCAGTGTAAAACAGTGCCATTTTGGAGCTGTATTTCTGGCCTCGTGTTAGATGGAAGTAAAGATTTCTCGTTAAAAACTTGCAACTCCAAAATATCTATAACAGAACCAAAAGGTAAAATAAATTCTCAAACAATGCCACCCACCCTCAAAACTATAAAAGCTCAAAAAAACCCACCAAAAACACCAAACAACCTGTGGAAGATAAATAAATAAATAAATAAATAAATAAATAAATAAATAAATAAATAAATATTGTTATCCTCTCCAAAAGGTCCTCCTCCTGGTACAAAAGAGAAGAGTAAACTTCTAGCATTGGATAATAAATCCCAGTCACAAACAGCTTTTATGAGTTTTTCTTTGGTTTGTAATGTTTCCACAGTGCACATGTGATAGATAGAAGCAGACAAAACATTTTTAAGAAAGCACAAAAAATTGCCTTTGTTCTTTAAGCCTGTAAGAAACAAATGGATCCTTTGTTTTGGGATCTGCTTCTGTGTGTGCTTTTTTTTATTATTATTATTTCTCTCTGTTTTTTGTTGTTATTGTTGTTTTGTTTTGTTTTGTTTGTTTTGGTTTGCTTTTTTTTTTTGCCTACCAGTTTCATTGAGCACAGTGCCAAGAGAAATTTGTGATTTGTGCAATGCCCAGCACACAAATTCATGAGTCCAAGATGAGTCTACAGGCCAATCTTAAGGAGAGTTTATTTTTAATTTTATGCAAATTGTTTTACTTCATACAATAAAATTAGAAAAAATGTTGAAGGTTGAGTACAAGCATGTAATTTACAAGTGGTTCACTTTCCCAAAATACATGTGTGGAGCTGGACTCTGTTGCCAGAGTGAGGCAGATCCTTCTGCCTCCTATTCCCTATTTGTCACAGTGTAGGGTAGACATACTCATGTTTCCTTTATGCTAGATAACAGGGGAAGGCAGTAATACAGCCACCAAAAGAATTAAAGATGAAAGTATGTCACATTCAGTGCCCATGGATGGCTAGTAGTCTGTTTGCTAGTCTGTATCATATTTTTACAGGTATTTATTTTCTGCTAGTGAGGTAACTAACTTCAGTGTAGATTACCTATAATCTAGACTGTCACCTTCATGTGCTATCTAGTAGCCATAGGATATAAAAGCACATGCATAATTAAGTCTTTGCTGAATTAGCACATCTATTATGCATCCACCAGTCTACCTAACTGAGTGTCTGTATATTCTTGTTGTATGTTGGCATTTTTGTTTCAAAACTGCGACTTTAAATGTATAAGGATTTGTTTGTTCGTTTGTTTGGTTGGTTGGTTCGTTGGTTGGTTGGTTGTTTAAGACAGGAACAATTTCAGAAGTTCATTGCTGTCTGAAGAAAAGCAGCATAAGCTTTGAGTTAACTCCAGCTAATGTAAAGAGACTTTCTATTCACCACTGTTGATAAAAAGCTTGGAAAGCAAATGGTATCCTGGGCTCCATCAAAAGAGGGGTGGCCAGCAGGGACAGGGAGGTGATTGTTCCCCTCTACTCTGCTCTTGTGAGGCCCCATCTGGAGTACTATGTCCAGGTCTGAGACCCACAATACAAGAAAGACAGGAAGGTGTAGAGAGTCCGGAGGAAAGCCACAAAGATGATCAGGGGACTGGAGCACCTCCCCTACAAAGACAGGCTGAGGGAGCTGGGTTTGTTCAGCCTGGAGAAAAGAAGGCTGTGGGGTGACCTCTGGTGTCCCTGGAGGTGTTCAAGGTGAGACTGGATGGGGCCCTGGGCAGCCTGGTCTACTATTAAATGGGGAGGCTGGTAGCCCTGCATGTGGCAGGGGTATTGGAGATTCCTGATCTTTGAGGTCCCTTCCAACACTGGCCATTCTGTGACTCTGTGATTAATAAATTACATAGTTCAAGAAATAAATACATACAATTTGAAGGATTCTAGTCATTCCCCATATTATCAATAGTCTGCACAATCTGATCATCAGGCTATTTCTTATTTCCAGGATTCCATTTACAGTGATACTTGCTCAAAAATGGATGTAAGATAGTTTATGAAGGATAACAGCCTTATATTTTGGAGACAGAATGTTTTCCTGTAAATTTCTTCCTGCTTTTAGGTACTTCATTTTCCTTTTCTTAGGAAACTTTATACATTTTCTGACTGAAAATTGCAAAGATGCAGAATGGATGAGAAAGAATTCAACATGATGTGGAAATGTTAAGAGTGCTTCTTAGAAAAAAATTACTTTCTAATAATAATCCAGGATACCCACCTCTCCTGGAAAAGCTCATTCATTCTTATTTTAATGAATAACACTAAAACCAAAAGAATGGTACTAAAACAACCTAAATCCTCTGTGCAAGAAGATGAACAGGACATGCTTTACTTACATTAGTTCAAATTCCAGCTGCAGAACTGCAGGTTACAGTTATCCTTTATATCTTAACGTATTTCTACAGTATATCTACAGTCAGATGGGGGCCAAGAGGATCTGTACAAATCAGAACTTGCTAGTGGATTTATATTATATGTGCAAGTACTTTATTTGACTTGTGAAATTAACTACTGGGTTAGAGATGTAGTGTATCCTTAATGACCTCCCAGAATTGTGCACAAATAAATAATTGGTACAGTTACCACTAGAAAGTGGTTCTGTTTCTGAACTTCACTGAACAGAATGACGGTGCTCTTCAGAGGCTGGTAATCAAACCAAAAAGCTTCCCATATGAAAGGTGAAATCCTAGCTGTACTACTATGAGTGCCAAAAGTGACATCAGGATGGTCAGGATTTTATTTGGGAAATTGGATTTGCTTTCTTAAAAGAGAACATATTGAATTTCCCTCCTGAAAATTCTTTTGCAGTACAGAAGTCATGTCACATGTAATATCACACTCATTGTGACATACTTTGGGGCTACATCAGCAAGTAAATATTTTTGAGAGGAAGGCAAAATTTGAAAACAACCCTTCGTTTGCGATGACTGTGCAACTAGAACAAGAATTAACAGAACACAGGAAAATGAACTCAGGCACCTGAGTGCTCAGATACGGTCTGGGTTATGGAAAACCAGCCTATTTTTCACGCTAAATCAATCAGAAAGAAGATATTGACCAGTTCCTCTCTGAGTAATCTTTGGAAGAAGAAACCATAGCACCAAATAGAAATGACAATCCTTTTTTTTTTCTTTTTTTTCTTTTTTTTCTTTTTTTTCCTGTTCTGCTGAAGGTTACAGATTCTTTTTAATTTGCCTGAAGTTTGTTGCCTGCTGAAAATCTCTTACATTCTCAGGTAATATTAGTAAAGGACACATACTTGTTTTCAGAGCGTCTACACAACCATGAAAAAAAAACCTGTATGTTTGAAACTGACCAGAGTTATTTCAACTGCTGTAGAACATATCTGGTGCCATCTAAAGCTTGTAGTGTACCACATCATGGGAGAAAAGGTGATTTCAGAGATAAATACAAAAAGCATAGAATGGTTTTCTGTGTTGAGTCTCTAGAGAAATTAATTCAGAGCCCAATACTGAAGAAAGCTGAATTTCAGCACATGCTCCTACATTTTGGAGGCTTCTGTGCCTCAACAAGCAAATCAAAACCTGCTTAATCATACAGAGTTCAGCACTGATGAGTTTGAGAGATGAAGAAAACATTCTGGCAATTCCTAAGGCAAATAGAAAGTCATGATTTGCTTAGGAGGCAGACACAGCCTTCTTTTCATAGTTTTACTCAAGGCAGAAGCCTTATGTAGGCAAATATGCAATCATACAGGCTCCTTCATCTCATTCTAAATGAAATGGGCATTAGACACATTTTCCAAATAGATAGAGTGGTTTCATTTCAAATTCAATGAAAAACTGTCCTGTTTTGGCAACATATGAAAATAAAATATTTGCTGGTTTGTTATTTTTTTTCTCTTCCCTACTCCCTCACTCTTACACAAAGTCACTGTATTTTGACATATCCAAACATTATAGAGTCAGAGAATCAAGATTTACTTCTTGAAGAATGTCCAATCTTCCTTGTCTCCTTTGCCCTTCGGGACTGTCTTTCAAGGGACTCTTCCAACCAATGTTCTAAACAGTCTGAAGTTTGCCCTTCAGAAGTCCCAGTTAGCAGTTTTGGTGACTCCCTCTCTTGACTTTACAAAGAATCAAAAATTCTCCTGAGCAGTCCTTCTCTGTGAAAAGCAGATCTAATGGGGAACCTCCCTTAGTAACTTGGTAACCTCCTAGATTGTTTCCTCTCCGCTGTATTGTATTTCCAGGAAATGTCTAGTAAGTTGATGTGTCCCATGAGAAAAAGGGCTGACGATTGCATGACCTCTGGTAACCTCCTAGATTGTTTCCTCTCCGCTGTATTGTATTTCCAGGAAATGTCTAGTAAGTTGATGTGTCCCATGAGAAAAAGGGCTGACGATTGCATGACCTCTGGCAACTGCTTGTAGAATGCTTCATTTGCCTCTTCATCCTGGTTAGGTGGTCTATAGCAGACTCCAAACTCGTTGGCCTTCCCTCTGATCTTTACTTGTAATAACCTGACCTTGTCATATTCAACAGTGAGCTCTACAGAATCAAAACACTCCCTAACATAGAGAACCACCCCAATTCCTGCCCTTCCTTGCGTACCCCTTGCTTACAGCCCTCAATAACAGCACTCCAGCCAAGAAAATGATCTCACCATGTTTTGGTGAAGGTGACTATGTCATAGTGTTCCTGTTGCACAGTGGTTTCTAGCTCCTGCTGTTTGTTGTCTATGCTCTGGTATAGAAGGGCATCAGTTGGGCTATTGGTCTCACCCCCAACCTTGGCATGCTATCCCTTGCTCATCTCTAGCAAGCCTGGTATTATTCCCGAACTCCTTCAAACCTAGTTTAAAGCTCTCTCAATGAGCCCTGCCAATTACTGGACTGGAATCCTTTTCCTCCTTTAAGGTAGGTCAACTCTATCTGTCACCAGCAAGCCTGACGCTGTACAAACTGCTCCATGACTTTAAAAAAAAAATTAGCTCCACTAATGGCACCAGTCTCTTAGCCATGTGTTGATCAGGTGGGTTTTCCTGTTCTTTTCAGTATTTTTACGTGCTAGACAAGGGCTAAGAAGCTCTCTGCTCCTTCTACAGATAGCTCCAAATAATTAGTGGGATTTACTAAGAGAGAAAGTGAGCATTGGAGTAGGCTGATGAAAGTTCCCACATAATTTTTTATCATTTCAACTTGGAAATGGACATAGAGGGTTTACACCCACAAAGTAACAGCAACAAGGCTGAGGATTTTTTAAATAGACCACAACTGAGACTATGTCAGTATCACATCTGGAGCAGCTTCCACTTTGAATTTCACTACTGAATTCCCTTATTCACCTGTGCCTGAGTCTACTGCTCTCTTCTATAGTGTATAGATTCTGGACCAGAAATTGTGAAAACAGAGAGGAAGATGAGCTCAGGTTTCTTCACAGATAACCAAAGAATCGCTTTGGGATCATTTAACATTTAACAGAATGCATTTTACAGAAGCTTAATTAACTTATGTGAGGACTGCTTTCATCACCTAAGTTACTAATAATCACCTAGAGTACTGAGATGCAAAGAAGTTATTTTGATTTCTCTTTTATGAAGAAGACACTTCAGGGGTTGTTTCACTATGCTTTGCTTTTGTCTCGTTGGATTTTTTCAAAAGTTGCAACCATAGCTGATTTGAAAATGCGTAACTGTAAAGACCTCTAATTGCTATTCTGACCACAAAATAATTTCATCCTTCCTGAGTTACAATCACTAAATTGTTACTGGTTACTACTCAATGGCATTAAACAATATTAACATTTCAAAACCTGGGCTCAATATAATGTTGGTTAGTTGGCAATTATACTACGCTTTAACATTACTGTCAGAATAACTCTGGAGAGATGAAGAAAAAAGATTAGAGTATAAGAGAAACTGCTTAATCTTTAGAGAGCAAGCTGGAAAAACAGGTGCTGGAAGGCTTTGAAAGTATTTCAAGCACTGGAAAACATTAATGATGCCAGTATTTCTAAAACTGCGGTATGGCATGGCACCCTTTGGTTTGAATGCAGCATAAATATTTGAAAGTGCTTATATGCTTGGAAAGGAAATAAGATGTACTGCACCCATTTATTAATACAATCCCAACAATGTTTGAATAGGGTTTACTAGTTATCTAACCAGGCAACTACTTCATCCAGCTCTTGACTTTTAGAGAAATAACGTCTTGCAGTTGTGGAAGAAGGCAAATACTCATCCACCACCAATGCTAGGTAAAATGAGATTATCGTTTTCTGAAGGTCCTTATTCTTCCTTACTTACTTTAAGGAGTGCTTGCTTTTCCAGAGTACATATTTCTCTCCAATGACTATAAAAGGAACATAGCCAGCCAGCTGAGGAGGAGATGGTTGCATGGTGTGAAGTTTCATCTTCTCATATGAATTCTGAATTCTGTGCCCCATATCAGAGCTACGTGACTAACAAGCAAGAGCTATCTGAGAATGGCATGATGATATTCTTTATCTATTGCCCAATCCATTTCCTGAGAAGCGTTACATAACCATAGAAATTCTTACCAGCATTTTCCCAAATTGTTCTCTCTGCTGTAATTTTCAGTGCTGATTCCCAGATGTTATTTGTGCTGCAATATCGAGCCCCAGGGGAATTTTTCCTGTAACTCTCTCATCTGTACCACATACAAGCTTGCAGCCACTATAGAGCAACAGTCCTACTCTTGCCAGAATTGTTCAAGGAGAGTGAGAGTTTGTGAAAAATTTCAGGGAGGTTTACAGTTTACAGTCAAATATTTGATTGTATTTAAAAGCTTAAGCTTAAAAGCAACCAGGTTAGTATTTTTTCTTTTGCATTTCCATATCCGAAGTATTTTCTCAATACAATCTTTCCAGAGGACTCTCGTTGGATCATTTGAACAAGTTTCATTCTGTGTGTTCAACTTCAAGCATGCAACAGCTGTTCTTTTGTTTAATTTTCCTCAAACTTGATTTTTATATGTAAGAGAAGGACAGATTGACTGTATCGTAAAATATTACTGCGATCACAAATTTCATTATTTCAATCTGTGCATATATCACTGAATTTATAGTTAAATGTCTTTGACAAACAATTAATTACCATATAGCCAACCACAAAAATCAAGCCATCAAAGTAAAACAATCTGTACCACTACAGCTAAATTGTGCAGCAGCTGGAAATGAAGGCAATTTAGGTCGCTTAACAAATGGGCAAATGTAATTAGTGCAATTGCAGTGGAGTAAGTCTTCAAAAAAACAAAGGCAACAAACAACAAAGCAGTTGTAACTCTTTCCATAAAGAACTCACATTAAAGACAGTCTACTCAGAAGTTTATCTTTTCTTTATGCATAGACTTTTTTAATATATTTTTTAATAGCCTTTTGATAATTGCAGGTAGGCATTGCCAGCTATAGGCTCAGATTTGTGAAGTGCTGGGCACCCCAAGACTTCAATGAAACCTGTAAGGGGCTCATGAAATCGTACAGCTTAAATTTTCCCTTAACTGCAACACATGCAGGCACTCGGTCTGCTGAGGAGAAGAGCCAGAACATATTTCATCCTCCAGTAACCAGGAAGAACAGAAGAATATCTGCTGGGTTGTGCATTCACAGTCGGGGAGAGAAACCACAGCAGGACAGATTGCAAACATTTCAGTGCAAAGACAGGACGTAGCAATGGCAGCATGAAATGCGGCATGTGGAGATGTAGCTGAAAGCTAGCCAGGCTGATTTATTAAGTAGTGGCATGACAAATCAGCACCATTCAAACCTACATGTAAAAGGACAAGGGGCAAAAGAAAGTCTAAAACCACAGTTTACCCTTTTGCTTAAGAGATCAAACACAAGAATCAGTTCTCTAATTTGTACACAGTGCAAAGTCAGGCTGTGGGCTTTTGTTGGTGGTGGTGGTTGTTTTTTTTTTTTTGACCTTGTTCTGCTGATGTCGGTGGTTACTGAAGGGATTGATTCATGAAGAGGCTTTAGCTAAGTTTGGGCTCCTTGAAAGCAGCTCATTAGCTGTGCTCATCCCTCACTGTGAATTCCCAAGGCACAAAGAAAACCATTCTGTTAAATTTCAAAGGCGTTAAAGATAATCCAGCCAGCCTAAGAGGTATTTTCTTTCCAAAGGATAAAACAGTGCCACATAGCTTTTGTTGCTGTGTAATTTATGGCAAAGCTACAGACTTACTCAGGCTGCAAGGTAAGTCCTGTTGGGGTACCTTTTTATATCCATTATTGCTTTACCCAGGAGGTGCTGTACTTGCAGTGCTCAAAGCATGGTAACTGTTCCTTAGAAAGGATGTTGGCTTTCCACAGAGCTTCTGGAAAAGAAGGCATCACCCAGTTCCAGAGTAAAACAGCACGTAGCCTAAGTGTTTGTTACAAGACAAGCCTCTAAAATCTGAAGCTACAAAAGCTTTTGGGCAGCTATGCTGTTAGAGTATCAAGGCTAAGGAATCCTACCAATGCTCTTACTTCTCAGACTGTATGAGGAAAAGGGATCATATGTTTGGCTTACCCGGTATCAGAGAGTTAGATGGGCCCTGAGGCTAACTGGCAGGGCACACCCTGAATCCTTCATTTATGCTGTTTTTAGGAGCAGTCCCTGGCAGATGCTGTCCTTCAGACTGTGCTTGGGCATTCCCTGGAGGAGTGCTAGTTGCTGCATGCCAAAGCCATGCTATGAATTATGCAAACAGCAAGTTTGGGCAGCCTTGTGCCACTGCTGGAACGTATGCCCTGGCCCTGTTTCATTTACCATTAAAACCTTAGTCTGTTTCTCACTGCCCACTCTGTAACTGTGAATATTCTTCCCCCCTCTAAATGGGATGAACTCTTTAGCAGATGGAAGACAGAGGTCACAGATTACCATGCCAGTTCTGTGACTAAACAAAACTAATAACAGATCTTAAATAAGTGCCAGGGAAGAGAGGGCATGATCTCCAAAAGCAGAAGGAGGCCTTTGTGTCCTCGGCTGTAACACAGCCATGGAAGGGCCAAGCTTAGCTGTCTGCTTCCAAGTCTGCTAATCAGAAGGGACCAGTGTAACTTTCTGGAAGCAATTGCAAAGCCTCTTCCCCATCAGGTTTAATTTCTGCAGGCACTTAGGTAGAGGAGTAACAGTGAACTGAGGGACTCGCCGGGGCTGGTAGCTGCCAGGGCAATGCAAACACAAGGCAACTGTTGTACCAGTGAATTGTCACTTCTCCAAATCAGATCTTTCAGTGGAAAAAAAATCTTTCTTTGAAATCAGAATAGCACCTCTCAAACAAGTCCTTAGCTACTGACACTTCAATACTCTTTTGTGAATAAGAAATCTCTTTATTGTCCAAATGAAACCACAGCTCAGTTGTTCCTTTTTGAACACCCAAGAACATGAGCCAGAGCAAGTTAGAACAGCTCACTGACTGAGGTTTAATCACTTTAGACTGCAATTACTTAAATGAGGGGATCACACCACTCTCCTCCTCGCAGCAGGATGTCACAGCAATTAGTTCAGAGCTCAGAAAGCTGCTACTGGTACCTCAGGGTCCTCAGCACTTTGCAATGCTGCCATCTGAGTACCAAATTCCATGTAGAACTCCAAGACTAGTTTGTTGGAGGCCCAAACAGATTCAGCCAGACCCTGCTTGGAAGATTTTGTCCCATTCGCTGACAAAAAGGATAATTCTGATATCTTCAGGTCTAATGTTTTTTAATCCTGCAGGCTGCCTCATTCTGCTAAACAGAGAACAGAGTCTGAGGGCAGCAACCATGCAGATGTTAGGAGCAGGGATCAGATACTCTATCCCCAGCAGCAGAGCACTGAGGACCCACAGAGAGGCGTTGTTTGCCACACAAACAACATTTTGGAGCATATCAACCTTCAGCAGGAAACTTCACTGCTCTGTCATTCAAAGGCTGCCAGCAATGCACACAGCATTGCTTGCCCTGCTCTCAGCCATATATACTCATCTTCACCCAGCTGCCCAAGTCTGCTTCCCAGACTTGACCTTCAGGGCTGTGGAGTGGCCACATGTGCTATCCAAATCCAGAGTTCACCTTCCCAGCTGGAAATCTCCCATTGCAACAGCTTGAACCTCTGATTTTCTTAGTGTCCACCTGTAAGCTACTGCTGTGTCACCTCTGTCCTGCAGCTGAGACATTTCATAATCACAGAATCATAAAATCATTAAGGTTGGAAAAGACTCTAAGATCATCTAGTCCAATCATTGACCTATTACTACCATGCCACTAAGTGCCACATCTCTTTGCCTGAAAACCTCCAGAAACGATGACTCCTCCACCTCTCTGGGCAGCCTGCTCCAGCGCTTCACCACAAAGGCAGTTCTGTCCATTTGGCTTGTGAAGTATTACCTTTGTAGCCTTTCTGGCACAACACAAGCATTTGGAGCATGCTCTAGTAACAAAGCAGCAATCAATCTTCAGAAAATCCCACCACTAATATTTCTGTATGCCTGATTTAAGTTGCTGCAAACATATATAGCCAGTAAAAAGAAGCGGCCTGCTTTTCAGGGTCGCTCAGCTCTTCTAAGGAAGTGCCTTTGCAAGACATGATTTACAAGGCTGTGCTGTAAAGCTTGTTAGCTGATGGCTCTGAAGTATAGAGGGATAATCTAACCTTACAAGAATAGGAGTTTTGCTGAAGGATCGCCTCAGAGGAGAAATATTTTATATGAATATACACCGAAATTATATAGAGAGATGTAATTGGACTATGAGCCAGTCCTGTCCTAGGACTAGAAGTCCTGTAGATTGTCCCTAATGACCAGACAGATTGATAAAGATGTCATACATTTGTATGTGGTCCCATTTGTTCTGAACAACAACAACAAAAATGCAGGCAGCCTTCACAACACTGGAACTAGAAGGGGAACTAACTGACACGCAGTTCTGTTTCCAGCAGTCCTTTACAGTAAAACATGACCTCCCTCCCTGAGGTTTTCATCTACCTTGGAGCCCCATGTGTGAGGATAATAAAGCTTCTTGGCACCAACCCCTTTTCCTGCCCGCCTGCCCCACACTGCTTTTTTTCTTAGCATCACGCAGCATATGCCTCTTTCTTGTCTTTTCTCTTTTTTTCTGGATCTCCTGCTTTTGTCTTGTGCAAGTATGCCCCAACATGTGCCCTTTTTTTTTTTTTTTTTTTTGGAGACTGATTGCTTCCACTCTCCTCTGCCCTCAGAGCAGAATTAATTATTTGCTTTCTGAAATGACTGGTGCCTGTTCAGTCTCCAATTGTGACCACAGAAATCATTAAAAGGTTCTCATAGGCTTCACTGTGACCTTGACCCAGATTGTTCATTTTTGTGAGATGCTCTCCTCCCATAAAATTGGGAAGAATAGGGAAACCATTCATAACTTACTCTTTGGGTCAACTCTAAATCAGAGAGGAAGGTAACAAAAATTATGGCTTGAGTTGGACATTTATTTCTTCTTAATAACAAGGTGCAGAGACTGAGGTTGGTTTTGTGATAAGGAAAGTTCAATAAAATAACAAACTGATGAGTAACTGTTCACTACTGTACTTGCATGTTCTTCAAAATTTTGTTTATTCCAGTGAGTAGATGGAATATAATTTATTCTTCCCATGAGACGGAAAATGAGCAAAAGTCAGACAGCAAGCTCTGTTCTTGTAATTCATTAATCTAGTAATCTATATTCCACAGTTTTGCAAATCAAATATATCCTGCATAGTAAATACATCCTGGCAAGACTTCACTTGAGTGTATGTGATTTTACTAATCTCCTTTCAGAAATCCTTGACCATTCTGCTTTTTTGCAGACATCAAAGCAGAGATCATGGCAGTGGTCTTTTTTCTTTTAGTAGGCTGGAACTGAAATCTCTCATGAGTATAAACTCTGAAATAGAAATGCTGATTTTACAGATTCTGAAGTCTTGTAGCCAATGGAAATCTGGCGGCTCATGCAGGATCTATATTCCAGATCTCTCTCAAAGCCTCCTTTTTGGGTTATAATTAGCAATGCTCCATACACATCCTGTATTAATTTGGTCTTTTTGAATTATTTTTACTTCCTTCAAGTCCCATCTACAGTCATGCCACATAAAAGTGCTTCTTTTCTAGTTGAAAACACCACTTGTCTGGGTATGCATTGAAAGCACTACATGTTTTTTATATGTAGACACCTAGGGAATATCTTTATGTAGATTGGTAGCTGATAATAATTAACCAGCTATTTCTAATATGTTGCACACAGTTCTTTAATCTTACTACTGCACCTATGTTTAGTTTAGTAGCAAACATAGAGAATAATGAACTTATTTTGTAAGCCAAGATGACTTCTCAATCCATTAAGGCATTTCAGAGAGATCACTCCTATAGTCAGAGGAAGCTGTTCACAATGTCAAAAGCTGAAGTCAACATAGGCTGTGACACTTGTCTACAAACAATAACTGACTCAAACTTCTGGAAGAAGAACTGCTTGAGAACAGCCCTGCTAAGAAGGACATAGGGGTTCTGGATGATGAAAAACTGAACATGAGCCAGCAGTGTGCACTTGCAGCCCAGAAGGCCAATGGTATACCAGGTTCCATTATAAGAGGGGTGGTCAGCAGGGACAGAGAGGTGATTGTCCCCTTCTATTTTGCCCTCATGAGAAATGAGCTGGAGCCCAAGTTTGGGGTCCTCAGTACAAGAAAGATGAGAAGATTTTGAAGAGGTCAAGAGGATAGCTGCAAAGATACTCAGAGGGCTGGATAGATAGGCTGAAGGACCTGAGTTTGTTTGGCTAGGAGAAGAGAGGGCTGTGGGGAGAAAATATTTTGGCTTTTCAGTATTTAAAGGGAGTTTATAAATATAAGGGAAATCAAGTTTTTATACAGGTAGATAGTGATAGGACAAGAGGGGATGGTTTTAAACTAAAGGAAGAGAAATTTAGATTGGATGTTAGGGGAAGCTTTTTAATGAGAGTGGTAAGGTGCTGGAACAGGCTGCCCAGAAAGATTCTGGATGGCCATTGCCGGAGGTGGTTAAGGCCAGGTTGGTTTGGACCCTGGGCAAATCTGATCTACTACTTAATCTAGTGGTTGGAGGCCCTGCCTGTGGCAGGAGGGTTAGAACTTGATGATCCCAAGGTCCCTTCCAAACCAAGATGTCATATTTGATGATATGATTCTATGATTCTTTACATCTTACCAAGTCATCTCTACACTTCAACTATTAGGTAAATAGAGCCATAGCATATGCAAAAGTCTCAAAGTTTTATGAGTTTCCAGGGCTTTCATTTTATTCATATCAAACAGATCTTTCATAGAGCTTTTCAAAACAGCTTTTCATAGGTGGGGAAAAAAAAAAAAAAAAAGAGAGAGAGAAAAAAATAAAAAATTATCAGCAGAAAGGTAAACCTTACAAAACTATTAAGGCAAGTCAGTTCAAATAGGTTCCATATTAGGAAAATCTATGAAATTGCAATTTCTGGATGTATCCTCAGAACCAGGCAAAGACAAAAAATATGTATTTCGGCAAGTGTGTAAATTCCATGCATTTATCAATTCTACAGCCCTTCATTCCTAACCTGAATTTGAATTCTTGTGTAAGTATGAGCAGTTCTATGCTTAGTATATCTGAAATATTGTGGAAATTATTTATAGTGTTGTGATAAAGTTATGTCAATGCAATAAGTAAAAGAAAATCTTCAACATTCAATATCTGACTGTACTAGGAAATCTATCAATCTTCTTATTTGTGAAATTTCTTGATCACTTTTCCTTATCATTGGATATATGCATAAGTGTGAATGTCATTTCTTTATTTCAGATCCTGATCTGCATTCAGCTTATTCCTAATCATATGCATAGAAATTAAAAGGTTCAAAAGGACTGGCCTTTTTCAGACCTTGCAGCAGTAGGGTGAAGGCAGCACATGCATGTAAATAGATAAAGAGTAACTCATACTGTAGCATACCTGGGCTATTCTGTTTTAAATAACATATCAGCATTCAGATATGGGAGGGGACATTTTGCCCATTAAAAGAACACGTTGACATTACTGTACCCCACACTGGGGCACTGCAGCAACAGACTCTTCCTGTAGGTCAAACTGGATAACAAACTGGGATAGATTACATGTAAAAGATTAAGCAAGAACCAGAAGAAAGAAAGGAAGAATTAAAGAGCCTAAAAAAGACACCATTGTAACTTGGGCAAGACAGGTACCTGAGGTATTTTTGGCTTTTTTCATATGGATGTGCGGATCAAAATAAGTCTCAATTGATAGATTATTCCAAATAATGCTGTGAAGCAGTCAGAACACTTCAAGACTTGCAGAGAAGCTGGACTTCTTGAAGGTCCTCCTGTCTTTCCCACTCTCTTGTCTGTTATTCCTTTCCTTTCACTGTCATTCTTCTCTTTCCACGTCATATTCAGCCTGAAGTACAGATTTAGGCCCAGCTAACTTCTGCTCAGCAAATACAGAAAAAGAGCAAATGTGTGCACTTTATTAGTCCCAATTTGTATGAAGACACCTGCCTGAATTAGAAGTATGAATCCCTTGTGGAAAGAGCTGTGCTGGTATAAATCCACCTAAGGAAGAATTAGCATTTACTACATTGGTATAAGCAGTTTTAAGTGAGAAAAACAGTCCTTATTTGGACAAAATTACTGCAGTGATACAAAACTAAGATGAGGAAACCTATTTACTTCGATGGTATCTCTTGTGTGAATAAGCTGCTAAATGTGAAAAGTTGAGCTATCTACTATTCAAAATTGAACATCTTCCTTTTGCATAAAAATAGATGACTGTAGTAACAGAGCAATCATATTCTTAAGCTGTCCTCATTTTTAAGATCTCATTGAAGTGTCTTTAAAAATAATATAGTGTTTCAAAGAAAATCTGCCAGTGCTCCTTTTTCACAACTGGACAAACACCCGATTCTCTGTTGCGCTCTTACCAATTCTAGTTCTAAATTAATACATGAATAGCCTACACAACAGGTATACATTCCTGTGTTCCCAGAAGTCAGAACAACTCAGTTAGAAACTGTGTGACTGTAATGAGTAAAAATATCTATGAAGGTGGGGATCAAATTGAACTGGACTTCCATTGTTGTAAGAAATATTTGTATTTCCAGAGGTATTATAAGTGGTAGATTATAACAAAAAAAATCACAATAGCCATATGATGGACAGTGCCATTGTATGTAAAGCAAGCCAAAGAGGAGGTACTGGCAAATTTCATGCCACTAATGAAAACATTTCTAGTTTATCTTCGGCTTATTTGGAATGTAAGCTGTTTTGACTTAATGAATTCAAAACCCTGTCCTGTTACACATGAGTAGATATAGCAGTATATATCAGGTTTCAGTATGTAAATCGCGTTAGAATCATAGAATGGTTTGAGATGGATCATCATCTACCTCCAACATATGTTCCGTAAGAATATTTATTTTACAGAGTGCCCATCCTGTTTAGGTTAGGTATCTGGTGTTTGATTTTTGAAAGATCATTTCAGCAAAGTTGTAAAAACTCCTTACCATTTGTTCACATAACATTTTGCTTCTCGCCCACAAATCCTGGGATCATTTTTTATAAATAAGAGGACTCTGGATTATCGCACAGGAAAGAGAGAGTTCTTCATCTGTTCATAATTTATTCCAGTCCCACTGCTAGTTTTGGCAGTTCAGCCATTAGACACAGTCAGACAATAAAAGCTCTCAGCACGGTGCATATCTGTAGAGTTTTGCTCTGTTTTTGCAATCTAGGCAAAAATATTCTGTTAAGTAGGGGCAAAATTCTGCTCACTATGAAACACTGGTTTAGATTAGCAATGTGTATCACTCGCTGTGGAAACAAATATAAGCCATATATAAGCAATGACAATCTGTTTTACCTCCAAAGATTTTTATTCTTACTTGTCTTAGAATGCTGTTCAGATAGGAGATAATAAACGAAACAAAATGCAATTTTTAGAAGATGAAATATCTTCTACTTCTCCTATATTTTATTCTTTTAGCCTTGTAATCCTAGCTACAAGACCAAAAGGTAAATAACTATGTTAACAGACATGCTTACTAAAAGCTGACAGAAGTTACTGGTTGACAGAAGTTACTACATCTGCACAGAGTTAACATCACTCCGTGGTTGTGTATTCTCTGCTTCTCTGGTTCCTTTTCTAGCAGATAGTTTACTGGGAAATTTTAACAGTTTGATCACATCTGCTCCTCTTTACAGATGAATTTCATGTCCCATCTCTAAAAAATACTTCCTATGTCTTTATTTTGACCCCCGGACAATTTTCTTCCAAGGGAAAGAGTGTGGTATGTAGGCAGCTTTCCCAGTTCCCTCACTGACAAACATTGTATGTGACTCCTGGAATGCACCACAAGACTTTGGAGACCTTGATCCATCCATCTCATTGGCTTGAGGGATGATACTGGTACTGGGTGAGTGAGGCCCTTGTGTCTGGGGGCTACCTGTTATCCTTGAAAGATACAAAGCACTTTAAACAATAGATGGGAAACATAACTTCTCTTCAGTTTTTGCACATACCTTAAAGTGCTCTAGAAATGTAGAATGCACAGGCAGGCTTGCAAAATGCATTGGATGTTTATATCTACCTTTTCTGAGGGGGAAAGAGTTATCGTTTTTGTTGGGATTTCTATCAAGCAAGGTTAATCCCACTCTGATGAACTGAAATGTCAAAGAGGAAAAATCAATTTAGACATTAGAGAAAACTCATTAATGAGAGGTGTATTGAAGCACTGGCTGGACTGTCCAGGGACATCTGCTATCCATGCCTGGGAACCTCTGAAAAACAAGAAAGATATTGCTAAGGCTAACGGTGTCTTGGGGCAGGCAATCATAATAGGCAATCTTTTGAGATTACCTCCAAGATCTTCTGTCTCTCAGCTTACTATGAGGACTATCAGCAGAACAGTTCCTCTCAGCCTCGTTTAAGTATAACTATTGCATCTGACAGTGTGCAGTGGGCAGCAGCACAAAACAGACTGCAGTGGCAGCTGAGATGACCTACGGGATCCTGAAGCAGTCATGCATAAGGAGCTGCACCCAATGGACATGAGGCACAAGGTAGAGGGACGCACACAGTTAAAAGTAGAATAATTATAGGACAGTCTTTCTCCTTTCTCAATATCAAAAGAGGAATGAAAGACTGTAGGTTCTGTAAGAAAGCCACTTACATATTGTTAGTAAACACACTATCATTCCACACTTTCTGCACAGTTGCTGTGGATGACCACTCTAGGCTTTGGGTCTTTTTACCACCAAATCCTTGATGGCTTTATTCCAAAAGGACTGTAGAATTAAAAGGGAGCAGAGAGTGAGAGACATCTATTAAGACTGAAGAGCTGAGTTAATATGTGAGAAAAGCTTCATAGGATGCCAGTAATGACTGGGAAATCAGCACCATCCTGCATGTTCTTCAAAACAGTGTTCAGAAAGCACTTATTGCATTCAAATATAAAGGTGAGGTTTGGGTTCAACACATTTAGATAAATTTTACAGGTGACAACTGGTCACTATCATGTTGAGAATATTTTGTCCTCTTCATGAATTGAAAAACTGTGCATAATTCTTGCTATCTATGTATTTATAGCCTGAACAGATGCACTTCTTACCAGTCCAATTGGTAATCTCAGCCAGAAGGGCAAGATTTGAAAGAAGTCTGAAAAATGAAATACTAGGCCAAGTGAGTATTACTGGAAGTTTTTGTCATTTCTACTCGAAGTATAATAATCGGGAATGAAAAGGCTGGAGTATATATCAAAGGGAATGAAAAAGGAAAAGAAATAATGCCTTTTCCACTTACTGCTGCAAAAGAGAGACAGACAGGGAGAAATAACAAATTTACATTAGAATCATAGAATTACAGAACCATAGAATTACTCAGGTTGGAAAAGACCTTCAAGATCATCAAGTCCAACCTCAACATAATCATACTACCCTGACTCTAACAACTCACTGCTAAATCATGTCTCTGAGCACCACATCCATCATTACCAAGACAAATAAACACTTCAGCAAAGCCTGTGATGCAGAACTCAAAAGTGTTCTAATCCCATTTAGGCATCCAGTGTCAAAAAGGATTACATATAAACACATTCAAGTTTAAATAGTGTTTGATTCAGAGTATGGCAGGCACAGAAGGGATTTTTCAGTTTCTTTTCCAAGGCAGGATTTTTGACCTATCTGGCTGATCCCAGGATAAAGGAATGGTGGAAGGAGGACCAGAGTTACATTCCATGAAAAGTGAAAGAATTCTCAATACCAACATCTTCAGTGACCAGGGCAGCAATACAGATGCACACTGAAAGGCTCATTAGTGTATCAATAGTCAAGGAATGTGTCTTTTCCTTTTCTTACTTGTACCAGTAATTAAGCTTTAAAAATGTAAAAAGTAAACATCTTTCAGTGTGCTATATTCACCTTGGGAGGCTGGTAAACTTCCTATCTTCAAGGTCAGGAGTCTCATTAGCTTTGCAGTGGCTGAGCTGTAGTGAATAGTCAATTTCACAAAGCCCTCTGGAACAGCAGCTGGTTACAGTACTTCAACACCCAAAAAAAGAAAGAAGAAAAAAAAAGTTGATAGAAGTTATCAATAATAACTCCTCCCAGAGCAATAGTGCCATCAGTTATTTTAGACTTGAGAACACTCAAAAGAAAAACTTAGTTTTGCTGTGTTCCTTTTGAAGTTTCTAGACCTTAGGCACCTCTTTTGCTATAATTTGTTCTTGCAGTCCATATGGGTGCAAACTTCATCACTGTACATCTACAAATTCTTACTAGAATACTCTGTATTTTTACATCACATTTTTCTGTCATCATTTTCACTGTGCTTTTTCTTTTAATGTTCAGTATTTATAACCACAGCCAGATAGCTTTTTGAATTTGCACTCCAAGCTTATTATTCACATAAATTTTTATGTCTCTCTACTAATAATCAAGCAAATTATAGTGAGCGTTAGCCTCCTCATTTTATGCTTTCTCCTTTTTCTTCCATCCCAGTTAGCTCTGCCTCCGAGATTTCTCTTTGCCTGGGACAGGGCTGAACCTGAATTCCAACTCCATGGCAGAGTGAGCTGGAAGAGGGGGTGCATTTCTCTGCAGACCCTCTGCACTGCACTTGCACTTGTGATTATTCATCAGAAATTTCTGCATGGCTAGGTTACAAGACCTGAAATTCTAAAGAATATATCAATTCACAGCAGCATTTTAGTAAGAGTTTTAGAACTAAGCTAATAAACCAAGCTCCTAATAAAATGGATAGAGACGAGAAGACAAAACTACAATATTTAGAAGATACAATTAAATTCACCATTTAAACTTCTGCTCAGTTATTCACTTATCTGATGCAATAATATATTGGATCTTTCCTGTTTTTTTTGTGTACTTTCTCCATGGCAGTGATTATTGTCTGTCATTGTATGTATACATACAAATGAACAGAGAAGTAGGCATTTTCTCCTTTTTTTTCAGTTTGAGTGGGCTTGCGGAGCCCACAGTATTCCCAAGACAATTTTTGCCTTCCCTAGCAGTAAGCCTTCCTACCAGAAAAAGCTCAGAAAATGGGGGATGGAGTTATCTCTTAAAGTCAGACCAACTTTCGCAGGCAGAACACCTTAGCCTAGGGCAGAAGAAAGAATTACCATGTAACACTCACAAAGGGTGCTCCCACTCAAATTTTTGAATACAGTTCCACCATAAGGTAGTGGAGGAGGAGGAATAACAGTCTAGAAGATGAGGAGCAGTTGTATGGGAGACACCTCAGTGTGCTTCCCTGGAAGCTAGCTGCATGTCGTCGGGCCGTGTCTCCATATCAGCCATAAAGAGCTGCAATATCCTGCTAGAACTGGAGAGAGATTCTCTGAACACGTTTTCAAAAGATCCTTTGCTGAATTTATACTGGATAAATTTCAGCCCCATTTTAACTTATGCTAGAGAAAACACAATTATTTCCCTGAATCGTAGAGAGGGAGCATGGACATCAGGAATTTCCTCCTTACTGATTCCCGTGTGTTTAGCGGAAAGGATATCTGTGGACACCAAAAGTTGTGCAAGAGAATTTATTCTTAAAGTATCACAGAGAAAAAAATTGCCTTCTCTCCATTCTCCACCCCCAGCATAAGCTTGCTGGATGCATGGCACAGAATCCTGACAAAATCACATTTATTTGTTATGTGCTAAGTTTTGCCAAACACGAACGTGCAAACTTGGTACAGAATTAATTACTTCTGGCAAAGCGTTTTGCCTAAATGCTGCTATAATTTAAAGAAGAAAATGTGAATTTGAAGGTTGCCCAGAAAAAGGATACATATAAATATTTATTCCATTAATCAGAGAGATAACGATATGACAAAGTTATTCCAATAAAAACCTGCCAGTTGTGCAACTATATTTTCCTGTCATGGAATCAGTAGAAAAATCCTCCCAGCTGAAAGTGAAACATCATGTAAGAAAATATGAAAAGTTTAATTATAAAATTCCTCCAGTAGTGGTTGGTTGAAATTATTAAGTGACTTTTTTGAACTTCAGTTGTTTTCTTTGGCATGCAACCTGGATCTGAAGGTTTTATACTCCCTGATAAAAGTCGCTGTTGAAAACAGCAGAAATAATGAGGACACAAGCACACGAGCCGTGGCAGGCTTTTTATTATTCCAGTGAAAACTGAAAGGGAGAAGGGGGGAATATTTTATGAGTAATTTGCTTCTCACGTTTTGGAATAAAAAAAAATAATACTAGAAATGTGGTGGAAAATACTATGAAAGATCACTCCAGAACTGTGAAAGCTACACCGTGTTCTGTTCTGGGACACAAATGAAAAAATTCAGCTGGAAAGAAAGAAAACACTGCAAAATTTGGGTACAATGTCCCAGTGTCTAAAAGCACAACCCAGAATGTCTGCTTTAAGTACGGCATGGTTTCTGAAGCCTGAGGGGTGCACACAGCTCACCACTCTACGCACACTTTTTCAGCGCCAGGCAGTGGTCCATGCACACGCACAGAAGCTGTAAGACAAATGCAGCTCCACACCTACAAGGACTCTGGATGCACCCCGGTCACAAAATTTCAGATTCTTGCTTTATCTTTGATGTCCTGCCTGTGATCCTGCCTGTACTCTGCCTCCATCACAAGGATGGAGGATATTCACTACCTCCTCACTCTCTCCTTCTGTTTGGCCCCACTTCCCAGTGTCATCATTCTCAAATGGAAATTTGAGCACTGTCCTGAGAAGCGGAGCCACTGCTCAGAGATACTTCAGAAGCATTTCTCAGACCCTGGCTGAAGCATAGAACCCACCACATCTCTCAGCAACTACTTTTCAACAAGAGCAAGCCTCAACCCTATAGGATTCACCCTCTCTGAGAGACCTTCAGCACCTAACTCGTGCCTGGGCAGCAGGCAGAGATGTACCTTCTGAGTGATGGCTGCTCTTTTCAGCAGTCAGAAGCTGCTGGAGCCATGTTACCAGGTTTCCTAGGAATAATGTCTTTTCTTTTTTTCTGCAGACAGATGGCTTTGTTGGAAGGTGGAGCACAGCTCAGTGACACTGAGCAGAGTGGTAGAATGCAGCAGCAGTCCCTTCAGGAGCATTTGGCAAAAACAGTCAAAGACAGCAATTCAGCTGCTTGGCTGTGTGAGCTGTATCTCCATGGAAAGGAAACCAGTCCTTTTAAGATTAGATCCACCTCTACTTCATATTCCTTTCATGCCCTTAGTTGAATACAAGGTGACAAAATCCACATGCTGAGTTCACAGGAGATCATTAAGTGGGTGCACATCCTGACAGTGCTTGTGAGGAAGCTTGTGAGGATATCACTCAGAGATGAATGGGAAGTCCAGTCCACACACCAAAATGCAGCCACGGAAAGAGGGGCTTAGCGGTCCATGATTTCTGCAAAGCATCTCTTCAGAGGCATGGAGATGAACACATGGAAAGGAGTACAAGGAATAGGTTCAGAACGTAGCACTAGTAGGTCCTGGTGCCCTGTAAAGACATCCAGTTGTATCTTCATATTGCCTGTACTGGCTGCCACCAGAATCCTTCAGAAACACAATGTTAGCAATCTCCACTAAGAGTACAATAAAAGACTTTCTGCTTCATGAGTTTTCCACTTTGTTAACGAATCCTACACAAAATAAAGCTGTAAACAAGTAGTTAAGTGTGTATTCTCCACCTTGAATGTCAGTTTCCACCATAATTGCTCTTTCTACAAAGCCTGCAACTTTAAGAGGCGCTATTCACCGTGCATTGTAGAGGTCAAATCTGCCCCCAAATGATTTTCTTACCACTTTGTCAAAACCACCACTCTTCAATTCCCTTTACAGACTTGCACTTTTATTGAAGACGAAGAAAACTCTCATTTTTAGAGTGACAACAGAACAATTTTTCACCCATTTTCTGTAGTACTAACCCGGAGAAACTATTGACATCAATAATACTGAACGTCAAAATAGAAGAAAATCAAGCCCCAGTGGTTCACAAAGGATTTAAAAGGATCACTGGTTCAGAAAATGAATAATACAGCTTTCTGTGTCACCAACAGTTTTACCTTCCTGCCAGCAAGGCAAGATCCTTTTTCAAGTCTGTTTTTCAAAATGTCTGTAAAAGGTCAGTATGCTCTATGCTCAGCCACCTCCTAGTGGGGGCAAGTTAGCATATACTATAGGTCGAGCAAATGGTGTAAGAGGAATTATTTTGTCTTCTCTTCTCCAAAACTAAGAAAGGCCATCCATTAAAATCCAACTCATGAGGTTCTGTGCACTCTATGGACCACCAAACATGCAATCCTTTAGTCTCACTTTTTGTGAAAAATCCTTCCAAAGGATTTCATGTGCTTGAGCCAAACCTGTTTGCTGGAACATTGTTTAAACTACTGTTCATACATAGAGGTATTTCATGAGAAATAGAAGTGATTTTTGTGGTTCACAGAGTGCATTTGAACTCTGTACTGAACTGTAGATTTCTCAACAAATACTACCCTGAAATGAAAAAATCCCAACAGGTCCAGCATAAGCAACAGACTGAAACAAGCCCAGAATTTCAAGAGCTGGCATTAGTTATGTGCAAGAGCTGTCAGATAAATCATTCCAAATCTTTGGCCTTTAATCCCACATTTTGTTCCTTTCCAGTTTTTACTTTTGTTCATTTTTCAAATTCCCTATAATAAAATCAAACAAACATGTCTTCTGCCGTATCAAAGCCAATAAGTTTCATAGCCTCTTGCCTCACATCTCAACTGCCATGTCACCACTTCATTTAACTTGATTCAGCCAATACTATATCGTGTAAGAAATTTATGACTGTTAAATTTGTCTTAAGTTTTCTACTGGAAGTAATATATTAACTACATGCTATAAAAACCTGATCACAATTTTTTATCAATTAAAAAAATATATATATTTATTTTTCATAACAATTTACCTTTAAAAAACCTATTAAAAGAACTTCTAGTCTATTGGCCATTCACTAACAAAATATTTTGGGTATCTAATAGATCCATATTAAAGTATCACGTCCACAACTTCCATTGTGATCAATGGTTCTATGTCAGGGTGGAGGCCGGTCACAAGCGGTGTCCCTCAGGGGTCGGTCTTGGGACCAGTGCTCTTCAACATCTTCATCAGTGACACAGATGATGGCATCGAGTGCACCCTCAGCAAGTTTGCTGGTGACACCAAGCTGAATGGTGTAGTCAATACACTGGAGGGAAACCATCTAGAGGGGCTGGACAGGCTGGAGAAGTGGGCCCATGAAAACCTAATGAGGCTCAATAAGGCCAAGTGCAGGGTGCTGCACTTGGGACGGGGCAATCCCAGGTATTTATACAAGCTGTATATATGTGTATATGGTCCACATATGTATATATATGTTTCGTGATCCACAGATTACTCAGAAACTCATGAATTGGATTTTAATGGATGGCCTTTCTTAGTTTTGGAGATGAGAAGACAAAATAATTCCTCTTACATCATTTGCTTGACCTATATATGCTCTCAAGAGTTCCTTGACAGCAGCCCTGCGGAGAACCTGGGGGTCCTGGTGGATGAGAAGCTGGACATGAGCCAGCAGTGTGCACTTGCAGCCTGGAAGGCCAACTATGTTCTGGGCTGCATTAAAAAAGAGATGGCCAACAAGGAGAAAGAGGTGATTGTCCACATCTACTCAGCTCTTGTGAGGCCCCATCCGGAGTACTGCCCCCAGGCCTGGGGCCCCATTACAGGAAGGATGTGGAACTCTTGGAATGGGTCCAGAGGAAGACCACTAAGATGATCAGAGGGCTGGAGCAGTTCTATGAGGAAAGGTTGAGGGAACTGGGCTTATTTAGCTTGGAGAGGAGAAGACTCAGGGAAGACCTCATTGTGGCCTTCCAGTACTTGAAGGGAGTATATATACAGCAGGGGGAACAGCTGTTTACAAGGATGGGTAGTGACAGAACAAGGGGAAATGGTTTTGAACTGAGACAGGGGAGGCTTAGGTTAGATATTAGGAGGAAGTTTTTCACACAGAGGGTGGTGACACACTGTAACAGGTTGTCCAAGGAGGCTGTGGATGCCCCATCCCTGGAGGGGATGTAGCTGGATGTAGCTCTGAGCAGCCTGGTCTGGTGGTTGGTGATTTTGCATATAGCAGGGGGGTTGAAACTAGATGACTGCTGAGGTCCTTTTCAAACCAGGACATTCTATGATTCTATGAGTCTATGATTCTATGAAGTCTTCAGCTCAGGGTATTGATACTAAAGCTTTCAGCTTCATCATGTCTTTATAACTAAACAAGACAAATGTACCTACAGCATGAGATCTACACCCTGAAATTGTTTCTTGACATATATTTTGGGGAATGTTTTTAACCTCGTTTGTAATCAGCAATTTTTATAGCATAGATCTGCAAACCAAAGACCTCTCTCTCTAACAAGCCAATTCACGAGAGACATTACATAAAAGGAGATACATTCTAGCAAAGTTTCTGTTTTGTTTTTGATGTCATGCCCAATGGAAAGAAGTCAGGTCCCTTTGGTTTCTGTATATTTAACATCAGAATTTAGCTACTAATGCAGAGAAGAAAAAAAAAAAGAAAAAAAAAAAAAGAATCAATTTTATCTTCCATGACTGTAATTATCCTGAAGAGTACAAAAAATACTCAAGCTACCATGTCGCTATGCCAACAAATTATTTAAATACTTTTAGCTGTACAAAAAGCACAGAACTAATTACATGGGTATTTTCATGCTGTGGGGGATTTCAGTAGTCACTGTACTAGGACAAAAAGTATCTACGTCTATTCACATATAAACTTGCTTGATTCTGCCAAAGTTGTGCAGAAACAGCCAATTGCTTAAGAATGAAAACAAGCAGTAAAAGTAATAAAAAGAAAAGCCTGCCTTAACAACAGAGAGGAGTGAGCTGAGCCTAACACATATTTTTCTTTGACAGCTTTGAGCAGAAGTTATAAAACACAGACACGTGGGTGTTTGGTCTGCAGCAAGGCTTCCAGGACAGTCACTAAGGGCAGTAGACTGCAGCAAGCGCTCCAAACGGGGTAGCCCCTGGGACTGTTTTTATAATACCCTACAGCATCCCAGATCCCTGCATAGGACTGGTGGACATGACACGGGTTTCACATAGTATCTCTGGGGCAGTAACGAGCACTCAGCCAGGATACAACATGATGTTTAAAATAAAAATAACTAACTGCACTTTCACAAAATTTGTACTGTCTTGAGGTTAGACAAGCTGCCCTTTGGACTCTGCTGACTCATTGACTAGACCTCTGCTGACTATACTATAAACTATATAGTGATTTTGTGCATATCTATAGATAGATTCCTATATGCAGATGTCTTAAGATCTGAACCAAATCCCAGTGTGAGTACTTAGGTATAAAGTTTTGAGGCAAAGTAATCACATAATTAAGTAATTTATGCCACTGAGGCCACTGACAGAAGTAGAACTTACCTTAAATTACTCTATTTTTGAAAAGTGTTTTGAGAAGTTTTGAAAGTGTATAAAGAAAAGCAGAACACGTCTTGCTCTTATTGTTGGGAAGACACAAACCTAAGAAAAGAAATGAAAATCCATGCCAAAAGTAAAGGATTCACCCCACCACTCTAAGGCATCCATGTTAAGATAATAAACCATGGTATATTTTTTGTTCAAGAGCAGTTATTAGAAGATGGACAGACTTTCTATCTTCCATGTCTCAGCTGTAAGAATTTACCTGAGTACACTGAGCTCATCCCCTGAAACAGAGGGGCTGTTGGTTGACCTTGTTCCAGCTGCTTGAGGACTGCAACCTCCCCTGTCTTTCCTTTCCAAATGCTGCCTGAGATGGTGATGACAAGTCAGACTGCATCTTGCATACTCTGCCTTACATCTTTCCTGACAAACCCAATTAAAGACCAAGCCCCAGCTTGTCTGTGAAACTCAAAATAAAAGGCTTCACTCTATTTGAGCAGGAACTGCAGCTGATGTTTGTTAGGGAGCAAATCAGCCAAGAGAGATAGATTTTAGCCCTGGTGCTGTTTGTGTTTACGTGTGAAGTTTAGAGGGTGACACCAGTGAAGCCATTCCTTGCCTACCACACATACGTGCCTAGGGAAACAGAGCCCAGACATTCAGATCTGATCCAACTGGCAAAAAAGCGTCCCATAAGAGGATCATTCTATTCTGAGAATTTGCATCTCCTTTCCTTACACAAGTTGATTAAAGGAACCAAGATTCACATAAGATTTGTTCCACTGTAAATAGAACCAAGGCTACAAACACATTTGCTGTCTAGCTGTATGTAATTTATATTACCAGTCCCTTCTGACTTTTTACAGCTATTAATCCATTACCATTCCATATGACTAACTCTATGCTGCTGATCTATAGAAAAAAAATATATTAAATAACTGCTAAATACTATAAAAGGCTCCTACTTTTCCTGCTTAATGCATCATTGGAATCATGTATATTTGCGTTGCCATGAGGTTTATGAAAATACAAGTGTTGGAACATGATCTGCATGGTATACAAGGTTTTCTGGTAGGTTCACAGGATGTCAAAGGATCATCTCACATTTGTAGAAGATGTAGGCCTAGTAAGTGGAAACATGGTTGTATAAGTGTTGATGGCTGGTGTAGGTGTGCTCTCATTTCACTACAAGCACTTTTTGTACTGCTGTCTCATGAAAGTAAGCATTTTTCCTCCTTCATTTGAAGGACAGCTTTAAACAGCCAGATATCTAAGCAAAAAAGAAACAAAGAAAGTTTTTACCACCTCAGCATTCCATAAATTGGACTGGTTTGTAAGCAGATCTTATGTTTCAATCACAGAATCCAAAGTGTGAAGCAGAAAATACCACCAGGCAGAGGCTCCAGCTCCTTGCCTACATCCATGGCACTGCTGCTGCCATTTTCTTATGTGATACAGGAGCAGCAGGGCAGCACTTGTTGAACATATGGAGAAGATACATCCGTGGCCCTGCAAAAATCGTTTGGCTAGAGTGGTAAACTACATTGTAGGGAGGAACACTTGATTTTGGAAGTTATTCCAACCAGGCATCGAGTAATACAACTTCCATCGTCTTTTTTCATTTAGATATAATTGTTATTAATTCTTTAGAAAAAAAGGAATACCACAATCAGTATGCTAATTAACTAAAGAGACACAATTAGGCAAAGCCTTTAGAGTACCAACAAGAAATCCAAGAAAGTATCACACTGAGGTTTAGACAAAATAAAGGCTATGGCAAAGTCTTCAAAAGTGTGCAACAGATATGTACAGAAGACTTTACAGGGACAATCAGCAAATGTAACTGTAGTTCCTAAAATTATAAATGGCAATTTCCCATCCTCAAGGAGATATGATGCAACATCAAGTCACTATGCAGATCTTTAGCAAATGACAAATGAAAATAGGTTAGAATTCAGCACTTTGGGGAATATTTCAGCAAGCACTAATTTATTGCTTTACTGTATAAAACAATGATTTATGAAATTATGATCCATAAAAAAATACATATTGATTAAAAAAATGTCTTAAAATAAAATCTTGACTTATTTCAAAAGCAATCTGAATGGATGCAATTGGAAAGAAGCAGAATGGTGTACATGTGAGGAACTGAACTTTTAATTATCAGGAGTGCCTATGAGGGACAAACACTAAAATCAGCAGACTTCATCAGTCCTATCTAAAAATTTGGAAAATTTGTCTATAGAAGCCTCTGTCTTTCTGATACTATTTTTCAATAAGTCTTAGAATGCTGAACAAATTCCTGACAACTGGATGCCAACAGGAGTCACGTATGAAAAAGGATTGATGAGGAAAGAGAGTATGTAGACTGCTGCTCCAGAGTAAAAGATAATTGGCATGGTGTTAATCAACACTCTTTAGCACATAGTTGAGTTTTTCAGTTAAGTTTTAATATTTCTAGAACTTGTTGATCCCCTTTTTCCATTCCATCTAGAATATCATCATCTTCATATCTGCAATGATTAAAAAGAAAGTTGACAAAACAAACCTTGCAAACATATGTTTGGTGTTGACAATGATGAAGATAGACCAATTTAGGCAGCTACCTGGGGCAGCATTTAATTAATTCACTCTGACAAGGGGGAAAAATGATGTGTCTGAATCTCATCACACATATGTAAGTTTGTCATGGTGCTTCTACTCCCTGAAAGCAAATCTGGGAGATGGAACTCATCCCGAACATACTATCAGTCCTAACCTGCTTGGTTGTCATCACTTCCAGACTCTGTCAATAGCTAGTAATAAAGAGATTTCGTAATTCTCCTTTCCATGTTTATATAAAACAGTATTTCTGATGTACATTATGTAAAGGTTTATGCACTGAGGTTTATACCACTCCTTGACAGTCTGCATAGTACGTTTAATTCTCAACAGGTAAATGATGTGTTTATTGTCAGTTATCAAGCTACCTATTAGATGTTGTCTCTAATGAATGCATTGTCTGGCCAAATGCTTACTCTGTCTGATATGCCCTTGGGACATCAACATTTCTAACTTGTCTACAAGCTTTAACATCTACAATCTGAAGATTTAACAATCTACAGCTTTTTGGAAGGTGACTTAAAACTGTTGATCTGTTTGTTAGAAGACAACCATGGGAATACAGTCAATTTTGAATGGATTCCCTAGAAAAAAAGGGTGAAAAAAAAAAAAAGGAATGATCTCAGAAGACATTGTGATCCAGCAAATGTGATCAAAATGGTAGATAATGAAAAATGTCTGTGTCTCTGAGGGCAGAGCTGTGTGACCATCAATTGCTTTTTGGCTAATAGACTAGAGAGCACTTTCAAGTTACTAATCAATGCATCAGTAGCTGGAAAATACCAGGTGGTCTTCTGTACACTTACTTCAAGTATACAAGGTACTTTGTGAAATTTTATATTTTAGCATGACAATCAGTTCATTCTGCTCTTACTTATGTTTCAAAGCATTATCTGTATAGCACCTGACAGGTCACAGAGATTGTATTCACAATAGAGACTGTCAAATGGGAATGGCTTTTGCCATGTAACATTTCTCACATGTACTCTCTTCACATTGGTATCAACTTTGTGACAGAAAAAAAGATGTTGATATTTTTTCAATTTCAACAGGAAAAAAATCCTGATGTTTGGATGTTTATCCCCAGATATTTAAAGTCATAAGAACTATGATGAAGTACTTGGGTGAGGAGCTTTAAAATTGTGACATTTTCAAAACAGTATTTTGTTTCTCATTTTGTTGCATTTGGTATAGGAGTTTTGAGACTTGAGACAGGTAATTCAAGTATTTGAAACGTTTTCCCTGCAGAACCTATAAACATGCTCCCTTCAATGTCATGTAATCATGTAAACACAAGTTTTGAGTTGAATTAAAGGACAAACTTTAAAACAGAAATAGCGAGGTTTGGGTTTTCTTTATTTTATTTTATTTTTTTCTGATAGATTTTTTGTTCTGTTTTTTTAAGCTTCTAGCAGATTCTCTGTGAAAAACCTTCTCCCTGCTCCAAATGTTCTCACTAAATGGATGTCTACCTGAAGTATTGTTCAGTGGTTCCATGGAACATTTGGAGTGTTCTGAGGACTCTCAACCCTTACTTTTTTCAAAGTTTTTATGTATAGCTTAAATATAATAAAAGTTTAACACATCTTTTTCACCTCTGAAGTGCTGTTTCTTCTTTTGTACCAAACTTCATTTTCTGCTGCATGTAATAAAAGAGATATTCTTGCTACAGTCTCTGGTAGAGCTTTTATTTTGTTTCTTGTTTCTTTTCTTAATTGAAATTAAAGAAGCCATAGCCTGCAAGCCTATGATTTGTTCGTGGTACAACAAAACATAATGCCCTTCTAGATTATCTCAGTGGGGAGCACTATGACTGCAATGCACCAAAAATGTTCTGAAAGTAAAAGTAAATAAACCAGCTGGTTTCATGTTAAACAAAACAATAGAAAACTCCCATTAATATAAAACAGAGAGCTTGTAGAAAACGTATGTTCTTTGTTCTTTGCCAAACTCCCCACTTGGTTTCCCGCTGCTCAGACAGAAAAGTAACACTGCTATTTTTTCCTAATCAGTTGCCATGTTATCAGAATGATTCTCTCTTTCCTACCGTCAAAAAATGTTACAAACAACTTAGAAAATTGGCAATATTACAGCTGCTCCTTGCTATTGCCTTCATATCAGAGCACATCTCTATTAACCACATAACAGCCTCAGTGCTACAGAGTACACTGCACTAGACTGAAATTATTACAATTTTGTTCCTGCTAAAAGAGATAATTTCATCTCCCACATCTGAAATCATTGTGATCACTGAATATGGCCAATGAAAGATCATTTCAAATTCAGCTATAAACCTTTGGCAACAGGAACAAGCAGGTATATTCTATGTGCTTTCAAAGTGCCCACATGGAAAACACAAATATAATTCAGGGTATTTTTTAGAAAAATGATCTTTATCTCTTCTTTTAAATTCCTGTTTTGACTATAGATAATACTTAGTCACAACAAATTACTGGATGGCTAACTGTGTACTGCATTTGACTCTCCCTAAATTGTGTAATTATGCAATTGTGACAGCAAACTCTATCTGTTTGGAAGAGGAAGCACTTAAGGTAGAAGTTTCAAGGTTTCAAGATTTTCTTTGAATTCCTACTGTTCTACTTGTGATCGTTTAGTATTACAGAACCATAAAATCATAGAATATCCCAAGCTGGAAAAGACCCATATGGATAATCAAGTCCAACTCCTGGCTCCACACAGGACTATCTAAAAATCTGACGATATGTCTGAGTGTTGTCCAGATGCTTCTTTAAATCTGACAGCTTGGGGCCACAACCATTGCCCTGAGGAACCTGTTCCAGTGACTGACCACGCTCTGGTGAAGGACATTTTTCCGGATATCCAATCTGAACCTTCCCTGTCACAGTTTCGTGTCACTCTTTCAGATTCTATCACTGGTCATCAGTGAGAGCACCTCCTCTTGTTAGTACAAGAAGCAGTGCAAACATGCCCTATGTCTGGAGGCATTAGAGGTCAGCTTGGATGGCAACCTGTGTTGGAACTGCATGAGTTTTGAGATTCTTTTTAACTCAAGCCATTCTGTGATTCTACATGAAGCTTGTTTGCTAAGAACCTAGTCTTGAATTGTCTGGCCAGTGTACTGCCTTCAACAGGCTAAGACTAGAGATTAAAGTGAAGCAGACTGCAAAATTGTTTTCTTTAGCACAAAAATCTTAAATTCTCAAGAGACATCCATTAGAACAATCAATATTAACTGATTTTACATTGTACATTCTTCTCCTCAGCTGAACTGAGTGTCCACCTTAATTTTTTATGTTTCACTGGTAGTCATATTAAAAATAGCAATAAATAATGCAGTTCCTTTGAATTCTGTTTCTGACATGAAGCAGCTTTATCATTCTGCTTCCTGAATGAGCAGACTTCTGCTGGCTTTCTTTGTTCTGGACTCTGAAGTATCCTTGATACCTGGGACGGGGATAAGAGGCTCCACATTATTACCTTTTATTGTGTGGACCTTTGGCAGCTCACAGAGAGAGCCAATGACAAAGAAGAGTCAGAGCACTGCTCATCTTTCTTCACTGTACCATCCTGAACAAGCCTATTCACTCCTCCAAGCTGCAGTGTATAGATTTGAACAAAGAAGAGAACCATACCATGTTGTTACATGAGTACACATATTGCTGGCTTCAGATCCTCAGTAATGTCATCAATTTAATTCAGCAGCAGCCAACTAGTTCAGTAAAGGCCAGCTTAGTTACTGAAAATGAAACACATATACTGAAAAAGCAGAGAAGTACCAAAGCTCTCTTCACATGAGGAGGAAGATGATTTACCTCAGCTGCTGTCTCTTTGTTGGGAGTTTATGGATGCTCAGCATTTTCCAGTTTTTTGTTCAGTAACATCATGAAATGTATAAGTACATTTCAGCATCATGCACATATCTTCTGTGCTTTCTGGCTGAACAGTACATGCAGTGAAATCAATTAACTCTCTGAATAAAGTATGGAGCCGTATATACTCATTTTTCCTTTTCTGCTTTCTCAGTATTTCAGTCGGCATACTAAAAGGGCAGGTTCTCCCTGCACACTATTACTTTTGCTAATATGTTAGCAGTTACAGACTCAGGATAGTAATTCTTTTATCTCCATATGTTTTTACCAGAAAATGAATTAAAATAATAATAATAATAATTAAAAAAAAAATATATGCCCTAAAATTCTCTAAAGCCATTCTGTTCCTAACTATCTTTCTAAAAGATGGACTTGGCACTATGCTCTAGAAGCTAAAACTCTTGGGTACTTTGGACTAAGAAGCTTTTCTGCCCACAAGATCCTGATGTATCAAATAGTGCAATGACCTGAATGTTCCTGTTGATGTTGGAAAGACCCTCACCATTTTCTTATGTAAACTGTTCCCACCCTAGAGGAATTGGTTACTAAACACTAGTTATTTTAAACCTCTAGCAAAGTGTAGGGTATTTAACAGACAGATAATAATCCACTAAGCTTGCAAGTACATGATGGCCATCATTTGTTCTTTCTTCAGAATGACAAATGTGAAAAGAACAGTTTCAAAGTAGTAAGCAGAAAGGCTCATACCCTCCCCATTTCTAAATGTATCTATATATGTACACTGGCAGATGAATGGATATGAGGAAAAGCTGCAGCCTTGCCCACACACAAATTAGATACTTTATTGCCTGCTTGGTGAATCTTCGTGCTCAGTCACACAGGGGAAATACTAGAATGCCTATCAGAATGCCTGAGCTTAATTGTGTCCACATTCAGCCTTGAATTATTTTCACTACTGCATACATAAATCAAATTCAGACACATAACTGAACTATATTAGCAGGAGTACGGTCAGCAGGTCAAGGGAAGCAATTATTCTCTCGCACTCAGCACTTGTGCAGCTGCCTCTGGAGTACTGTGTTTTTGGTTTTGGTCCCCAGAACAGCAATAAGGACAACTTGATATCCACCGGCAGTCTACTGAAAGATTAAAGATCTGGAGCACGTAATGTACAGAGGGATGCTGAAGGAACAGCATTTGTTTTGCTTGGAGAGGAGGCTGCAGAGTAACAAGCAGTAACAGTCCTCCATTTCTCCCATGTCTGGAAGGGAGTTTACAGAGAAGATGGAACTAGGCTCTTCTCAGAGATGCAGAGTGGAAGGACAAAAAAAGGTGTAAACTGAAGTAAGGGAAATTCATATTAGATATGGAACGAAAAATGCATAGAGTGTAACTGGAGCAGGCTTACCAAGGAAAGTGTGAAATCTCCATCCCCAGAGCTCAGATCTCAGAGCTCAGTCCTGAACACATCTGATCTACCTTCAGACACAGTTGTGCTTTGTGCAGGAGTTTGAACCAGGTAACCTGCCAGTCTCCCTTGCAAAATGTGTCTTCCCATGAGTCTCTGATTCTAACAATTTCCAGTGTAAACAGGCACACATGGACACATTTGCCCATGCACTTTCAAAGCAACCACTATGGCAGAGCATTAATATTGTTGCATAGAGACAGAATAGAACTTCAGGGGTAAGATCCCTCATGTGGCTCAGAAATCAGTGCTGTCTGTGTTAGACCTTGATAGATACTAGAACTATGTGAGTCAGTCATAACCATAATCCAATATTGCTGAGTTACTATGCAGCATATCTGCAGTAACAGCAGAAATCCTTAAAAAAAAAGAGGATAGGACAGATCTAAAACAAAAAAAAAAAAAAAAAAAAAAAAAAAAAAAAAAAAAACACGCTTTGCAGGACATTCAGATATTAAAGGTAGAGAAATTCTGCTGGGGAGCAGCAAGATGTGGGTCTCCAAAGGAAGCAAAGCCAGAAAGCCAGGAGCCAAAAGTAACCACACATCAAGCAGTGCCCTCACTGACCAGCTCACAGTGCCCTCACTGACCAGCTCACAGACTCAGAGCATCACTGGAGAGATGGGAGAAGAGATTATACTGAAAGTAATACTGTAGCAGAAGTCAAGATTCACCCAGGAGCTCAGAGTAATCAGAGCCACCAAAGCCAATTAGTGCACTCGGATCTCTGACAAATTCATGCAGTCAAGATACATCTTGCCCAAACCTACATGGCATATGCCCGAAGTTATCAAATCATGGTAAGAAAAAACATGCTTTCTGACTTTGAAGACCATTTTCCATTCTCAGTAGGAAAATGACTAAATATGATTCAATTAACCAAACTTTCTTACTGCTACATCAAACATCCTACATCAAACTCTTGCATCTACATTTGCCAGGATTCCTAAATTCCTTAGAATTATAGAATTGTAGAAAAACAGAATCAGTAAGTTTGGAAAAGACCTCTAAGTTCATCTAGTCCAACCGTCCCCCTACCACCAATATTGCCCACAGACCATGTTGCTAAGTACTACCTCCACCCTTTCCTTCAACACCTCCAGGGACAGTGACTCCACCACTTTCCTAGGCAGTCTGTTCCAATCTGTTAGTATTGCGTCTTCTGCATTAGTAGAGATATCTCACAAGTCAAACATTCCCACTATAATATTAGAAAATGACATCCTGACTTCATTTTTATCCAGTCCAGTTTGTGCATTGCAGTCATATCTCAAGAGAAATTGTAAAGGTGTCTGAGCAAGATTGATTTCAGGGAAGTATACACAGGATAAATCTGACCAGCTGTCGCAGAATTTTCAACTTATTTTAGAATAACATCAATAATGTTAAATAAGCTCCCTCAGAAATCGGAAGCCAATTTTTATATTTGATACCAATAGATTAAATGCTAAGCACCAGCTTTGGAACTGTTTGGAAATGTGACTTTTACAGTATTCCCTGCACAAGTCAAGAGAAATGTCACCTATGTTAAAGGCATCATTCCTAGTTGCACTAAGTTTCTTCTGCCCCTCCATACAATACATGGATTTTCACAATAATCAGGTACTTGAACCCAATCTTCCAATGTGCAAAACACTTCTCACATTTCACTGACGTCCCTGAAATTTGTGCATGCTATGAATTTCCATGAAACAGGCCTAAAGCTCTGTCTTTATGGATGGTTACTTGATATTACAAAATCAGTGATAGCATTCACACATGATGTCCTGAAAAAATTAAAATGTAATAGTTTGAGACCATGCAGAACTCTTGCCATGAAAATAAAGCAATGCTCCCCATTACAAGACCAAGTTATTGCCAGTACATATGAACATATGGGTAGCAAGCTCAGAGCTGCTTGAAGTCTCTGCTTACATCTTAGCAACAGCTTTTGTATCATTTTCTTTTAGCAAAGCTCACAAGCTGAACCAAGTCTTCCATGATCTCAGCAAATAGGAAAGCCAGTTTGTCGCTTCCAACCTCCTCAGAGCTCCCCTCTGCTGACTGCTGTTATTGTTGTTATTAGCGCCCTGCAGAGCTGCATGACACACCACTGTTTTCCATCTCGAAGACGGATGCAGTGCTTCTCTGGGGAGAGGAGAAGACTTCATTCACAGTGGGAGCCGGTGCTTCTGCTTGGATTCTTCAGGTACCACAGAGTGCACTGGTTCCAGAGTCACAACTTCATTCATCAGCTGTCTGAAGAGCTGCGCCTCCATACCAGGCAGGAGACTGATAATGGTAAGGCAGGGCTTTCAGCCCTATGGATCTCAGCATCTGGCTGAAGCGGTGGCAGAAGCTCTGCCTCAATACAGAGCACTGTGTGCTGGTGCAACTGCTGTTTTTCCTTCTGGGCTCCCAGTACACCAGTACGATACTCACTCACCAAAACACAGACAGCTGGCAGCAGTGTTGTACAAGTCAAGCTGGCCTTTAATTTTTACATTTCTTGTGAGCTGAAATCACCATCCTTTATCACTCATGCTTCCTTCGGGACATATACTGAAAAATATACATTTTGCTATTTTAAGGTACTGGTGTCCTCGATTCTTGATATGTATATCTACTCGCAAGAACACTTGCATTTCCCTAAGATCAGAATCCAAAGATAAATGACCAGTGAATGAATCACTGCCCCCTTTAACCTGGTTTAAACAAGACAGCTCTTTTCAAAGGGAGATTTGTCCCTTTGTGGAGGTGCTATATTCCTGTGTCCAGACCTTTTACCCCCCATGCAAAGATGGGAGCTATTATTTGATTTAATTCCTTACAAAATACACAATTATCTCAGTGTTACACAGTCTTCTGAGTTTCTGTCCTGGTTCTTTAAAAAATTTAAGTATTTTTGCCATTACCTTAAAAATTTTGGCATATCCCTTGGAAAATTTTCTGTTGTTAGCATCAGGAACTGCCTGGAAATCACAATTAAAATCCACAAAAATCAAACTAAAGCATTTTTATTTTTACTATCCTCACAGTTTCATAGCAACTATAAAAGACCCTAAGTTCCTTTCTTCCACCATCCCAAACTATAGCACTTGTACCTGGGTTATTCCTGATAGGCAACTCTTCAACCTGTTCTTGAAGTTTTTTCTAGGCAAAGATATCAGAGATCATAGAATCGTAGAATCCTTAGACTTGAAAGGGACCTTTAAAGGTCATCTAGTCCAACTCCCCAGCAATAACAAGGATACCTACAGCCAGAACAGGGTTCTCAGAGCCCCCATGCAGGGATGGGGCTTCCACCACAGCTCTGGGCAACCTGTTCCAGTACCTCACCACTCTCACTGCAAAAGACTTTTTCCTTATATCCAACATAAATTTCCCCACTTCAAATCTGAAAACATTTCCCTCTGTCCTATCATCAGAGATTTGTTAAAGAGCCTGTCCCCCTCTTTCTTATAGCCTTTATTTAGTGAAAAGCCACTCTTAGGTCACCCCACAGCCTTCTCTTCTTCAGACTGAACAGCCCCAGCTCTCTCAGTCTGTCTACACAGGGGGAGGTGTTCCAATCCTTGGATCATTTTTGTGGCCCTTCTCTGAATGTTTTCCAACAGATCTGTGTCTCTCCTGTACTGAGGACTTCACATCTGGATTGTAGTACTCCAGGTGAGACTTCACCAGCCCAGAGGAGAGAGCGGGATCATCTCCCTCAACCTGCTCTCCACCTTCCTTTAGATGCAGCCCAGGATATGGTTGGCTTTCTGTGCAGTGAAGGTACAGCCCATGACCTTTCCCAGGAAGCTTTTCCATCTCTTCTTACTATTCTTACTGTTAGAATACTTCCATGGTGTCTGACTTGAATTTTCAGATGTAACTTAAGCCCATATATCTTGTTGCATACATGTATATATCATAGGGAACAAAATATTTCCTCAACCCTCACTAAAGCCCTTTTCTTATTTGAAGTCTAGCTCTCTTTTCTCTGTCTTTTTTTCCTGATAGTCTTCTTTTCTTTTGTCTAAATAACCCTATCTTGTTCAGTCTTCCTTCGTAGGTCGTGTTTTCCAGACTTAAGGCTTTTTTTTGTCAATCTCCTAAATTTCTCCTCTTTCTCTTCCACAAGCTGAAAACCTCTGCTCTTGCTAGAACTCCACTGAGCAAAGAATAAGTTCTTCATCTGAATAATGTGTACGAAATATGTAGGTGTTATCTGTGTGTGCAAGCAAAAAATAAAATATCAAGACACTCCACTGATTTTCTTTAATTAGTTCACAGGTTTTTCCAGCATTCCAGCATTTGAATTATGAAAGAAAAACAGAGTGATGCCTTGGACAAATTCCAATAAATATAAGACAAACTGTAGCACTTGGTGTTAATATAGTTGTCAGCAATTATTCTAAAGCCAATGTTAAGGAGATATGAAGATGTCTGGGTTACAAAGACAAATCCATAACTACAATTTTTTTGTTTAAAAATGTATGAAACTTGAGTTTTAAAGGTGCCTGTTTTCTTTGGTGCCTCTTCTCTTCAGGCTTTGTGAGAACTGCAAGCATGCAGTTCTGTTGGGAAGGTACTAAATCACTGTGGCTCCAAACGAACCTTAGTGGACTCTGTACCTGGCATAGGCTCTTTATTGCAGTTCATAAGAAGAAGAGTTACCTGAACACATCACTCTCATGTGACTAGAAAAATAAGCACTTAGGACCAGAAGAAATATTACTAATGGGACTAAATAACCAACAGTAATGACAAGAATTTTGGCAGTAGTTGAATGCAATTTGCAAAATTAATGTTACAGAAAGACGTCCTCTACTACTTTTGCCAACTTTTTAATTAAAAATATGAGTCATACTTCATGTAAATGTACTTCCTAATTTTACTGACTCATTGGATTCAGTGTGAAGGAAAAGAAACCCGTTATCTAAAAGGTTCACAGACTTTCACATGTTGAACTAAGGCCCATGGGCAAGACTTGACAATGGATACTCCAACCTAACATGTGATGGCAGGTCCTAGAAATGGGAACTCACATTTTAAATTTAAGCTCTTTATGAAAAGGGCTAAATGTTTATAAAGAGGATTTAAAATCAAATGTCATTGCCTATAGCTAGACAGTTTTTTAGAAAATTCTCCCCTTTTCTGCAGTTGGATCACTGACTGAGAATCAGAGGGCTGTAGTGACAGTGATCCATGGCTCATTACCATCTCCTAAGCATAAGTATAATTGTTTTTTCAACTACTGGGGCAATATTTACCAGGCAGTAATTTTTCAAATAAAAAACAAAGGATGAGTACTCCAAAAAGCAAGATGTCTGGAAGCGTTTCCATCCTGATGGAATTCTATAGGAAGGAGGCTGCAATGTTTACCATTCCCTGTCGAAACTGTGCCATTCTTCAGTGGACAGGGCACTGATGAATTCACAGAGTAAGAAAACAAGACACAGGAGCATAATTTATGCATAGACGTATATATGTATAGGCAGAAATATAAGCAGGAAAGTATTCATTACATACGATACATAATGGAGTATTCCTGTCCAGGCGTATAGACTAGTGATTAAAATACTTAGATATAAAAAATCTCCTTAGAGTCCAACTCTCAGGAGAGCAAGTAGAGCTCACCCAGTGGTAGTCCTACACACATCGGTGTCAGTAGCAAGGACTCATACTCTCTTATTCCAAGTGCCTTTAATCACTGATTGAAGAAAATGTCTTTCTTTAGTCTGAGAAAGCTATTCCCAATTCTGGAGTGAAAGCTATTCTCCACAGAAATGAATTTAAAAATATGGTTTTTTTTGTTAGTGTCAACCTAGAAACATTAATTTAAAATAGCTCAGGCCCTGTTTGTCAGAACACAAACTGGTCCAACAATTACTCTAGGAGATTTCCATGTCACTTTGACTTTTCATCAAAGGTGAAGGACATGTATTTTGTTCTGGAATCAAAGGAGATTTACCATGACATACGCAGCTACATGATATCTTTCTGCTGCTCTGAAAAACTTCCAGCTAATTGTCATCCATAAATGCTGCTCCATCTTTCAAGTTATTCATTAGAGGATTTTAAATGCCAAACCTAAAACAGAATTCATGGAACTTTGGTTTAGACTTAAATCTGCATATTGATGGTAGTCCTAAATTATCCCAGGCAGGAAAAGGGAAATGGTGGTTTTCTCGAAGTACAGAGTCGAAAGTGATCCTGAGAAATTCCCTTCACAGAGATCTTTCAGTGATAAGGTAAAGATTTTTTTTTCCTAGGATATTGAAACATGATAATCATTTGATGATATTGTGTCTATCTTCTCTCTGAGTGCATAAGTGTCAGTAAAGGTTATAATTTAGAATAAGAAACTAAAAGATTATATTCATAACTGGAATGCAAAATGTGTTATGGTAAACGTGTCTGTCCCCACATATTTTCAAGAAAAGAAAGTAATCTCAGGTAAAAATAACAAACATTACAATATTACATCTGATTTTAATTGCGATCCTCTTTTATAAAGATGACAGTCTTTTTTATGGTGGAAAAGTAGATTATAAACTAATATGCAATCAGCAGAGACACCAGCTACAGCTTAAATAATTGGCTAAAATACTGAAATTGTGAGAAAATATTATATTACAGAGGAAGAAAAATGGGTACAGGATGGTAAATCTAGTGTTAAGAAACTATATAGAGACTCAATAAATTAATATTTTGATCTTGGTTTTGCTATTGCCTTGGTGTAACTTTCAGCAAGTTGTTTAATCTTTTCTGGTTACATTTCATTGGTAAAAGAAAGATAATGAAGTTTCCTTACTTCATAGGATAATTATTATATTACAGAGTGATATAGAAAATTCTTGAGGTAATTAAAAGAGAATTTGCATTTATTTTCTTCCTTTCAACTTATACTTCATAGTTCAGTTGTCAACAACTCGATATTTATCAACACATGAGATAATGACCTAGGAATCAGATGAGAGAAAAAGCTTAAAATTCATACTCTATCTCTGCTTTTGCTTACTTAAGCATCTTAGTGTCTTAGCCAAGAAAACATGACTGGTACAAAGAAAAGATGAGAAGTTTTCTAGTGAAGTCCTTTCCTGCTTCTGAGGAAAACACTGTCTTTTTATGAACACTGCATTTGTAGAAAGTGCAAATCTTACATGCCATTTGTTTGCCTGAGTTATGCTGACAAATGGCAGCAGTTAAGGTATGTTTTGCTACCTACAGTTCCTGTCCTGATGAGTATGTGCTAAGTTTAACCATCTGTACTTGTTGAAGACTATAAAAGAGCAGGTATTAGTGCAGGGATATTCCTGAGCTGGAACTCAGTGACACACTTTGGAAGACAAAATGCAGAAAAGTGAAGGTAAAGATGAAGTATCCCACAAAGATGCCTTCATCCTTAGCTATGTCTGAACTACTTGGTAATTAATGCAGTTCTTAACATCTGCCAGAGCATCCAAGAGACACTGAAACTGATAATTTCCTTATTTTGCAACATTCAGTAGACAAGATTCCATGTAGCTGTATAGCTGTATACATCATGAGAACTCTCCCTTTTTTTTTTTTTTTTTTTTTTTTTTATTCTGGAAATGCCTTCCCCCCCTCCATCTGGTCTAATCTGACTTCCAGCATTTGTGGAACATTCTACATTTAATATAATTTCTTTTTTGCCTTTTTTTTTTTTCACATTTGAGAAAGGTAGAGAGTATTGACTAGAAGGGGTGTTTTGCAGTTCCCAAATCATATAGGGCCACATCCAGGATTTTTGGATTTTTATTTCAGAGCTGAAATGAGTGATGTTCATTGAATAGGTAATGGTGAGAAGTGTCGTGGACAACCTGCTTCTACATAAACTCTCTACATGGTGAGAATTAACCTCTCATTTTCATCTACCACTGTCATGGAAAAAAAAAATAACAGTAAAATATGGAAAATGCCATTAATAATGTAGGGCTTACACTACCTTGTGTTCAGATCTCACAGAAGTGGAAAAAATAGCACAGGTTTCAATCCTCTCACAGATATGCTAACAGAATGTCTTGAAGAAAAAATCTTTGTCAATAAATTTCATGGAAATAGCAAGAGAAAAGGAATTTGTAAAAGGTAATGGAATGAAGGCTGTGACAGCAGACACTGTAAAATTCAAGATTGGTATTTGATACATTATGTAGTCAGTGTTATTTTATTGAATGTCTAAATTAAAAGCTAACAGATTTTCACTGTGACTTCTAGGAATGAACTCACCAGAAATCAGCTCCTGGACCACCTCATACTCTAAGAAGTACCACTTGGTTTTTGCTTTCCCCATCTTTATAAGTAATGGCAGGAAGCCCTCAACAAACAGGTAGGTCCTTCAGTCTGCTTCAAAGGCAATCGCACAGCCTAATCTCTTTTTGCTTTCCTGATAGAATCAAAGCACAAGGAGATTTAGAAAAATGCACAGAAAGCATTCCACTACATGTTGACAGTTACAGCAACAAAAAGCTCAGCAGTGCAAACAACCCAAAGAACACAAGTTGACCCCAGCCCAATGTTTTCGTGATGCATCTGGTCTTGTAAGAGCAAGGAAGGGAGTAAAGCCTCTTCCGAAGTTGTAGGATTTTTCCACAGTGGAACACCTTGTGTGCACCAAGATAAAACTGCTCTGAACATCAGAGGAATTCTGATCACCAGAGTTAAAAATCTTCCAGTAACCCAACTATTTCAGTACTAGGACTTGATTTCATGGAGTACAGTAATGGCCACAGCAAAATTTTACCTGGGGTAACAAAACCAGTACTAACAGAGTGAGATATCTCCTTCTGTGTCAGGCAGATAAGGTTATTAAGCTCCACTTCATGTCAGCACTATGTTTGATTACACATCATGCACAGTTCTTTCCAAGCTGTGCTGGGGACCAACTCGGGCCAGAATGCTGGAGCAGCCTCATTTCCTGAGGGATCAAGGGCTCCGGTGAATGAGACAGGTTACTGGAACAGAAAAGCTGGTCTTTTGTTTTCTCTTTTTGCTTCCAGCCTCCCCTCCATTGTTTTCTCTCCCTGTTTTTTTTCGCAGAGCTCCTGTGTGATGCCAGACTCCCTTTCAGGTAAGTATTCTTCAGATGATGGCTATGTTCTTGTTTTCTGACTATCTTTCTTAAGAGCTGGAGCCCTGACAAAAGTGCTAAGTGCTCCTTTCTAGTGTCCCTGCCAACCAACTCAGAAGATCTGCCTCAAAGACATGAGAACTTTATACTTTTTCAGACAAAGAAAAAAGGTCTACCGTGTCATTTACCTCAGATAGAGGACTGTACTTCTCTTTTATCCCATTCGTTGTAAAAAGAACTCTTTGTTTCCACTGAAAATTTCTAAACAAACAAAAAAACAGCAGGAAGTTGACACCTTACACTTAGGCTATGACCAACTCTGGAAATGAAAAACGGAAGCAAGTGCTGATTATCCTGATCTAACTTTTTCAGATGGCATTTTGATAAAAGAGTTTTGTATCTTTTTGATCAAAGCATTCTCGGATCAGGTCACTCATTTCTATTTCATTCACATATTTAAAAAAGTGAAACATATGAGTTTGTGTAATTAAAATAGTTTGAAGTCTGCCTTCTTACAGCCATATCATCTGAAGTGCTGTGGATGATTTACTATTGATTCCAAATATGCAGTTCTATACCAGTATTATTAGAAGGATTTAATCCACAAAATGACAGTAAAGCTATACATATTTGTATTAAGAACTTGATTAAATCTCTTTCTGAAACATCTGGTGTTTAGACATGGTAATAACAGGATAGCAGATCTAACAGTGTTTAAGCATTATAATTCCTATATTGCTGTTCTTAATACATGAACTGTACTGACCTATCACAATAAAAATACCACACACCTAAACAGCACATTGCTCTGTGGAGGATGCCTGAACATTTTGCAAACTATCCATCATTCTTCACTACAGACAAAAAGCCTTTCTGGAATTGCCTCCGGCATTTGCTCAATGGCAACAGCTTGAGTCAGTCTGAGTCAAGAAATAAGGAGTATCATACTACTCAAAACAGGGAACATATTCAGAGTAAAGTCAATGGAATCAAGACCCCAAGCCAGTCCATGTCACTACTATTTCAGCTTTTTCAGAAAAAAAAAAAAACAACTATGGACTATTTGACATGTGAAATTATTTAGTATCGCACTTTTTATCTGCCATTCACTTTCACAGGTACAACAGCCTTCTTCTCATTTTGGACTTCTCATCCCTTGCTAATTTCTGGGCTATATTATCACTCCTGGGTTGGAGAATACCCAAAACTAATATCTGTATAAATACCTGGTGGAATTGCACTGTTGCCTATTTCATGGGAAGGACAGCAGGATCAGACTTGCACAATCATCAGCATGATGTACAAGACTGATTCTTCTTTATGTTTTAGATCGATGTAAACAAACCACTTGCTTGTTGGGATATGTTAAGAGCACAGAATGAAGTGACTTGTAGAAGCAACGAAGCTACTGATAATGATTGCTTATGCTACTTCGTTTTTAAATTAAAATTTAAGCCTCTTAATGATAACTCCTAAGGAGTCTAAAATACTAGACAGATTCCATTATGTTAATGTGTTTATGGGCAGATTTTATAATGCGTGCAAGAAGTGACACTACTAAGAAGGCAGATATGTAAGTTACTCTAGAGAAAAGGTAGCTTTCAAGCTGAATGCATGTGCTGGACCAACCCACATGTGGTTACCTGCAGAACCTCAACTAATTTAACAGAGGAAAATCAGAGAAATAATGGCTAAATGAAGAAGAAAATATGGCATTCCATGCATTGTATATTTGATGAATTTGAACAGTGACAGTCTCAAGGAAGATAGTTAAGTGGTTAACAAAACACAAGCTCTTGATTAAGTAAATCAGTGAAAGTGGACCTGGGATGTGGCATGCAATTTTAATGAAAGGCCTATGAATTAATTTATGTGTTGTTTTTTGTTGTTTTTTTTTTAAATTGCATTTCATTAAAAACAGTTAAAAACAGTTTTCTGAGGACACTAAGCTAAAGAGCTATGGCATCTGTGCACAAACAAGCCTCTCAGATTTTTTTGTTAAATACCTGCATGAGATCATGTCTGAAAGTCAAACGAAAACCTACTAGCAACACCAAAATATCTTTTTATTTTCCAGATGAGAGAACACGGTGGGATTTTTGTCTGAGACATCAGTCACCACATCAAATAATGGAGTCATTTCAAAGCTTACTGAATCTGGATGATATTTTATTAGATTTCTTTCATGTTTGGTGATTATTTGTGAATGAGGATCTGCGCAACTTTTTACATTGTTTCTTTCTTAATGTTACTTTAGTTTATTTCCCATTCAAATAAGTGGATGTCCTCCATAATCTATAAAATTTCAGGCCTAATTCTTCAAGACCTGACCCTTTATGGCAACAATCCACATCATACCTGATGGAAAGCAATAGATGTCGTCACAGTCTCACAACCTTTCCAGTTCCAGATCAGACTTTGATATGTCTCTGAGCCAATTAATGCTATCTGATTCTGACTTCTGGGGACTATTTTTGACTTGAGAGTTACTAGTATGCAAAGGGCTCCCATCACATCTCGTAAACACTGGAAACTTGTGCTTTAATTTAGAATTGTCAAGAAGCTCATGGTGTTCAGGAGGAGTGGGAGACCCTAGATATTTAGCAGAATAAAAGAGTATTTTCTGAAACTCAATTGAAATCATCAGCCAGGTGAGTTCAATTGCCAAGCTTGAGAGCAAATGTTGTATTTTGTTCCCCCTTCACAGGCTGACCTTCTCAACAGCAAACCCTCTACTCTGAGACATTTGAATGTGTTCACGGAAACAGTCTTCCAAAAGCATCAGTAGAACTTTCACAACAGAAATGCTCTTTATCTCAGACCTCCTCAGTTTGGAATTTAACTCGCATTATTGGTTTCTTGGTGTACTGTGATATATTTGATTCCATTATAAATTTAATTAGATAATTTAATGTTAAGATGGTATTTTCATCTTCTTGTTTCTTAACATAGCTCATTAGTTAAAGTATAATGTGTTTGCTTCTACCTCTATTTTACTTCCAAATCATCCTATTTTAAGCTTTAATCAGATGTGTTAAAAAATACTTGTTATACTGCCAAAATATTTTCCTCTTGTTTCACCATAAATACTACAGTCTAAGTCCTCAGGTCCCAGTACATAGCCTTGGGAAGCCAGTTATGTTTTGCAAGTTCTGGGAACTGGAATATTCTCTGCAAGCTGCAGAGCAGCTTTAAAATAATCATATTACTACTTAACTAAAGGCTTCAAATATAGCATCTGTATAAGTTAGCATTTGCTAAAAGCCCACTGGCGTCTGAGGGATTTGCATGTGTTTTATGTTTTGCATGTGTTCTGTTGAGTCATTGACCTCTGAGATACACTAGCCTAAGAGTAAATGTGCCGCCTACACCGAAGAAGAGACTAGCGCATGTAGACATGTATTCAACATGTCTGTCCTTGCTCAACTTGAAAATTCCTTCTGTAGAGACATGGAAAGAGTTCCTGGAAAATAACTTCACGATATTTAGGAGTCTTTCTACTCTTCCCAAACATCCAAGATTGTCTACCTTTCCTAGCGAAGGGATCATCTGAGCTTTACTACAAGCCTTCTGGTCTAACTGACTGTTTCAGGAAAGATGATTGGGCAGAATCTGTCTCACATACAGACAAATTATTCTACAAGAAAACAGCTCGTATCTGAAAGAAGACAGAAAATAAGCAGATGCTATCATTCAGAATGAAATGGAGACATATCCTGAAATACACAGGCTCAAATTAGGATATATTTTCTCTTTCGGTGTGCTGTAACTATCAAGAAACTTACCATGCCTTTCCTCCTAAGGATAGAAAAAAAGGGTCAGTCTAAGGAACCTGATATGACTGCAAGATAATTTTCATAGGCTTTGGAAAGTACATTTTACAAAATAGTAATAATAATAGGATTTTTTTTTTTCTTTAGATAAAAGCATATTCAAGGACACTCCTGGGAAGGCAGGGTCAGCACAACACAGTTTTACTGGATTTAGACTTTAAGTTCTTTGAACATGAATAAATGCTTATAAGAGTTAAGGATGATTATTACTGCATGTTCATAAAAAAAAAAAGAAAGAAAGAAAGAAAGAAAGAAAGAAAGAAAGAAAGAAAGAAAGAAAGAAAGAAAGAAAGAAAAAAAAACCTCCCCACTTCTCAACAATACTAATAGCATCTGCAGTGCTGAGAGTCATAAAGCATTACTGTTGGCTTTTAGGATGATTTATAAGACTATTGTAACAGAGAGAGGTATCTTAGCATAGCTCTGGGAGTCAGCAATTCCTCTCTTCTGATCTAGGCTCTGATACAAAATTTTCTTTATAGCCTTGAGCTGTTCACTTAATCTTTATGCCTTGTATTCTACATCCATGAATTATGAAGTTACCATATTCACCTAACAGTAAGGAAAGGTCATTGTTTCTCTCCTCCAAAAATATTTCCCTTAGGACAAACCTCACCTCACAGTCACACAAAAATTGGAATTTGTTCTGCGGACTTCTGAGATGGGCTTAGAAGTTTGCCTGTTCTTGGTGATAAAGAGTTTCTCTCCACAGAATTACCCACTGACAAGCTCAAAATCTGAATCCTGGGTACACGTGCTATCTGACCATGGCATAGACCTGAACAGAAATAAAGTGGATTTTAGTGAGCTCTTGTTTGAAAGTAGATGTAGGAGTACACTTAAAAGACAATATAGATGTAGCTCTTGCAGTTTCAAAGACACCCTCACTGCCTGAATTCTAGATCTGTACTCTGCCATATGATTTTATAGCAAAAAATGTAAGTAGTTCACACACGCATAAGAACAAGGATAGATATATATATTATGTACATATATTTAAGGATCTTTTTATGTTCATTTATTGTGAAGTCATGATCACTGTTCTGGTTTTAGCACTGCAGAAAACTCTGCAGCATATTAGTGCAGTCAATGCCCACTTTGTTTAACAGGAAAATCATCTATAGCCCGGAAGGACATTTTACAAAAGAAATAGGTTTTTTTTCTTTTTTCCTTTCAAAATAGTAGCAGTATTAAAAGGGTATATTTGTGTATAGACTAGAAAATGTACTCCATCCACATTTTGGTGATTGTTAAAAGAGTTGCTTATTCTAATCCATAGCATTCCTAAATTCTCACTTACTGTAAGGATGGGATGCAGTATCATAAAACTAACAACTTATCAGCACTCATGGGATATTGGCAGTTACGGGATACTCCATAAACAACACAACTGTGAGACCCAAATGGCAGTGTAGCTGCGATGGGGAGCTTTATCATAAAAGTCATCACAATGAGAAAGACAGAGAAATTATGCTTAAAACGACGAGCAGTGAGGAGCAGGGAAGTTTCCCTGAGAAGCTGTGAATTCCCATACAGACACAGCCATGCTACTTACCCCATGTACAAGCCATGCTACCTACACTCAAGTACATCAGGACAGAAGAAGGTGCTGCTGTATCAAAAAATCACAGTGTTCTCTACCTTTGCACTGGCTAATGATACCAACCAAACAAAAAGGCTCAGATCATCCTGAAAGGAGTGCAGCTGCAATCTCTCCTCCCAAACTAATGCCACAATTGCAGCTCTCTGCAGTCTTTCAGACTTCTTTTTTTTTCTTTTTTTTTTTTAATTACATGATATTTTAAAAGACAGAAGGCACTAAATATTACTCTCTATCGCAGAGCTGGAAATGATAATTCATTTGTAAATTCTACAGATGTATTTAATCATAAAACAAAATTGCTCTCAAGTTTTAGGTATGCACCTAATTGTTCAGTAGAATAGAGTAGATACTTTAGCATTCAGACCCTCTTTATTACCCACTCAGTAAAAGTTACCTGTAACCTTTGACTAGACTGGCGAATCTCTGAAAAATGTTTCCTTATGGGAGGGCACATTCTAACTCAAAGTAACAGTAAGCTCTTTAAAATAGACTACCAAAACTACTAAAATAGACTACCAGATTCTGATTCTGAGTTTCTTTAGGTTCTGTAGCTTGCGGGAGGAAATGTACGTTTTTCTAAGTACAGTTTGATTTTTTTCCAATGTCACATAAGAAAATGTTATCTATTATTCGCTTTACTGTACTTATTTTGATTGTTCCCTAAGTTATTTATTTCTAATGTGTACTGTTGCCACCTAGCGTCAAAAAACAGCAGTGTATTTAAAGTTGCAAGTTCCTTTTACACGAGGTTAGGGCGTATATCTTTAAATGCCTCTACTAATATTGATTTCTTCAAGATCAGCTAGGAAACAACACTTGTGATTTCAAATCGGCCACTTAAACATGGTACACCATTTGGGAGCTACAGTGGGAACAGGAACTGGGGTGAATAAAGGATCTCCTGCAGATGATGGCAGGGGGATTAAACACCACCTAACCACGTATATTTACTACAGACATTTACCTCTTAGGTTCCTCTTTGCTAGTCACGGGAAAGATGTTGAGTGCTTTCAGCTGATCTCATCCTGAAGTAAAGAAGTAAAACAGATCAAATATTGATATGCCTTTAAATTGCCTATTTCCCCCATTGAGTATATAAACAGCAATAGGCAGTAATACGAGTACAGACATCACCAACAAGCATGCCCGAGTCCAACTCCTGGCTCCACACAGGACCACCCAAAATGCAAATCCTATGCCTGAGTGCACTGTCCAATGGTTTATTGAACTCCAGCAGCTTGGGGCCCATTCTAGTGCCTAGGATTGGGTGAAGATATTTACAATGGAAATAGCCAAATGAAATGAGACAAATCCTACCTTAACTCACTCTCATGAGGTCTGGAAAAAATTTACTAACAGCCTAAACTAGGACTTGGGCCTCTTGTTTAAATAGTCCTGTTCTGAATATTTCTCATAAATGGCAGTGAGATTTGGAATTATGTGCTCACTGAGGGCACGTAGTATCTTCTAAATCTTTTCTAATCAGTCTAAGAGAGATCTACAAAATACTGGAGGAGCAAGGACAATTTGATTACATAATTGATTAAAGTGAAGATACAGCAAAGCTGCCAAGACAATCGCATTATGCCTGGAACCCTGGAGCACAATCTAATCCAACAATTAATTATAACTGCAAATAGCTAGAGAAAAGCGATGCTGTTGTGGTATTTTCCTGTAATATTCAGAAAAAGAGCAGACAGGTTTTTCATTGTTTTTTTTTAAAGCCAGCATTTTCATATAACTGAATCCACATTAAAAGAAAATTTTTGGCATGCCATATTCCACTGGCATCTTGCCATTGATTTCAATGAGTTCAGAACTGCATTACTCGTGTTATTGCTGCTTACTCTATCAAGTAGCTAAAACTTATGTAGCACAGTGATACATGAAGGAGCACATGAGGTGAAAGCTTAAGCCAAAAAAAGAAAGTGCCTTGGAAAAACTAAGATTCAAGGAATGTGCAACTTTTTCCTCTTTTCCGGAAGTGTTCCTGTCTGGATATTAACTCTACACTTCCAGGTCTCAGGATTCTTGTGACAGTTGTATGTGTGTAAATTTCTGTACCACAGTTACTGTGCTTCCATATGGAACAGCATGGCACTTAGTTGCTGTGATTAACTATAAGGATTGGCTGAGAAGGTAAATGGAAAGGCATGCTTTCTGCTGGAGCAATTTGTTTGTGAAATACTGCAAGCCATATGTTTCTCTGTCTTCTTCCAAATATTTGTGCTGATGTTGCTAAAAGGCAATTTCATCCAAGGAAAAGAAGATGCATGATAGATTATGCTGTGAAAGTATATAGTACTTGCCTAATATGTTTCCATCCTCTAAACTCTGTGCTTTAGTCACTGAAGTACTGCTGCCACTAGAATTCATCAGTTTATCCTTTCCTTCCACTTCCAGCACTGCCAGTACTGGCCCCTTTCTTGCTGTGCTGGGAGCTGTTGAAGGTTGTGCTATCATCTCTCTTGATGCTCAAAGTACATGCATATTAAAATAATAATAATAATAATAATAATAATAATAATAATAATAATAATAATAATAATAATAATAATAATGTAAAAGCAAATCAAATGAAAACAAAATAAGGAACCAAGAATTCAGTACTGCTACTACATGAAGTTAAATCGATAGCCTCAATAAGGTTCAAAGTGGTTTTGATTCATTAACTTTTCTGATATAAAAATAAAACAAATTCTCCAGCCTGGTACAGAGACACTTGAAAAATTCTCTCTTTATCTTTTTATAATTAACCTACTTACTCACTTACTACTACAGTTGTATTGGCTACAATACGGTGAAAAGGAGATAAGCATTCAGTGGTCTTAGGTGGTGAGAATAAGAACAGTAGAGTGTGCTTTTCCCTGTCTCATTCCTTCCTCACCCAGAGAAAAATTCCACTAATCTCTAGATTTGTGCCATAGGCAAATGTGCAGGTAGTTCAACTCTCTCACCATTCAAGAAAGCTGCTAGACCAGAACATGCCAGGTACCTGGTTTTGCACCAGATCTCACAACAATCATACCATATTGCTAGTCATGTCAACTACTCAGGGCAAAACCATGGGTGGAAACATCCTTGTAGGAAAGGCAGTGGACTTCAGGCAGTTTTGTCAATGCTACTTTACCTTCCACGACCCTACAAACAGCACTTAGCAATGTCGGTCTAGAAGTGTGAGTGACAGTGCACTGGCATAGGCTGTCCAGAAAAGTTGTAGTCTCCCTCCCCAGAGATCTTCAAAAGCCACCTGAGTGTGACCCTGGAGACATTGCTCTGGGTGTCCCTGCTTTAGCAGGGATTGGATCAGTCGGACCCAGAGCTCCTTCCCAACCTTGGCAAGTCTGTGACATGTGGGAACATGCAGCTGCTATAGGAGGCATGGGATGTGATTGATGATGAGTTGACAAACCAATGGGAGCTGTTTAAAAATATATTGGCTAAATCTTATTGTTCCCACATCCATAAATATTGGGATTACTAACTTGGGATTTTGACTGATACTGGGTACAGATATTTTGGCAAATATCTTTTCCAGTGCGATACAACCACAGTGTTATGGAATAATATAGCCTGTATCCAAGAGATGACACAGATCCTACTTATTATCTTGCAGAATAAAAGTGCCTTGGAGCCTGTCTTCACCCTGCCAAATTCTGATCAAAGTTACTGAGGCCAGTTCATCTCAGCAATATCACTTTTTTCCCGTTAGCACTTAACACTCTCTGACACAGGTAGTGTAAAGGACTTGTTACTTCACATTTTTTATTTAATTAAATACATAAAACACAAATTGGTGCTGAAAAATAGACGCACAAAATAGTATATAACACACATTTGCATTTTAAAACTGTCAGTAAGTTTAATCAGGAAACAATCTCTTTAATATAGATGAATACAGGAAAGTGATTAACTTTTTAAATTTAGAAACAACAAATTTTAATATCTTCAAGACATGTAAATCAGAATGATGTGATAATTCTAATGATCAGTAAGTAACCTCTGCGTCCTCCCAGAGCTGAAGAAACAATGTAAGAGTAGAGGTTAAGAGCAGTAATCAATTACCAGCGCAATCACAATGCATAGCACAAACATATATATGTGAACGTGATGAAGATCACCTGAAACAGAGTCATAGAATGTGCCATCCTTTTGTGTGTAGTGTAAGATCCACACAGCAGGTGATGGGCTCCACAGGATTCTTTAAGCACTGTATGTGCCCAAAGCTTCTGATACTACTGAGCAGACACTAAGCAGATACTACTGACATACACTACAGAAGACCTGAGGTACTTGTTATATTACTCTGATTTAAAATTATGCCACGCTGTCCCGAAATTAATTTTCCAGGATGCCTCAGATAAAAATGTGAATGAAGCCAATCTGTACAATACTATTATAGTTAAATAATAATAATAATAATAATAATAATAATAATAATAATAATAATAATATTATAAGGGAGGTGGTGGAGTCACTGTAGGTAGAGGTTTTCAAGAAAAGGGTAAGTGTGAAACTGAGGAATAGGGGTTAGTGGGCATGGTGGTGATGGGTTGACATTTGGACTAGGTGATCTTAGTCTTTTCCAACCTTAACGATTCTGATTCTAATCGTATTTTCAAAGAATCCAGGGGATGATTCAGACGCTAAATGCCTTATTTTCAAAAGCAAAAGCAACAGAAATAACTGAAGAATGACCACATTCCAGAGGCACAGTATTAGTCTGGGAAAGCTCTTCTCTCAGGTCAAAATTGGGAAGAGTAAAAGTCTCCACAGAACCCAGAAGTTAACTGAAAGAAGTTAGGCTACCAGCCCACAGTTGTCTGCTGTGTCTGTGTGTATGAAAGTCCTTTGTTTTTATTAAGAAACAGTGTGGGAGAAACTCAAGATAGGAAGAAAGAAGCGGAACAAACGAAGAAAAAAAATGAGAATCAAGCAGCCATGGCTTCTGTTCCTTTCTTGGAACTTTAAAATCATTTATTCATCTTTTGTGTACAAACAGTTGATCAGCAAATGTTATGTTCATATAACTTGGGTGCTTGCATGAGAAGAATAAGTAAGAGATTATTGTCTCTAGATGATAGGATAACTATTTACCTAACTATGCAAAGTTAGTCTAAATAGCATGCCTGATGTTATCAGCAGGACTATTCACTTTGTTTATTGGTATTTGCTGGCATAAATTTCCAACTTGAAAGCTATATTGCTCACTTCCTGCTGCTTCTCTAGTCTAGTGCGGGTGTTAACGAGTCATTGTATCTTAATAGCTTTGTGAAATGATTTAATTATTTCAATATTGCTTATGTTTCAAATAACAAATGAGATCTACCTGTCTTCCAGCCCCGTGTTCTCTAAAAAGACTTTTGCGATGCACAGGATCTTCGATATTCTTATGTCTTTCCATAGATTTTACATCTAATAGGTCATAATATCATAATCAAAATCTCCAACAAACAAATTAAGAAATGTATACTCAGAATCAATAGCTCTAAACCTTGCTGACAACTGGATAAAGTGACAGCCAAGGAATCCTGCACCACATAGTAGAATAGTTTCAAGGGCTATGCAGAAATCTACTTGTGATTCCAAATAAAATGTTGATTTTGCTTCATTCTTGCAAGGCAAAAGAAGAAAAAATAAACTAACATAAGATTTGCCTACAAAATTCATGACTGTTTCTAATTCTAGACTGGCTCTGAATTCAGCTATAAATTTACAGCTGCACTGGCATATATCTAATTCCTTTTCTCGTGTATAAACAAGCCTGATTAATTTCCTGTGAAATAAAGGTTGAAATCCTCCTTGACTCCCCTGGGGTTTGGATGGCACTTAAGAAAGTCTGTCATACAAAGTGGTGTTCACATAAATAAAGTAAACAAAGAACAAATAACCAAATGCAGTGAGTTAAACCCATAAAGCCTTACTGGGCAAACTCACGATAACACTAAAAAGATAGCATTTCAGATTCTTCAGTGGGCAATTTGAATGTAGGGACTATAATTAGCTGGTGAACAAGACTGTGAATAAGGGCCATAAATGTATATCGTGCTCCAATTTCAGAAGATATATTACTTTATAAGGCGTTCTCTGTTTAGCGATTCCAAAGGAATCTCTTTACAACCACAGATTATTAGGACTACTAGTCATGAGGACTGCTAGTGATGAGGTTTAGAATTACTGGTCATATACTAATCTCTACTTGACTTAAGGATAGTTAAATTACCTGCATTTGCAGCGAACTATACCAATCAACCTTCAGGTTTTACTTTTATTCGCTAGAATCATTCATCTTCACATCTTTCCAGGAAGGGCTAAAATTACTCTGAAATCCATCACTGTAATATGCTACCAGCTATGGATTTTGTCAGCGTGTTTGTTGCTTCCTCTCTGGGTCAGGCTGGTAATCCATTGGCGCCACTCTCTTTTAGAAAAACTGCAGATCACTCAAACAGAAAGAAGTGACAATATGTAAATTATAGCCAACATTTATTTCTCATAAAAGTCTAATAGGAGGGTTTACATGTGCACAAGGACTAGAAAAAAGAACCACAAAACCAACTAATTGACAGCTGCTGGGAGGAGGTGATGAACTTTAAATACTACATCGACTCCCTCTAGCTACAGCCAGAAACAGCCTTGAGCTCAAGAATGAACAGTGTTTTTGAAGATAAAGTCATCATAACTCAGAAAGGAGAAAATGAATAATGGGAGGTTTCAGAGGCATAACAGGACACCTGAAAGGGATGAAAGCATAAACTGTATCCATCTATCTGTCACTGTTAATGGCAGCAATAACACATCTGAAAGAAAGAAGCCATTAAAAACCAATTTGATACACAAAGAGTCCCTGATGACTCAGTGCCCCAAAGCCACCAAAACATCATTTCTTGTCAAAAAGTCGCATAATTTTGCTCTTGTTTTAAATCCTGGAATGAGGTAATAAACATAACCCAGGGCACTAACTACCTTTGTAATAAAAAATGAGCATCAGGACAAAGCATGCATCCCTCAGAAGCAGACATACTTGCCAGCAGAATTTACCGTGCTACAGTGTTCAACATCTGATTACCCCCAAACCCTAATTCTCTTGTCTACCTCTATAGATATAACTGTTTCTAGCTCAGAACTCTGCTTTTCCTTTTGTCCCCTTTCATCTCTCCTCATTTACCCTATCAAAATTACAAGAATAAAATACAGGAAGGGCTTGGAGAATATGCCCTATGAGGAAAGACTGGAGGCACTGGGGCTGTCTAGTCAGGGGAAGAGGAGGCTGAGGGGAGACCTTATTGCTGTCTTCAAATACCTGAAAGGTGACTGCAGTGAGAGCGGGGTTGGTCTCTTCTCACTGGTGACAGGTGACAGGACGAGGGGAAATGGCCTTAAGTTGTGCCAGGGTAAGTTTAGGTTGGATATCAGGAAACACTTCTTTACAGAAAGGGTTGTTAAACACTGGAATAGGCTCCCCAGGGAGGTGGTTGAGTCACCATCCCTGGTTGTGTTTAAAAGCTGTTTGGATGTGGTGCGCAAGGACATGATTTAGCGGAGGGTTGTTAGAGTTAGGGCAGTATGGTTAGGTTGTGCTTGGACTCGATGATCTCCTCTAGAAGGTCTTTTCCAACCTGAACAATTCTATGATTCTATGATGGAAATGGAAAACTAAAAAGTGAAGAAATTAAGCCATCCAGTTCAACATGCAAAATTTCCCAGAGAAAATCTCTAGTAAGGATGGAAGAATGTCCAGTTCTGAAAAATAACATAGCTATAGAATCAAAGTAGTTCTAGTAAGAAGGTGTTTAGCTCACTTTAGAAATAAATCTGGAATCCGTTTGCGTCCATGGAAAGACACAATTTTACAGGTTTTCAAACACAATTTTTATTGCACAATACATTTTCTCTTTCTTTACCATGCACACGCAGTTCATTTCAGAAAGTAAACTTGAAGCAGGACATTTATGAAACTAGAACCTCATTTCATTGACACCTGTATACTAAAACACAATAAGTGAGGGTATGCATAAATGAAGAACACATTTAGTTTTACCTTTGATTACTCTAAGCTTGAATTCCTCATCTCATGTAGATGAAATACTTAGTTTAAAATGTTTGTTGGCTTTCATTACATCTTTTGATAAAACAAACAGCCTGATTCTGTTCTCACTCTACCACTATTCAGGCAATGTAAGTTCACTACCACAATTATTACTTAGGGGTGTAAGCACAAGCAGGGTAAATCTCATTAATTTTGTTTCTATAAAATGCTTTCTTTTTTGTTCCCTGAATGGTCCTGTTTTTCCAAATAATGTTATAGTTCTACTGGATACATATTCTGCTACTGAGATATAACATCTCACTGCATTACTAATTTAGTCTGCATGCTTGTCCTTTTTTAAAAACTATTATTATTTTTAATGCAACTCCTTTAAATTGTGGTTATTTCACAAATTTCTGTATAGAAGCGTGATGTGGATAGTATTTTAGTTATGACTAACATAATCTGCAGTGAATTCCATTCTGTTTTTCAGAATACATTTCCAAGGTCATTTTTGACTCTTAGCATATCTTTCCCATTCCTGGAGATCCTTCCAGATTCTGATTCTCTACCAGTATCCTACTGTCTACCAGTTGTCTACTAAACATACACTCCAGCTCACTAAACAGAACACATTAGTTCTAGATTTTTCCATCAGAAATTGAAGTTATGTTTATAAGCTTTAATTTCTTCTTTCTACCTTTCCTTTTTAGTTAGTGCTGCAGTTTGAAGAGTTCATCACACAACACCTCTCCCTCTCCTTGGGAGAAGGATGTGGGGGAAGGAAGAGGGAAAAAAACTCGATTGAGATAGGAGAAACTAATTCATTAAAAAGAATGCAAGATAATACAGAATAATTAAGAGTAATAAATCAAAACAAATCAGAAATAAAACCAGAATAGAGAGCCAATCTGAGTCTTTATCAGCCATCCTTCCATGACTCACCTACCAGAAAAGACAAGAGAGCTCTTCTCCCATCACCCAGAATCTGAAATCATGTGGAGTCTCTCAGGAAATGCAGTACATCCCAGTGTATCTTCCTCTTGGAGAACAGAACTCATGTGAGGTGGCAAGAGAAACCAGGAAACACGTCCACAGTGCACTGTGCCCCTGCACCCGAACAGCCTGTTGCATGATGTCGTCATAGGGAATACTGATAAAACTAGGAAAACTGGTCAGAGCATTTCCCCTTTTACTATATCTCCCCCATCCTGCATGTTTTCTGCTTAAATGCTAGTGTAAGTGATGCTATGATTCTATGTTTGAGACTGCATACTGTCTATGTAAACCTATTTATCAGGTTCAGTCAAACTGATAAGCAACTAATTTCTCTACAAACTCTCTAGTTATCTTTTTCCCTTTATCTTTTTTTCTCTCTTCCTCTGGAAATATACCTTTAGCAGCTAGCAGTTCTGTTAGTCATCTCCTTTAATTGAACACTGAAACACCAGTATGTATCATTTTGTAGAACCATAAAGCACTGTTTTTCTTAGCCGTCCTCTTATCTCTACTAATTCTAACTCACTTCCCTGCAGTCAGATTCAACTATATCACAAAGCCTCCTCCATACACTGATTAAGCTTCTCTTTAAAATTAATTAGATATTAGATAGTTTCGATTCTTCCTACGGGAAAACCTGAAAGAGAGAGGAAAAGAAGGGAGAACCATCTACACGGGTTAGATATCTTCACATTTCTAGATTAATTTCATGTCTATTTTAATTATTCTAGCACTGGCTTTAGTTTTGATTTGCGCCCTCTGTCAGCTGTATACCCCTAATTTTTGCAGTAGTGGTCACTTTCACTTATGGACACATTCAAAACCACTAATCTAAAAGAAACCATCAGTTCTGTGGATGCATACAAGTACAGAAAAAAACAGCTGGTAACATACCAGTACAGTAATTCTCCTCCTAAAACTTCATTTAGCTTTGTTTGATTTGGATTTCTGAATAAAGGCCTCATGTAGGTTAGAAAATCCCTCACCATCCTTCTTTAGCACAGAAGAAATGATCTTCAATTTAGAAGTCATTTCTTACCAATCCCTATGGTTTGAACAACTACAAAAATCTATCCCATACAGCAATTTCCTAAACTAGTTTATTTCCTCTCTTACTTATCTCACTTACATAAACAAAACACATATCTGAAAAATGAAAATTTTCTCTCTGAATCTCAGTTTTGATCTCAGATTTTGCTTTAGCTGCAGTATCCAACCTATCATTGATCAAATGGTGTAATTTCTGTTGGTGTCCCAGTGCTTTCAATTAAAGATTTGTCTCGAGATATGGTACATGCTGTTTTTCAGATTGTTTCTCTGCAGTTTAACACTGACACTGGAACTTTTATTTCTCCCTCAGTGTTATTTCCTAGTAATCTGCTACCTTTTTTTTTTTCCTTGGAATAATTATTAGTTTTCAAAATACTTTGCCCTACATACGATGTATACTGTTTCTTCCAATCAAAATATTTTTACAATTAGCTGTGAATTACTATGTAATAAAACATCCTTTATGCTACTATTTGACACTCAACATTGATTGGCAAATCTCTGCTAAAAAAATAATCAACATTTGGATGTAATTATTAGTAACCTACAGGAAAAATCCACATATGTGAATTCACTTGCTCACCAAGCTTGCATGAGACGTTTCTTACTTCCATTCCCTGCAGCCTGGGCAGGCAGGAACTGAGGGGGAGGCCAGAGACAAAAAGGCAGGCTCACAAGCAGTGTGGCCAAGTCCAACCAGACCATCAGGTCCATGGTCAGGCAGGCAGCCTGCGGGCTGATGTTGGGTCCTGGCCTCAGCAAGGTATGTCAGCAGGCCAGACAGACTGCTTCCCACAGCACTGACTCCTTCCCAGAGGGAAAGGGGACTGCCTATAGCACCCTGAGCTGGTCCTGAGACCCCACAGCCAAACATATAGAGGTGGATGCTCTCTTACACACGTGGACTCATCCTCATATATTCATTTTCTTGTAGTCTAGAGAGAATAATGGAGACAATTACCCTTTCTTTTGGCAGTACTGGTGACAAATATTTGGAAAAAAAGTTTGATGCCAGCCACAAAAGAAGCTCAGGAGAACTTTGTAATACGTTGGAAATCACACATTAAATAGCAGTCAGGACAACAGGGCTTTTGTCCAAGCTTTGCTATTTTTTTCACCAGTTGGAAGCTTTCCTGAAAAGTGAAATTATAAGCAACTGACTCCTTGGAAAAATTGTAACTGCTTGGATTATGTGTTCTTTTCCAGTTTTGGTTTACCTATAAAATGCTATGACTTCTGCCTTCCTTACCAATTTAAGCTGCCTTCTGCTGTCTAATGACATTATGGCATTCACAACACTTTCCCCTTTCTTTTCTTTCTAGCATTAAATGCTCCTCAGTAACTGAATCGGGCTTTGGTATTATTTGCCACGAACTATTCTTTTCCTTGAAATATGTATAGTGATTACTCAGCAAATTGAAAATGATTCTCCCAAAGGCAGAAAAATCATTTGCATCCACGACAACCCTCATATTCAGACGATTTCTCAGAAATATCGGAATCCATTAGACATGATGCATATTTGCAAACCATATGTTCAGAGTAACAAAAATGCAGATGAAAACTGCTTCACCTTCTCCAGGAGGTTATTCTAAGCCACTCTACATAACAAAATTTCTTTTACTTTTAATCATATCTCAGTTCTTACAAGCAAAACAACTCAGTATAGTACAAGCCATTAGAGAATTAGCTTATTTAGAGAATTCACCTTCACTGTGCCTTATTAGATAGAAATCATAATTTAAGTAGCTTAACAGGAAATAAATCAGAGAGATGGAATTTGCCATTTTATTTAGTTCTTCTAAATTCACGTTAGTGTGAAGGTGATCCAGAGGGTATCATCTATATTATCCATATGGACCTACCAATGACCATGGTAACTACACAAACTGTAAAATCAGAGACCATCTGAATTTAATGCAATCTTCACTTTCATTCTTCTGAAATAATCAAAATTACAATCAAACTGCAGACCAGTTTGTTCAGTTTCCAGTACAAAAGTTTCAAACTGCCCTACTATTAATAAATCATAATACAGAAGGCCCAGATGAGGACTGTGATACTAGAAAGGAAAAATTCACATATTCATTCTATGAAGAATGACTGAAGCACAACAGTGTCAAATACTCTTACTCAAGAATCAATTGCTCGTTGTTGATTGGATTTGTCTTCAATGTCTCCAAGTTTCATTGTTATTTTAATGTTTGAAATACCCCCAAAATTAACAATATATTTTCTTTTATATATATTTTAACATAGGCAGACACTATAAAGTTTGAAAAAAATACATTTCTCCATCTTCAATCCTGAATATATTGAACATTTTTTATAGATAGGAGCTTGGACTCTCAAGATAGAATCTGACTAACTAAAATAGATAAACTATAGTAATTTAACAATTATTCTTTGTAATAGAAAATATTTATATATATATATTTATTTAAATATTATATATATATATATTTATAAATATTTATAAATTTGCTCATTTGAAAACCAGATTTAGTTAGGAAAAAAAAAAAAAAAAGCAAACTAATAGCATAAATACTATACTAAATAACACATACTAAATAACATAATACTAAATAACACCCTTTTGTTGGGGAGTATGTAGAGCAAAAAGTACACTTCCAATAGAGAGGATGATTCAACGCTCCAGGCAATAAACACTACATCTTGTCAAATTACAACAAGATTTTGCTACAGTTGGAATATATCCACATATAAATAAAATTGATGTCATTACAAGTGATTCTGCAGTAAATTAATTAAAAAAAAATCACATTGTTGTGGCTCTCTCTAATGTACATTTTATATAAGATATAAATACACTGAAACCATTAGGGCAAATACAACAACTGTAGAATATTCAGGAAATAGAGGGATTGTCATGGAAAACCCAGTTACTTGTATGCCTCAGCTATTAATGACTTTAATAAATCAGCAGTGCAGATCAAAATGTGCGGCTACCCAAGCTGGGAGGACATTTGTCCTTACTCCTCTAGTACCCATAAAAGAGAAAAAAAACAGAAACAGAAACATGTCACTGCAGCCTCTGCTTCCTCCTTTCACACTGTATGCTTCTTAAGGCATGAGACATCGGGTGGGCTGGACGATTAAAGGCTGTGAGTACCAGCTCTGTGTGTGCCACATGAGAGATATGGCTTACAAATGGCTTGCATGCCCACCTGTCCCTAAGTTTCTTCAGCCCTCAAAGGCTCTGTACAGTAACACAGTTTACTGCTTGGGCAACATTGAAGAAAATCCTTCTCCACGTTGAAGTGTCATGCAGTGGTATTGGCAGGAGACGGGCTTCTATACAGCAAAGTTTGCTTCTTTTCCCTGTTCCTATAGTGACCACTGTGGTACCAATCTTCTAGCTCCGAGACGAGGCCTGGACAAACACCAGAGGGTGTCCCTTACCATCTTCCTTACTTTCTTTAAGAATATGGACAGCTGTATTTGCATGCTTGTTGCACTTTCTGCCCTGAAAGCTTACTCTCTTTTAGTGCTTTAACACTGCCTCATTCTCAGCTAAATGCAAGAGTATTACACTGTACTGTGTTTGAACTGTGTTACTCTGGGATTAGATGGCCAGCTCATGATGTTCCACTAGTCAAAACCCACCTGCCCTAAAAGATCAGGGCTGTAAGGTAATTGTGTTCTTATTTTATGTTCACATTCCATATAACTCCTGAACAGACACAGACAAAGTAGGGAAGAAGCCTGCAGGCAAAATGATTTTTTTTTTTTGCTAATATGAAGGAGTTTTCTTGACCAATATCCAAAGGAGCAAGAAAGGGTCTTTCACGGAATACCACAAGTTATTGGCAGTTAAGATATATTTACAACGGAATTGCTCGGTCCAGCCAAAGAAACGATGACTGTGGTGGGTGCACTCATTATCTTGCTAGCTGTGTTAGGCCAAAGCTGCCAACAGCAGCCAGCAACATCAGCAAGAACCCAGGCGAGCAGAAATAAATAAGGAAATAAGAGATGGGGATTAGCTAAGCTGATAATTATGAGAGAGTGCATGGCCCCCAAAAGAGTTTATTGGCATAAAACTGCCAATACTGCCTCATCCAGTGAGAGGCTGGATAACTGGATAACTCTTTCCAACGACTGCACTGTGGCAAGCAGACTGACAGCGTGGCCTACAGCCTCCTTCCGCGAGGTGCTGCTCCTTTGCCATGGCTGTGTTTGCATTTGGATCTGGAAGCGTGGCTGCCTTAGTGTGGTCTTCCACACGGTTTAGCTGTGCCTTAGTGTTCAGCTCAGGGAGATAAAAGCCTTTCCTTGCTGAGCGCCTTGTTTCTTTGGCTATGTACTACCAGAGCGGATTAGAAGCAAGTCATGAAGAGCTATTTGTGACGTACAGTCACCACCACAGAGGTGCTGGACGCCGCACCCCTGCAAACACCCAAGGTCAGGCTGCACGGTGCTTGCTCAAGCTGTAGGCGTCCCTGTTCACAGCACGGGGCTGGACCGGATGGCCTTTTAGGGTCCCTTCCAGCTCAAGTCGTTCCGTGGCTCTACGATAAGCTCCCAGAAGCCAGAAGCCGCACGGATGCGGGGCTTCCGTGTACAAAAGCGAGGCTCCGGCAGGACGCCGCGATTGGCCGTGGCCCCGCCCCCCTCAGCGCCTCTCGCCGGCAAAACATTGACACGTGCGCCCCGCTTCCCGCTCGCGCCCGGCCCCCGCCCGCCGCCGACGCCAGCGCCTCCGTGGCACCAATAGCTGAAGGCGCCGCCGGGTAGCAACAAGCGCCGCGGCCGGCGGCCAATCAGCGCGGCGCGGGGGCGGGGTCAGAGCCGCCCCATGTTACTTCCGTCAATAGTCCCGCGGCCTGCGTCCATCGCGCTGCGGGGTGCCGCGTTGCCGCCGGCAGGTACGGGGCGGGACGGCCGGCGTGGCGTGGGGCGGGCGGGCTGCTGTGCGAAGTAGGCGGGAGGAGGCGGCTGGGGCTGCTTGTGAGAGTGTCGCGAGCTCGGGGGTTGCGGACGTGGCGTGAGGCGCTTGGGAGCGGAGCTGCGGTGGCGTGGGATGGGGTGAGGTGGGGAATGGGCCGGTGCTGGGCGTGCGGGGCGGCGTGCGGGGGGCTGGGGGTTGGGAGCCTGGCTGTGGGAGGGGAGTGAGGGTGTAACGGGGCTGCAGGAGGGTGAGAGAGTTGGGGGGAGCAAGGGGCGGCAGTGGGGAACAGGGGAGAAGCTTCAGGTAGGAAGCCTCATGAAAACGAGGGGCATTTATCCATGCTTCTTGAAAAACGGGTCCTGTACGGCCTGGGTGTGCTTAAATGTGTGGGGAAATAAGAGGTGCAGCTGGGCTGGGCGAGAGGAGAAGCTGCGAGGCTGAGTCAGTACTTTGCAGCACCTCAAGGCTTGATTTGAGGCAGCCATTCGATATGAAGAAACGTGGGCTGGGGGTGAAGTGAAATCAGACTCTGACCTCTGAGTCATAGAGGCTGATAAGGCTGGTTTCTGGAAAAACATCACCTGCCTGTAGTGTGAGTGTGAAGGTCCGCTTCCTTCTGAAGGTTGAGCTCCTGAAAAGGTAATGTTATGGTTGCAAGGGAGGGTGTGCTGTTGGATTGCTGGGAAACTTGAGAGCATTGACTTGTCCCGTCTGAGAATGACTTGGATTGAAAGGGACCTTAAGATCGCGTGGTCTTGCTGTGGAATAATAAGAATGGTTTGAGTCATAATTATACGTTCTGAAGTATAGGAATATATACACAGAAGAGGCTTTCTCCAGTGGAGTGGCAGAGTAATAGGATGTCTTGCCACAGTCATGAATGTCTTTGTAGTAGCCTTTACTTCTGTGGTAAGTCACCAACCTTGTATTAAGCAGAGCTCACTTACATGTGGATGGGTGGCTAGGGCAGTTAATCTCAGGTTGTACTAAGCCTGACCTACACAGGCTTCTGTGCTATTTCTTCCATGTTTCTTTAGTGTGGCTCTTGTCTCCACTGTCCTTTTTGCCACCCACACAAGGAAAAGTTGTATGTTTCGAAGTGAAGAATTCTTGCTCCCATTTGGCTGTAGGAGCAAGTTAAATGCAAGTAATGTCTTCCATTAAGCCACTGTTGTTGGATAACAACAATAGAATCATCTAGGTTGGAAAAGATCTTCAGGGTCGTCAGGTCCAACTGTCAGCCTGACCTACAGAGTCCTATCACCAAACTGTGTCCAGGTTAAGACCAGATTATGCTCCATTAACTCTTTTCTGTACTCTTATGAGCCTCAGATTTTTTTTTTCTTGTTTTGGGAAGATGAACAAATTGCTCAGTATCAGGAACAGAAATCCTTCTGAGTATTAAAGAACCCCAAACCCTTATCCATACAAGTAGCATTTGGGAATTGCTCCTGAAGGGATGCACTCTTGGTTTGTGTGATAGTGAGACTATGTCTTGGGCTAAAAATATATGTGTTTTGGAGGGATAAATAAATAGGTCAATGTGTACTAGCTTTACAGAGTTGCTGACTTTCTGTCATCTTCCACAAATTTTTAAGTTTAAAGCAATCCGACCTTTTTAATAGCTTTTTTACTTCTGCATCTTAAAAAGATCCATACTAGGTGCTAGTGATAGACAAGAGGTAACAACCATAACTTGTGCTGGGGTGATTCAAGTTGGATATTGGGGAAAAAATTTTAGAAAGAGTGGTAGTGCATTGGAGCAGGCTGGGAGTGGAAGTGGTGGAGTCACCATTGCTAGAGGCTTTTGAGAAAATTATAGGCGTTGCATTAAATGGCATGGTGTAGTGTTATGATCATGATGGGTGGATGGTTATACTCAATGATCTTAGTGATCTTTTCAACTGTTAATGATTTCATGTGGAAGAATTATGCTTATCTCCTTGAAATCTCTTTTAAGTGCAGCTTTCCAAGACTTCTGGAGCAGGTGTTGGTGGTCTTTGTGGGTGTGCTTGTGGCTACCACTACTTTGAAAGTGCTTAATGTCATTATTTGAAAGACAGATGATAAAGAAATTTGTTTCTGTGTTGAAACCTTCCAAAAAAGGCCATCAGTTTTCCAAATCATCCTAAAAGTCTGGAAAGTAGCTTGGTTAAGAGCATGTGTGTGCTGAAGTGTGTAATTTTAAATGCCTGTATGGCTCCACATGAGGGAGTTATATGTAGCACTCTTACCAGTGGCATGGTAACTTGAAACTACCTTTTTCCAAAATTCAAGACTTCAAAACTTACTAACAAGCCTGTTTGGTAAATTGTGATTGCCTTTGGATTCCTGCTGCTGCTGTCTTCTAGAACAAAGTTTTCTGTGTTGTCTTGTGTTGTTTTCAGGAAGCTTTTCTTATGTATCTTACCCCATTAGCTTGTAAGAATATGCGTTCCACCTTACTGCAAGCATTTATTCACTTTCCCAACAATTATTTCTATCCTTAAAAGTTGTACATTTTCTTTTTCTTCAATCTATTATCTCTATAGTTCTGAATTCACTCTAGTTTTTAACTTTTTGGGGCTGATGAGGTATACCTATAATAACACTTAATGTCTGCGGCAGAACTGCTGACTAGAAATAGTTCATGAGCTCTGTATCTGAACTAGACATAGTTCAAAATTGTTTGTTCTTCTACTGTTTTCTTAGAATTTTTCTGTTAGTTTTCTATATTTTCAGGTAGAAAACATTTGCTAATGCTTCTGGGAGTTGAAATACCTTAAGCTGTCTTATTTTGAAATGTACTCATAAACACTATTTAAGCAGTTACTGTAGAGACAAAAGGTTCTTAATTTCAGCCTAAAAGAGAGGTGTTCTAAACAAGTGGAGGAAATGCAGTTTATGATGCCTATTGTGATTGCTGAATCACTGAGAAGATAAGGAAAAGAACACAGGCATGAATGAAGTTGTGGTGGTTGGAGGGAAGTATGTGGTGAGCTTAGGAAATGATTCCTGTCAGGTTCAGAGGAAAGCTGAGATACAAATAGCAAGCGGGCTTTTATTATTTCAGGGGCTAGACAGCACACTTCATTTTGTTTGGTATGTTGTGGGATGTTTCTTTGTTTTCTTTTTCTTTAGTTAAAGGAAAAGGTCTCAGCTTCTATTTCATGAGGTTTTTTCATCCTGGTTCTTCTCTTACTCTAATTAATGTGTTGGGTAGATGCTAGTCAAGAGTGTGAATGGATACGTAAATGCACAGTGATGTTTGACTGGATCTGGCCTAATATTTTTCAACTTGAACACAATTGTTTACACACAATGCTTTTTGCCCCATGCTGTTTGCACATAAAATCTCTACTCAAAGCAAAGAGCAGTATGTATGCCATGAATGGGATGAAGAAGGCGAAAGGTAGTAAGCTTAGGTTCTTTTAAGTGTAGAGAAATGCTTTCTTCAAATTCTTAGCATTAACGTGTTAAAAGTGACTCTCCTATTTGAAAAAGGGTGATGGAGCACTGTATTATGGTATAACTGTGCTGACTTCCATCTGTTTCTAGGAAAATCAGTCATTAACAACTGATGTTCTTCTGTGGTCTCCGTTTGTCCTGAGTATACAGGTAATAACGTAGTTAGGGGAGGACTCTAAGAAAAAAATATATATATTTATATATATTTTTGGAAAATCGGTACTTACATACTTAGAAGGCTTACCAGAGGGAAAACATAAGTAGAGAATCATTAGTTTGAGCTCATTGGATGTGAACAACCATTTAATAGTCAGACCTCAAAAATTCAAATTCAAGTCCTCTGTAATCTCCTCTACCATGGCTAATTTTGCTTGATTATCACCTCTTTTCTACCAAAGTTATTTTCCGTGTTCTTAAACTGTGAAGCCTACTTCAATCTAAGAAAAGCTGAAGTACAGGAGGAATGAGGTTAAGGAATCAAGAATGTATTGAATCCGTTCAACAGCATGTTCTACAGAACTTTATTTCCACATTGTGACCACTGCAGGTTTTTCAAAGTTAGAGAAATAACATAACAAACTTTGCAGGTTTTGTTAATCGTTAAATACTGCATCTTCTTGCTTCTTATAGAGGAAACCATGCCATTTTTGGGCCAAGACTGGAGATCCCCTGGATGGAGGTGGGTTAAAACAGAAGATGGATGGAAACGATTTGAACCTTTTGGACCTGCGCTTCAGGGTGGAAACAGTCAGCTTAATGACATCAGTCATACTGTGTAAGTTATTGACTAATAACTCATGCAGAACCACATTATTTTTATTTAACAGCAGGTGGGAAGGCAGTAATTCACTTGACTTGTGGTAGGTGATCTCTTCATTGTGTGTGAAGCATACAGATGCAGCTGTGTGCTGTGTTTATCTCTTCTGAAGACTGTCCATCTTTTTGTTGCTACTTCATGAGTTGCTTATTTTAGGCAGATGAGTCTTATTTTATGTTGTACAGTTGGATTGTTCTTTTTTTCATTGAGATTAAAGTGATATCTGTAAGTTGCAAATGCAGCGAATGTGTTGAAATGTTACCTTGAAATGAACGAAGCATTTCTGTTGATTGTGTACTGGATTGGACCCATTTATGGTAGTCATATACTACCTTTATTCTAAAAGCATGACTCATGGTATTTTTATGGCAGTTAGCTAGCACTTCGTTTGTCCATATACACCTCTGCAGAATAAGTGGTAACCATATTAGGTAGACTGAGAAGGAAATAAAGTAATACTGGTGGCAGATGCCCACACTGGTGTGATAGAAGTGGCTTTGTCCAAACAAATTCCTGCGTTGTGTCTTTGCCAATAAGTATTTTTTTGGGGATAACATTCTTGGTTATAAATTCCAGCTTAATGTGATCATAATGAGAAAAGGGAACATTCAGTGTTTTACTGTTAGTCCAGTAAATGATAGAGAAAGTAATCTGATCTAGTGGGAATTTACTGGCAAGCTCTACTTGCTCTACTCGTACACCTGTGTTTTCTAAATTTGTGAACTGAACCTCAAGTAATCAAGTCATGAAGAATTGCTATTGAGCTTGTCTCACAGAATCACAGAGATGAGGTTGAGGAGACCACCTAGGATCATCTAATTCAACCCTGGGTGCTTGAGGCAAGGTCATTAAGAGCACACTGCCCAGGATCACATCCAGGTGGCTTTGGATATCTCCAGAGCAGGAGATGAGACCACAACCTATCTGGGCAGTGTTTCAGGCTTTCTTTATGCCTTTACTACTTGTGTACTAACTTCATCTGTTACTGATGCCGTTTGGGCTTTTTTCCCCACAGTCTGGCTGCTGTGGATACAAAAATCATCGGAAGAACTTTCAGTAAATCTCTGAAGAAGTTGCCTTCAATATACTTGCAAATTTTTTTCTTCCTTCTTTCATAAATCTTTTATTGGCAGATGGAGTCGAGTTTGGATGTTTACTTGCACAGCTAATAAAGTCCTGTATTTTGTAGTTTGCTTTAATGAATATTTGGCAAGTGTGACATCAGGGATAATCATTTTTGTGAATATCACTGTAATGAAGACTTCTGCTTTTCTCATCATAAAAGTATGTTGATTATTTTTTTTTCGTCAATGTGTGCTGTATATTTAGTGTGTGTATATGCATACATATGCAGAATCTTTTATCCAAAGAACTAAATGAAATTGCTTTTGCTGTTTCTGCAAGCAGAAATACTCAGTATTTTTTCTTAGTTTTGAAGGATCTTACTGTTGAACTCTCTGGGAACTGTATTGCTAGGAATGGATTTAAACAAAGTGCTTGAGAAGATACAAGATTATTGAAGTTAAGGACTAAAAAAGAACTTAAGTTTGAAGGGACTGGTCATGAAATGTTCTGGATAGAAAAAGTGTGATATTGGTGATGTTGTACAATTTGAATTTCTTAGGCTTGCTTGCCAACTTCTCAGAATCCTGAACTTGAGAATCACTCTATTCTGCAACAGATGGTCTCATCTGTAGTAATTCCCCAGTTTTCCATCTACCGTGTCTCCTACTTAGCACAGCCAAACCATACCATATTCCTTAGTCCTGTTTCTTTGTTGTTTCAGTATGTGCAGCTTTAAATGTATATTGAGCAAAACTAAACTGTGGTGTTCAAGTTGGTGGTACGTGGCATAATAGCACTACCTTGGAGTAATTTCACTACAGCTTGACAACTCTGGATCTGTGAGTTAACTTCTGTTGCTAAGTGCTGATTAATGTCTGTACAAAATACAGGATAATATAGGTAGGAAAGGACTTCTGGAAGCCATCTGGTTCAAAGACCCAACTCAAAGCAGGGACAGCTGAGATTGGATTGGGCTGGCAGGGTAGTCATTTGTGTCTGTAGTATCTTATTATCTAAGTGATCTGTGGTGTTCACAAAAGTTCTATGTGCACTAGATAGGAGTCCTCAGATCTCAGTCTCAGATAAGTTTAGCATTTGACAGATATATTGTAATTTTGTTTGGTACAGGCACTAAACTCAGGAATTTGTTATATCTAGATAGACTTAGAGTATGTCTCCATAGGTTAGTACATGCTGTGAAGGCATTCCTTCTTTGATGAGAAAAGAAGCAAGGGGATGAAGAAGAATAGCTGCTGTTAAGATAGCCCTGCAAAGTCTTCCAGCCCAGAAGGTTGTTAAAATAATGTTATGAAACTACATTTTTGAAAGAGTTGAAATTCTGGAATGCTTTTTTATGTGGAATATTGTCATTTAAGCTATATGTAGGACACAATATCTTCTGTTTTTAGAAGCTACAGAGCAGTTTCTTGATGAAGAGCTTTTTCATAGACTTGAACATAAGAACAGCTATACACTGGCAATATTAAGTATGCATTTAAATCCTGTCAGGTGCAGTCAGATGTTAGGTATGGTAACAATGTGTTAACATAAAGTTATCATACATATAATGGTGTATGTAGCACATGATTCAGTTTCTTTGACTTTGTTTAGCTGCACTTTGGTGGTCGGAGACGCAGGAGTTGGTATTTGGAGTGGTGGCTTTGTTGAACAGCCAGCTCTTCAAATTTCTTTAAGGAATGCAAAGAAGAAGGCAAAAATTTGCTGGAGACATGCTTGTACTTCTGTCCTGTTCTTTCTGATAGCTGTGGGACCCTTACTTTCTTTTCATTAAGTGTCTAGAAACACATAAGCCCCTTATGTTTTTCCAAGAATAGTATTTGTTACTACACACAAAGTGAGCAACGAATTCTTCCTTTACAAGGAGGTGAAGCCTCATGTGAGAAAATCCTCAGTCAATTTTAAAATGACATGATTTCCTGGAATGTCATGGCTGAATTTGGATATCAGACAAACATATTTAAAATAGCCCTCTTTGCAGCTCCTCTTGTTAATTGACTGTTATTAGGCTGCCTTGCTTGTTTGTCTGATACTAGAGGAAGTGTTTGGGAAGGAGACAGGCTTTGAATAACTTCAGATCTGAATTGCTTTCCAGGGGCTCTTTCTCTCCAGGAACAAAAGTAGGAATTGTGCCAGATAAACCTTCCTGTTCTAAAGATGGCCTTTCTCAGTGCTTCCTGCCCTGCCTGGCCCATTGCACTGGGTCAGTGAGTGTGCTGCCTGAACTATACAGCAGAACATCAGCATGGATCTCAATGGCTTGTATCTGATGTTAGGGTGATAAAGCCAGAGGCTTTACCAGGAGTGCTGGACTCTTTCTGATTCTGTAACAGCTTTTCATGTGATATGGTGATATGGTCAATGTCAAAACTCAATTATTTTAGTGAGCTTGTAGATTTCTGTTATGAAAGCTTTTCTTGGGGGGGGGGGGGAACCACCACAGAGCACCAAAAACTAAAAGCAAACAAAAACTGGAAGGTTAGAACACTACATAATCCAAGTAAGTTGTCAGTGTCTATGTTCTACTTTCAGCAGTTGCCAATTTCTTTTCTCCAGTCTCTTCCACTGTCTGACTAGATGTGATATATGGCAATGTTGCATAAAATATGGGAGTACTGAGTCTATGGCTTAAATGCCTTCATACATGAACTAAGCCCTCAGCTTGTATTGAGCTTTACTTGAATATGGAGCTGTGTTGCCTTTTTTGGGGGGTTTTGTTTTTCAGGGTTTAAATTTCACATGAAAATTCCTATTTCTGAGTCTTCTGAACTCACATATCATTAGGTTGAGCTGACTAGTGCAATTAAACTTCTTGTGTAGTATTTAATAGTCGTTCCGAAAGGATGGTCCAAAGCTGAGAGTTTCAACTTTGTGAGGAGGAATAGACTAATACAATTTTTGCCATGTAATCCCTCAGTGCAGGTTACTTTTGTGTAAACCAGCGACCTTCAGTTTTAGCATTAGGGTTTTGTAGTACAATTTGAACCTCAAACATGTTGCTAAATAGATTCAACAGGTAAATCCAGATCTTAAGAAAAGTAGTGAATGGGGAAAGTGATGTATATTGCTTTCTTGTAAAAAATGCTGATGAAGAAATAAGTCTTATAGTTAAATTTCAATGTGCTATACCCTGAGTTACTCTAGTTATCTACACGAGACTATTGCCTCTATGTAAAATGCATGCTCATTATCTGGATTGCTGTTCCTTATAATTTTCTGTGAAAATTGAAGCAAAAACCTTAACTCTGTGTAGCACAGGTAGAGTTTTTAATGTATATCAACATTAGAATCTAAGCTTATTTGAAAAATAGAATTGGTATAGTCACTCTTCAGCGTCAAGTTATGTAACTCGCTCTCAGAAGTGACAAAGGTATGGCTTTGATTGTCCCCTGGTAGAGTTAGGGGTCACTGCATGGTTCTTGATGCCCTGTGACATCTGGTAACACAGTATGGTAACACCTAAATCATGGACAGCATTGTGATTTGTGTATTTGTTAAGAAGTTTTCCTTATTTTTCACAAAAATTGATAGTGGTTAGAACAGAGATGCCTTTTTGCTGTCTTTGCCCTTGAGTGGTTGTGCAGTAATTTTGTGCTGATTTTTCAACTGTGTGCTGTGATTGTGTCTCAGTCCATTTCAAATTGTGACTTTGGTATCCTAGAACTTAGCAGGTAGCCAATTGTTCAGCTATTATGGTCTGATCAGTAGTCCGTCATCAATATCACTAATGACTTAGGAGGTAATAGCTACTAAGAAAATACTTGTATCAAAGTGATTAAATGCATACAAAATTCAACACTCTGGGAAGAAAAGAACATTGTAGCGCATATCTTGAGAGAGGCTGCTTTCTACCTTCAGGTAGACAGCCAACATCTGAAAAAACTTATTTTTCTACCAGGCTTTTTGATGTAGAGAATTATAAGCTGTATGCAGCTTAGGTATTTAATTACTGCTGTTCTAATTATGTCTTTATTTTAGTATTTTAACTGGTGGTGATGATGAAATGTATGCTTCTGAGGACTGTGAACTTGCAGCCAAGAAAAGGAAGAAAGATCATTGTAGGAACAACACGGATTCACAATGTAAGGCTGAGTTATTTTCCTTTATTTTAGACTGTTTAGTCATTCATATATATTCATATGTAGGATAGTCTGCTAAATTATGTCTATCTTTGTACTGGCAACAAGTTCTAATGTCAGAAGTGATGGCATTGATCATCTGCTGTGGGATTTACAAAGATTCAAAGGTAATTCATTTAAGAATAGCATTTTCTAATTATTAAGTGTTGAATGCAAACTGCTGTTCTGCTTTGCAGTCTAGTTTTAGATAAAAATCTTCTGGCTGCTTAGGGAAGTCACTGCTTACCAAAGCAGCACTTTTATTTTCAATTATTTCTATGTCTGCTTACAGAAATAGCTCTAGAATTAGTTCAGGAGTAAATATATTTTGTCTGTATTGAGTTTCATGAAAAATATCTTCATTGAAATAGCAAATCTATTTTTGTTGATTGCTGGTTTTAAAAGAGGACCCATGTTTTAGATTGCAAGTGTACGTCAGCAAGTAAAATACAGTAAAATACTTGAAATAGAGAACTTGATAGAGTGAGTAGAAGAAAAAAGTTTATAGCAAACTGTGGAGGCTTCTAGTGCATTGATCTTGAAATGATTTTCAATATTTGTACCTTCTGAAATTAACAGACTGTCATAGAGGAAGCTGAAAGCATCCTCCAGCTTGCCTTGATTTGGAAAGTATTTCAATATACTGGAGTGGCTATCTGTAAGAGAATTTTCACTTGCCAGTGTATCCAGACTTCTGAAAGCTGGATGTAGAAATTGCCACTGTGGGTCTTGCATGGTTGGCTTTCTTGCAGGGTTCTTCCAAAAATAGGTTAAAGAAGTAGAGCCTTCAGTGATAAAAGGATGTGCATTTCTATTCCCTCCTATCCTAAGGAGCATTGTGGACTGAAAAGTATTGGGGCTTGTAAGAGAGAGACTGTTATTTAGTACACAGTAAAAAATAAAAATAAAAAATAAGAAATTTGTGCTATATCTGCCAGTGGTCCCACCTCCTGTTTGATTTATTATGTTGTTTAACTTAATATGTTTTAAAGTATGTAACTTCTGACATTTGTAGCTGTTCTTTTCAGCTCTGAAAAACTTCACCAACATTGTTCTACCTCCTCTCTTATTAAGGATTTTATTGAGGATTGTCTATTTTCAAAGCCTTCCTGGAACATAGCTGCCTCAAATGGAAATCTAAAAGTTCTTATGTTTCTATTTCAGGTTTTTATCGTGAAAATTGGATTTACGTTCATAAGGAAAGCACCAGGGAAGTAAGTCCTGCACACTCTGGGTCATCAATTTGTACAGTCTTGGTGCTTAAATGGCAACTCTCGTAAAAGAAAAAATACATGTTCTGCATCTTAGTTTTACTTAATTCTTTCTTCATTGATAGTTTTATGACTGGGGAGACAAAGGCAGGTAGCAAAGTCACTTTTGTGTGACTTTTATGTTCTGTGGGTTGTTCCGGTAAACATGTGGGAACTTGGGTGTAGGTTTAGGGTCACCTCTGCCAAAACACTGCCTGAAACCACTCATTGCTATTCTTCATAACCTGTATGTTGGGATAGTTTTCCCAATTGTACAGAAGTTAGAGTACTAGTGACATGACTATTTGCTTGTGTTTTTTGCCAGTTCCTGAAGTGGACAAAATATTTTATTGTTTGAATTAAATTCCTATTTCTGAATCTTCTAAACTCACATATCATTATGTTGAGCTGATTAGTGCAATTAAACTTTTTGTGCAGTATTTAATAGTCCTTCTTAAAAGATGTTTCAAACCTGAAAATTTCGACTTTGTGAGTAGGAGTAGACTAATACAATTTTTACCATGTAATGCCTTAATACAGGTTATTTTTGTATAAACTCTATTTTTTCAATTAAGTTACTATTGTCTTCTGATAATTGTCTATCCTCTTTACCTCTTCTCCTTTGATTCTCTTAAAAGGGATGATTACTTATAGTTATTCTTGTATCTTATGCACAAAAAATCAGTGGCGTGATATCAACTAGACAGTGTCAGCATTGTGACCATGCAGGAACAGAATAGATTCTCAGAACACTTGGTGCCAGAGTGGACAATGATTATGAATTTATGGTCTTGTGACCAAGTAATATTGCCAAGGTACCTGATAGATAGACTATTTGGAACTGGCTTCATTTCTTCTACAAAAAATAATAAAAATCTTCAGGCCAGATATATCACAGTTCTAGGGAATGTGGTATAGGTATGGTTCTGTTGCGTGGCATTGTTTTTTTATAGACCACTTTGTTTGATGGGGGAGGTTGTTCTCTACTTTTTTCCTATTTATTCGTTTTCTCAGAGACATGGCTATTGCACTTTGGGAGAGGCTTTTAATCGCTTGGATTTTTCAAGTGCAATTCAGGACATCAGAAGGTTCAATTACGTGGTCAAAGTAAGCTCTTTATATATTTTTCTTTATAAATGTATTTACTGATATGCCCATGTGTACAAAAGTTGCACTGATAGGTCTATGTAAATATCCTGTGTGTATATATATGTAACTTATACTGCATAAAGCAGCTAGACTTCTTGAAACAGAGTAGTTCTTCTATTGTGAAAACTGGTTATATTCTTCTGTGGAAGCCTTTAGCTTGGTACGGGTGGTGATACCTAGTGTTCTGCTATATAGTTACAGTGAAACACTGGTAAGATCCAGTTGTTGCTCTGTGTTGGTAATGAAATCTTTTTAAAGGAAAACAATTCCCCTACAAACAAAAATACAGAAGCGTGGTAACTCTTACATACATTGACTATACTGAGAGTAGTACTTGTCAGAACAATATTTGATGTGTGATATTCTGCAATTTCTTCTACAGCTTCTTAATAGTGTAATTGTACTGTATTACTGCTTTCTTTGTTAGACAAACTTGTTAGTTTTGTTTAACCTTTGTTAAAATCCCATGCAACTTAATTGTATTCCATTGATTTTATTGAAGTTGTCTTTTACTAATAATATAGTGGCTTGAAGTTTATAGGAGCATGTACATTGTGTTAATGCCATGATTCCTTCTTGCAAAGGCCCTTACTCTGTTTTAACTGTTTTTTTGTGGGGACAGATCTAGTCTTGAGGACAAAGGGTCTGAAACTGAGTGTAGGCAAGTCCTGTCATCCCTTAACTTTCTAGATGTCTGCCTACTTGAAAATATTCTGTGAGATATTGGTCTGTCTTAAGCCTTCATTTTTTTTTCATTTAACTTGAGGTAGGGAAGTGTCTCACATTTTGAGTTTCCTTAGGAGCTGGGACAGACATCACGCTAGAATTCAGCTCAGAGGTGAGGCTGCTTGCAAAAAAAAAAATGTAGTATTCAGAACTTGAAAGGACATAAAACACTGTTAAATGAGCCTATCAGGAGAACGCCTTAACTACTAGGCCATGGAGTATTTTGAGAGAAAACATGTTCTCTATCTATCCTTGTGAAAATGATTGTATTATATCTCCAGAAAAACAGGAACCAGAGGAAATAATGTAAGAAGGACTTCTAGGCTAGTGGCTAGGATACTTGCCTGTATTATCCCCCTCCAGTTTAAGACCACTGTACTTTAATGCTGCTCTGGGAGTGAAGACAAGAACCTTTCTTTCCCAAAATTTTTCAGCAGCACAGATAGGAAGAAAGGAGGTAGGGGAAACTAGAGACGAACAATGTTAAAAATGGTGTCAACCTTGAGTACCTCATATGAATGATAACGTTCATAGAATCACAGAACTGTATAGGCTGGAAGGGACCTCCAGAGATTGAATCCAACCCCTCTGCAGAGCATGCTCCCTACAGTAGGCTTCACAGGTAGGCATCCAGGTGGGTCTTTAATATCTCCAGAGAAAGGGGACTGCACAGCCTCCCAGGGCAGCCTGTTCCAGTGCTCCATCACCCTCACTGTGAAGAATTTCCTTTGCATATTGGTGTGGAACTTCCTATCCTCCAGTTTATGGCCATTTCCCCTTGTCCTGTCCTCACAGCCCACTGAGAAGAGGTTGGCCACATCCCTTTGAGTCCCATACTTAAGATACTTGCAAATATGAATAAGATCACCTCTGAGTCATCTTTTCTCAAGTCTGAACAGACACAGGTGGCTCAGCCTTCCTAGGGGAGATGCTCCAGGCCCTTCATCTTTGTGGCCCTCTGCTGGACTCCCTCCAGGAGATTCCTGTCTTTTTTGTACCAGGGAGCCCAGGACTAGATGCAGTGCTGCAGGTGAGGCCTGAGCAGGGCAGAGTAGAGTGGGAGGAACACCTCTCTTGACCTGCTGGCCATGTTCCTTTTATTGTACCCCAGGATCCCATTGACCTTGGCCACCAGGACTCACTACTGGATTAACATGCTGGTTAGGTATAAACACAGTAATGACTAGTTCTCTGTGTGGTGGGCTGCTTCTTGCATTCAAGACAGAAAGAGAAAGTTTTGTTTTTGTTTTAGTTTATTGTTATATACCAGCTCGCACTAAGCATCTCTGCTTGGATCCCAGATTGCCAAGGTGATCCTTTTGAATCTTTGCTAAGTAACCTTTTGAATCTGCAGCTAAGTAACCACCTTCAACCATTGTCAAAAGTTAATATGGGTGTCTGTTTAAGACCCTAGTAGTCTCAGTGGAGAGAGGTTTTCCTGTACTTGTTATGCTGTAATATAGTAACAATTTTTTTAGCTTTTAAATGATGTAGATGGATGGCCTTATCAGAAGGTTTTCCATTTGGATAAACAGCTGATCCATTTGACATTATTATCTTGAGACAACATGAGACACAGCTATGCATGTATCACAAGGATGAACTTGTTAGATCCTTATTATACTCATGCTCCTGCTAAAATTATCTTAATCCTTATATATTAACCTTCACTGAAAACATCTTTATTAAAATCAGCGGAGTGGAATTTTTCTTGGATTTGATCTGCAGTCTAAGTAATATGACTTTAAATTAGAAATGTGCATACTTGAACTGGCAAACTGCCAGAGACTTTTAGGTGTTCTCTAAACTGTTAATCAAATAAAAAGGCCTTAAAAATACCGAGAAAGAGGTCCTGATATCTAGTCTCAAAAGCTATAAAAATAGAGTAATCGTATTTAAATAAATTGGGAGATATTTTTTTCTTTCACAGCACATAATGTTTTGTCAGGGAACATGCAGAGAAGCCAGAAGGAGCGTTATTAAATCAGGGAGAGAACAGGTGTATTCTCTCCTCTTCCAGAGGAAAATTAATGGTGAATGTAGTGTCAATTCAATGTTTTGCAAATGAAGATACAAAATATTCTTCGGCAGGCTTAGTCTCTCTTCACCCTCTGCCAGTAGTTGATGCCTTCCTACAAAGCATAGTTGTGCAAGCTTATGCTTAGAGTACTCTGTGGGGAACTGCAGTTTCTGTTCCCTGCTTTCCATTTCTGATGCACTGAGAACTTTATTCTGAGTAGTGTTATCAGTTGTAATTGCAGAACTTGGTGCTAAACTCTTTTGCAATACCATCCTGGCTTTGAGACCTTACTTATATTTGATCCTTAGAAACCTTTTTTGTTGAAGCAGTCCTTATCAGCTCTTAAACCAAATCAGTACAGATCTTAAGAATGGAGAAGGGCCTGCTTCTAGGAGTTAAAGCTTGATATTTATGTGTGGCAAGAACTTCATCCACTCTGCTTTCTTTCACTTAGACTATTCCCCGTGTTCTTAATACTCTTCTGATTGCAGCATTTTCAGAGAGAATCATATGGATGGTTACAGAAAATCATGTGGATGTTTGTTGTATGTTATGGGAAAGTTACCAATGCCATATGTGAATACTGTTCATTCTTAAATTACTGTGGTTTTCTCTACTAGGAACCTGAAGTAGGAGGGATACAGCAGTCTCACCCTTTCCTTTAGGTAAAATGGCACATTTCCCTTCATGAGAAGGAAGTAGCATATTAGGTCATCATGCCTGAGTTTAGCCAATGTGACAGTTCACTCAATCTGGAAGTCTGGAACCTGGAATCAGTTCAGAGTGATGTTTCTGGCCATTGAATCTGTCAGGAGAATCAGGACTCAACTACTGTGTTTTGCAAGTTCACAAATACAAATTTTCTCCGTTGTTTCATTACAATTTATGAAGATCAGATCTCGTGCTCTATGATAGAGATGTATGCTTGTTTGTATAGTGTTTTGAAAATACATCTTTCAGTGAGTTGGTCATGGGATGCCAGTAGTGCTTAAAAGATTCCCACATTTACCCTACCTTGTTTTCCCAATTTTACAGTTCCATTTTTGTGAAATGCAATTGCAGTGCTCCAGAATGTTGCAAGCAAATGTATGTGCTGAATGTCTGATCTTTTATTCTGTCTTCTGAATTTTAATTCTTTGTCACAGCTTTTGCAGTTAATTGCAAAATCCCAGTTAACATCACTGAGTGGTGCAGCACAGAAGAACTACTTCAACATTTTAGACAAAATTGTGCGGAAAGGTAAACTGAGGCTTTCATAATCTTGTTCAGATGCCTTAGGAATACCTACCATCCAGTTTATGAATATGTAGTTTCTCTGTTATTGAATCCTGTGTTGAAACAGATGAGTGAAGTAAAATGCCAGCTAAATTCTGTTCAGAAACAAACTATTGTCTGCTATTAAATTGTAGTCTTTATGAAATGCATTATCTGTTAGATGAATCAATTGTTATAAGTTTAGTAACATGATTGGTTTTCAGTGTGCATGACACAATAAGGTCTAAAGTACATAGCTGGTTTTATGTATAGTTTATTTTAAAAAGTTATCACATTGATCATGTTTTTGTGGTAACCACACTAAATAGAGATAGTACACTGTTAGCTTTGAACAGAAGGGATTTGAATTTATAAGTTATTTGTTGTTGAGTTTACAGGATGCATAGTATGATGCTTTAATCAGATTTGCTTGTGATTTTTTTTTAATTATTTGCCTTTTATGGAACAGCATTAATAAGTGTCAGGGAGAAGATGAGGGCAGCAATTTTCACACAAGTAGTTATCTCGAATTAACTTAAGCTGATTATATTGCCTTGGTTACTGAGATAACAGAAAATTGTATTTGGTTTTGTTTTTCTAGTCATGGAAGATCATCATAACCCACGATTAATCAAAGATCTTCTACAAGATTTGAGTTCCACTCTCTACATACTGATCCGGGGAGTAGGAAAATCTGTTCTGGTAGGGAACATTAATATTTGGATGTGCCGATTAGAAACTATCCGCTTGTGGCAACAACAGCTAAAAAACCTTCAGATGAACAAGGTATGTTAAATTATGCTTGGAGAGGAGAGACAAGGAGAAAGAGAGTACATTAAATGTGGGTTTATGAATTTAAGTGAACAAACTTCAAATACATCCTAAATAGATGAGCTTGGCAGAAAGCAGAAATTTCTCCAGCAAGTAGCTTAAAGTGATAAAGTAATGAGTCACTGATACCTGGAGACAGATGCCCACTTCAGATCACTGTTGTTTTTTCCTTGGTTTTTGGAGAAGTAATGAGATTCCTGAAATGGAAAGATTCCTAATATTTTAATAGATTCTATGTGATGAGGGCTGGTATCATAGCTATACTACAGTTTTCTGGCAGATGTATAGCTATAATTCTTTTCCTCATCCAGAGAACTTTAAAGACGTTTCCCCAGGTATTCAGGTAGAGCTGACAAAACATAAATTTCTGATTCCAAAGTAAATATTCTAGCACTAAAAATGCAAACCTAAAGTGAGTCTTTTCATATGGACCAGGAAGAGAAAAAGCAGAGCATAAAAATAATTCTACCATTTTATTCATTAGCACAGTTGCTTTTTGTGAAAAAGGATAATGATTTTAGCATCTGGACTGTGATCATGCAACTTGATTCAAAGTATATGGTATAAACTCTTCCAAGTTTTTGTTGTTTTTTTTTAAGTGGAAACTTCTGAAGATAAGCAGGAAACTTGTTTTTTCAGGCTTAGCCTGTCTGGGGCAATTCCAAAAGAAATGCTCCAAGATGTTGCATGTAAGAGCTTTCATCTTTGAAACTGCTGCATGTGCTGGGCATCTGAATATGTCAGCAACTTTAGAACAAGAAAAAAAAAAGAACTGAGGAGCCTGATCTCAGCTGTTCTTATATGCCAGCCAACCAAAACAGAGTTTGAGATGCTACAGTTGTGGTACTTCTTTCCAGCACACCACTTCCATCTGAGCTGTCCTACATTGGTTGAAATAACTGATGAGAAATCTTGCATTTGTACTGTCTGTATTGAGCACAACGATAGTCCTGGGATGTTTGTAACAGATGAGTGTGGAAGACTTTATCTGTAAGTGAGATGAATGGTGGTGAAGGAAGCAGATGTAAAGTAGTGGTTGCTGGAGTTCAGCTGCGGTGGGACCAGTGCTCCTTGGCAGGGCAGCTCCACTAGGTGGGGCCAGCAGCCTCCATCCTTTGCCTGGCAGCTGGGCCTTCAGTGCTCTCCAGTAGCATAGGTTCCAGGGAAAAACTTCTGTCATTTTTTTCAACAAGCTCATCCTTGAGATTCAATCGTGTGAGTTATGCTTACCCCATAGAAGAAAACTTAGCAGAGGTGTAGACTATTATGGAGAACTTTATCAGTGCTCTGATCCATCTCTTTTTACAGAACTACTTGTTTATGTTATCAAGGGAGCTATCTCCAGACTTGAGAAATGAACTTGTAATGAGGATAGATGCAGAAGAAAGCTTTCTTCTGTTTGTCTACTCTTCAGTCCTATATTCTGTGCTGCATTCTGTATTCCTTGTAAGAGAAATTTGCATGTGTTTCCTAAAAAAAAAAAAATGAGAAACTTATCCTTTAATCACTTCAAACCTTTTTAATCTAGTAATCAAATTATCACACGACTAACCATAGATGCTCAATGGTTTTGTACAGATAACAGCTGACGTATCTCTAAGGATTTTATTTGTACCTTTTATTGTCAAGTTTCTTTTTAGCTAAGTTTTCAACTCTTCATTCCAGCAAGTCAACAATGGTCTTACACTCAGTGATCTTCCTCTGCATATGCTGAGTAACATCTTACACAGATTTTCTGATGGCTGGGACATTATTACATTGGGTCAAGTGACCCCAACTTTGTACATGCTCAGTGAAGACAGACAGTTGTGGAAAAAACTATGCCAGTACCATTTTGCAGAAAAGCAGGTAATAATCATTTGCATAAATGTGAGCCTCCTTTGCTGTATGATATACAAATGAAGTGTGAACTTAGAAGTGTGACAGCTGTGAAAATAGTGCTCATTTTCTGTTATTTTTTATGCAATTCATCTGAAAATTTGTTTTTGACATGTCTGAATTTAGGGTAGCTATTTCTCTATACCAAGCCCCCTTTTTTTTTTTTGCTATACAGTCCCAACAAATGTGCTAGAGGTGGTGTTCTTCTATTTTCAGTATCTAGAGTAGAATTTGTTTTACTTAAGGTAGGCAGACAGAATTCATTGCTTGGACATGAAAATATTCTGTCTTATGTCTTGCAGATTTAAGTGTTACCATGTGGTCAGTGACTGGCAAATTAATTACAAGTTTAGTAGGAAAGGTACAAACTCCCTTACAGTTGACTCTAGTAAGAATGTTAGTAAGAAAAGAGGCTTTACAGTGAGCATAATGGAAAATGTAGTCAAAGGCAAACTGAGGGGGTAGGGGGAAGTTCAAGCTGAATATAACAGTTGAATGTATGTTGAGGTTAGATGAAGTAAGGTGGTTTGAACAGTGACAGTGTAACAGGTTCCTCTCCAACAAAGGTAACACTGGGAAAAAATAATTAAATGTTTCAGCATAATGAGCGCTTCTGCACAGCCTTGTCAGTACATTCCTAAATGTTAACTTTTTAATGAGGTTACTAATAAAATGAAACAAACTCTATATCAAATGCTGCTTTCTCTGGAGAGTGTGGTACCTTAATAGGTACAGAGTAGTGTTAAACTGCATAGGAGAGGAGAAGTGGTATATATGTTGAGCCGTCGAAACAACTGCAATAAATTATTTGATATCTGAAGAGCTCTTTAGGGGAAAAAAAAAAATAAGAATTCCACACAGGGAAACTATTAGGACACGAAGAGTAACAAATCACGAAGGCAGTGCTGTTGTCTTCCATATGGCACTGTTGTTGTGAATGAAGGAAGCCCATAATGTATTAGCAGTAATCCAAACTGAGTGGAATGTGAAGTCTTTCACAAATGCTGTTATGCATTACCTACTTTTTGCATGCAAGTATGCCTTCAGGTAATTCATCAGTCACTGATTATTGCTGTGCTTCTAAAATTTCATAAAGTGTGAAAATAATCATTTATGTCCTTTTAAAGATGAAGGAATTGTTGAAATTAATACTTACTATCTTAATAAAAATGAATAGTAATCCACAATCACTGATAGGACAGGAGGGAATGGTCTCAAGGTGTGCCAGGGCAGGTTCAGATTGGATACTAGGCAGAATTTCTTCTCAGGGTGGTGGGGCATTGGAACAGGCTGCCCAGGGAGGTGGTATAGCTGCTGTCCCTGGGGGTGTTTAAGTACCACATCTACCCTTTCCTTAAGAACATGCTGTAGTGTGCAATATTGGTGGTAAGTGGACAGTTGAACTAGATGTTTTTAGAAGTCTTTTTTAACCCTAATGCTTCTTTGATTCTCATTCCTGAAATGTTTTCTAAAATGTATGAAATGAATGTATGCCTCTAAATATGTTTTTATTATGCAGTTATTGATAATTAGAATCACCACTGAGTTAGATCAGCTGTGTATGACCTACTTTTTCTTTGCCAATCTCTTTCTATTTTTAGATTCAACTTTTTTGTGGCTAGATATCTTGCTACTTATGCTACTTTTCAGAGACATGATGTCAGATTATTGACTTCAAAGAATTCCAATTATAACACTTCATTTCAGCTTCTTTTCTTAGTCCTTTACCTGATGTGACTGTTCTTCAACTATTTTAAAGGAATGTATTAATTTCATGTTCAGTTTTGTAGGCATTTGATTCTGTCAGAGAAGGGTCACATTGACTGGAAGCTGATGTACTTTGCACTTCAGAAATACTACCCAAAAAAGGAACAGTATGGAGACACCTTGCATTTCTGTCGACACTGTAGTATTCTGTTTTGGAAGGTAAGATCTTTGAAATACATAAGCAGAAACTGGTTCAGTTACCAATGATTACCTGAAAAGAAAAATGAGATCACCTTATCAACTTCCTCATGTAAAATGTCAATTCATATGTAACTTTAAATAACATGAAGTTTTCATATGAAATTAGTATTGAATTCCAGACTTGTTCTTTATTTAGCATTTTTCTTCTGACATCTGACAACCTTAATGCTCAAAAATTACAAGGAAAACTGTCACGTGCAAAGAGCTGCAGTCTGTGTTGCCCTTTATTTCTTTATTATGCAAAGCTGCTGGAAACTTCTATGGTGTGACATTCTGTTTATGGCATCTCTTTCCTAATGATGACGTGGCAGTCAATGTAAGTGTAATAACTTACTCCTGTAGCATTCCTACCACATTGGTATAAAACTAAGTATCTTTGTAGTCCTGCTTCTGTCCCATATGTAACTCTGAGGAATGTTTGAAACTTGATTCAAGGAATTCTTACAAATATGAAGGATTCTGTCTTGCAGGATGATTTTTGTTTTGTAGAGCTTTTTCCTATTTTGCTCTTATGTGAAATTATAGTTCTGCTTTTACTTTCTGTATATGTACCATTATTTAGCCTTGTAATCAGTCAGGTGTCTTTAATTTTGCAGCTCAAAAACCACATGTAGGCAGTGCAAGTGGGTAAGAAAAAAAGGAACAGTTTAGGAATCTTAATCTTGAAATATTCATCTTCTGGTTTACAGAAATTATTTACTCTTGTCCTCTTTCTGTGATTTTGTTGCATGTCAGCGTTAAGCTTCATTTTCTGTATAAATAATGAGGTTACTGAACAGGATAAGCAACACAGAAATATGGTACAGAGTATGTTATTTTAAATCTGAGCATTCTTGACATCACAGGAGCCCTCCCAGTATGCCTTAACGTTACTCAATATGTAGGGCATGGGTGTCCAATCTTTTGGCTTGCCTAGGCTGCACTGACTGGATAGGAGTTGTCTTAGGCTGTGTATATGTAGGTAACTCTGAAAGTTAGGCTTGATGGCAGTAGTTTCAATTCTTAAGTTCTCAAGATCCTCATCAGATTTTTGATGAAATTTTTTCTATGCTTAATCCTTAAAAACAATTGTTTACAAATGCATGTACTACCACAAAGAAGTGACATGGATGACTGTGAAGAATACTTTTCTCTCTGTGATAGGGCTTAGAGAAACACATTGATCAGAAAGACACAATCAGATTTTTTGAGTTAAATATCTGTTTACAACTCTGTACATTCCATTTGAAAATTTGCAGATAAACATATGCTGACTGAAAATGGAGTGGCAAAAATAACAAAACCTATATTCAGACTGTTTTATCACAGTGGAAAACGGAGCTGCGTATTTTTTGCTCTGAATAGGAATGTGTTCAGCCAGTATATCAAAATCTGTAAACCTATTTGCCGAACTTGAGCTGGCACTGTTCTGTGCCCTGGTTTCAGCTCAAGCAGGGTTAGCAGCACAGTGCTGTCTGGTTGTTGCTGAGGGATAGCTTTGCAGAGCTGCTGCCACGATGGCACAGGGCAGAGTGGGACATATTGTGGGCTGTGCTGGACCACATGCAGCCCATGTGTTGGACATGCCTGATGTAGGATAAAACTTTTTCTTTGAAAGCAGAAACTGCAAAAGTTAGCATATAGTATACATACAATCTGTGGGCATTTCTGGTATCAGATTTGAGTTGTCTGCCTTTACTGTGTAACGCTTTCTACAGTACATCTGTCTCATTCTGTTTTTAATACAGTTGGACATACAGGACTTCTAGGGATGATTAAATACTTGAAATCATTTACCATCAGAGACCATGTGATAGTAAGAGGCAGTAGATTGCTGCAGACAGATGTGGCCATCTTGACTGTTTCAGTTTATTGCTGGCATTTTCCCTGTGGGTTTGTATTTTTAATGAAACAAGTGAGCTGTTAAAGGACTTTGGTTTGAGGAATACCTAATTATTGATTACCTTTGCAATACTGACAGCCTCATCCTGGAGATCTGGATAGGTCTTAGGTACTCTGTGGCTATAGATGGATTTTTAGATGATTCTGGAGCAGGTGGTTTGGAACTGAATTATTATCCTGAGCATGGAAAGCAAATAGCTTTCTTTGTGGGATTCATTGATCTGATTTATCAGTGTCTTAGAGGAGGCATTAAAGGGGGGAGGGACAAATAGTTTGTGAGAATCTGCCATGTGAGGAGAGGATGGAGAACATCACTTCAGAAGAATGTGAGAGCCTGCCATAGAGACAGCCAAGCAAGGGAATGATTTGTCTAAAGAAGTTGTGCAGTTTCCATCCTGGAATTTTCTGAAGATGTGACTGTATAAAGGCTCTGAAGCTAGTCTGATTGCAGAACTGACTCTGCTTTGAGAAGACTGGAGAGAAGACCTTCAGGCCCAATTATTCTCTGAGCTTGCATTAGGTTTTTGCTTCCCTAGGTCTGAGACTCTAAGCCTTAACAGAAATACTTGATCAGGCTGAAAGAAGAACTGATTTCTGCACAGTTGGTTCACTTACTGGCAGATATGAGAGGAGGTTAAATCACTGGTCTGAAAAAAAAAATCTTCTGTTTACGTTGGCAAGGCAGTGTGAGAAAAGCAGCAGTAGTGTTGCACTGAATTCTATGGAGGGGAAAAATAGTTCTGCTTTTTCAGACACTTGTCTGTCTCTTTTCCCATGCTCTTTGAACAAGGATGAGAAGCGAAGTGCAGGGGCATGATGATGACATGACTAGACTGACTTCTGTCAGTTCTAGAAAATTCTGTGCTAGATGACAATATTTCTTTACCAATTCATTCAAACTTTAGTATCATACTTTATTATGCAGATTATAAAATGAACTGTCAGCTGTTCATATGCATAGATGTAATGTACTCACTTATTTTTAGTTGAAGCTTTTATTCTTAAATACTACTGGATGTATAATGGAAGAAAAAATCTTAAAAGAATAAGCCCTTTTGAAAGAGTGAAAAGTAGCAAGCTTTTGAATCTTAAACAAATGAAAACACTACTTAGATAGCTTATAATGTAAAAACTTTGTTTCACTTGAAAAATCAGACGGCTTTTGCTTTCAAGGGCATTCAGAAGAATGTGAGGCAATGAACTGAACACTTTTCAGGACTGCAGTTGCTTCCCCCTCTCCCCCAGTCAAGAACAAAGCAAAACATTGGAGTAGTTGCAGAGGAAAATTCTGCAGGATGAAGATAATTAGGATTTATTTTAACTTAGGTATATTAAATCTAAGAAGGAATGTAACTTCTCTTCATGAAGTCCTAGAGACAGAAGGGGTGGATAAATATTGCTACATTGGGGAAATATTTAAGCTAAGGGTCAGCATTGATGTAAGTTGAAACTAGCCATGGGTGAGCTTATTCTTGAGAGCTAAGTTTCTAAGAACCAAAGCAGCAAGGTTGTGAGATAGCTATAGGTAGGCTTGTGCTTTGTTGCTGAGAATAATTTTCATCAGTTTAAGAAATTGATAATATAATATGGATTGTGGCAACAAGAGAAGGTTAAGTTTGACCCAGGATATTCTTTCTGTCCTTCTTTTTGTCTCCTTTGAAAGAAAGTCTTGCAGAAAAAGGACTGAATTCTAGTGAACTGAATTGGCAAGCAGTTGGATTTGGGAAGTAATCTTTTTCATGTTTCAGTATGTTACAGTTACCTTCAAGAGGGTTCAAGAAGCAGGATTTGAGGCATTTGAATTGCTGAATTTGTTTAAAACTTCTGATTGTAGTAATACTTAAAGCTGTAAGGAGACTCCTAAATTCATCATACAAAATGTTTTGTTGTAATGGAGGGGATGACTATAGGAAGCTTTGATAAGTGTCATGTTAACTTTGAGAAGTGAGGATTTGTCCACAGAAAGTGAACAAAGTATATGTTTCAGTACTGTAGAACTATGAACAAACTAATTATGACCAATAACTCCTCTGAGTGCTCTTTATGTATAATATTTATATAGATGCTATTACATATACTATTTCATACTGTGCTATTTCTTTGGTTCCACCAGGTAACATTGCCATTGTGAGTAATTTATCTTCTTACCAACTCAGTTTTACAGCCATCTCTGGGGTAGCTGTAGAAGTTGAAATAACTCTTGCTTTTAAAACACTTCCAGTGTTACATAACACTAATTGTGTCCTGTAAGTGATGTTTCATGCTTGGTTTTAGTCCTCCTTAGGGTTTGTGCTGAGTTTTTGGTTCTTTAACTGCTTGTGATTTGCCACAAGACAATTTTTAAGTGGCACGTAAACCTTAGCTTCAGTAAACCTTAACTCTGCTTCTTTTACTTTATGGCTCTCCTTCCTGCTTCCTTGTTCACGATTTCAAAGGACTACCATCTTGCTTTGTTACTCAAGGTATTTCTTTCATGTCTCATCTGTTTTCAGTGCTCACTGGTCTGTAATGTGACTACCATGTTCATTTCTATTTGATATTTATTTCTGTTTAGCAGGAATGCTTTTTTCATGTCCCTATTAAATAAGACAGTGGTGACTTTCATTCTGTTTTTTCATAATCCTTATTTTTCATTACTACTGTATTTGCTGTTATTGCCATTAAAACTGGGGACTGTTATCCAGACTTACCTAAAGAAAAAAAGTGTAATGTGTTACTGAAATTCACTAAGAAATAGTCTCTCGTTGTTTATTTTGTGTTCACTTCTGTATTTAATTCGGTATTGAAACCTGAAAACAGTAATACAAACCTCAGAACATTATTTTAAACAAAGGCACTAACAGAATAAAGTCCATGTGGAATGCTGTAGTTACACATGCTCTTATGAAAGAGTCTCTCGAAAAGCAATTCCTAAGACAGGATACAAAGGACTGAGGAAGGTGACGGAGGCAATTAATGATGTTTTATCAATAAAGAGATGATGGAAATAATTACTCAGAAAAGGACTAGCTTTCAGGTTGTCATGGGAGCTTCATAATTTGCAGTTGTGATTAAGATCAGAGGAAGAAAACAATTACACTTGTCAGTAAACATTATTCCTGGTGAATTCTTCTGTTAAAGCTAAAACAGAATCCTAAATTAAGCAGGTATGTTGAAAATCAATCTGACTTTAATACTAATGAACAATGATTAGAGTAATTTCAAGGGAAATGGGGAGAAAGTGCACATGAAGACCGGATGCTTGTGATTCTTTTCTATCCACATCACTTTGCTACTGTAGAATTAGCTTCCGTTTTTAATAGCCTAAATCAGTTCCTTGCTTTTTTTTAATGGAGATTGTTATTGGATTTAAAAAAACAAAATCATAGAAGTTCAAATAAGCTCTAAAGAAGGATAAATCCTAACATCCTTCCCAGAAACATCATTATGATCTTCTGGAAACCAGGAAATTCTAGTCATAACCATGACAAGATATTACGTATCATTATTAGAGGAGAGTTTAGCAACTACTGTTGAGAATGTTTTTCTGGCCTACTATTTGCATGGAAGATGAGCAGAAGTAGTACTACCTTTCTCATCAGTACCTTCCCTACATAGATTAGACTCCAAGTAGGACTGCCTGTTACTGTTCATTCTTTTTTTTTTACCCATTATTTGAGCGAGCAGCTCTTAAATGATACTAAAGCAAGTATTAAAAGAAGTGGAAGGATGAGGAGATATTGCATGATATTTTCATGTAGTCATCTATATTTCTAATGAAAGAACACAAATAATAAATGCATGTATGGAGTAATTTCTATTGGAAAAGCAGAGTGGTATTTCAAACACATACTTGGCCTATTGCACTTGAGTGTTTCAAGTCTGTGGAAGAGAGTATGGCATCTTTAACAAACTGATGTGAGGAAAATACTAAACAGTTAATGTTCAATTTCCAAGTTCTTCTATTAGGTAAATTGTATAATTTCATCTCCCTTGGAAATAGAAGAACTAAAGACTTCAGTGGTTTTTGATATCCTCACTCTAGCTTTCTTGCCCTGTGTGGTAAATTTGTCGACGCAGGAAAAAGGGGAGAAAGTTCTTAAAACCTGGAATGACAATTTCTGAGCCTTACAATGTCAATTATCAAGATATTTGTTTAATCTCTAACTTTGAACTGTCTGGGACCATCTCATTACAGCTCAATTTCATTCCTGTAGAGGGGTCCATCTAAGGTGCAAAATCAAACATTGAAGTTCACCATAATTCATAATTGATTATTTAAAATTCCATTGTGTTGAATTCAATTTTCCAAAGTATTAAAGGAAACGCAAGGTTTGGTGAATCTGTAATGAGAAAACCTTCTCATTGAGAGTGTTTACAAGGGTGGATAGTGATAGGACAAAGGAAGATGGTCTTAAACTGAGATAGGAGGTTTAGGTTAGATATTAGGAGGAAGTTTTTCACACAGAGGGTGGTGACACACTGGAACAGGTTGGTCAAGGAGGCTCTGGATGCCCCATCCCTGGAGGCTTTCAAGGCCAGGCTGGATGTGGCTCTGGGCAGCCTGGGCTGGTGGTTGGTGACCTTGCATATAGCAGGGGGTTGAAATGAGATGAACATTGTGGTCCTTTTCAACCCAGGCCATTCTATGATTTGACGCTTCCAGTTCAAAAACTAGTAAAGAGGAAAATTGATCTTTCAGTGTGCTACAGAACACAATCTCTAGCCCTAAAGTAATGGCTGCACCTTTCCCAGTGTTTTAGAAAGTTGTGGTTTAAATCGTCATACATGGGTTGAAGCTGACCTAGCTGCTTGTGAACTCTGCTTTTCATAGGGCAGCTCACTTCTTTTTTTATTGTATGAGATTTCACATCTTTCCTTTACCCAGTTTTTTAATGGGTTTGATTTCTGTGCTCTCTACTGCATCGTTACTCATTGGTGTAATTTTACAAGACAGTTCCTTATTTTGCACTAATTTGTACATCCTGCCCATCTTGTTATCGCTGCTTACGTACAAACAGTGATTTCAGCTGGGAGGAAGATGTGAATGAGAGAGGAGAAAAATGTTGGAAAGAAAATGACAGAACTTCCATTGGCCTGACCTTAAAACATACTGCTCACTGAGGGGAGGTGTCTGTTGCCCTTCACTTAGAAAGCAAGAGCTTGTACTTCCCTTGAATTAGTGGTTGATTTCAGGTTTTCATTACAGTCAAATTAAGTTCAGAAAAGTAACTAGCTCTTCAAATTGCATTTAATAAAGTATTATTTTTTCTTTTATTTTACTCCAAGAGATCTAACTCAGGCTGTTTTTGAAGGGAGGAGAGTGGGTTTTCCTGAAATCTGAAGCTGTCTTACAATATCACAGTCAAATGGGAAAGGCCTGTTTTCATAAGAGTTGAGTGTAAAAGGTGTTTGCATGTGTGTGTATATGTTATTTTTAAAGAACCAAGTTACTGAAAAAGCAAGCCTCTATCACTTTGTTTACAGTGTAAGTAGTTGCATGTTGCTCTATGTGAGTTTTTGCTTTCCTTTTTTAATTTAAAAGAATAGAGGGATCATGGATATGAAGAGAACTGATGTATTCTCCTTCATTTTGCAGGATTCGGGACACCCCTGCACAGCCAGTGACCCAAACACCTGCCTCACACCAGTATCTCCTCAGCATTTCATTGATCTCTTCAAATTTTGAGATGCTCAGTAACTGTCTTCCTGTGTTGTGGTCACTTTTTTTTGTGAGGAGTCGGGCAGGATGTGTTATGCTATTTATGCAGTGTATTTGTTTTGTTGTGGCTCAAAATAAGATGGGGAGCTTATCAGGCAGGTGTACTTGGAGTGTTGTTTTTCAGCAGAGAAGAGCTGAGGAGAGGACACTTAACTCTGAGAAATCTATTGATAATTTTAATCTCAATTTTAAATCTATTTTGATGCCTTAATAATTGGTTAAAATTATGTGAGGGAATTATGAAGATTTCATGGAGTTAAAACTATACTTACAGTATACTTACAGGACCAAATGACTTCTGTTGTTGCTGGTGATTCTTCCTTCAGGCCACAGTTTTCAAAACACTTCCATATAATTTGCGCCATTATAGAAAGTAGGCTAATAATTCCCTTGGACCCAAACCAGTTACAAACAAGGCATTAATCATTGTGAGCTAGTGAATAAAATGTAGCTGTTGATGGACATATAAATAGAGGAAATTGACCAATTTTTATACATATGTTATGCAAAAATATTTATTTTCCTAAGAGGACTTTATTGTAAATGTAACCTATCTCAGCATACTCCATAACTGAAAACAGAGATGGGGCTACTGGAAAGTGACTTCTTTACTTGTTGCTACAGCTTTCCTTTATACTGCTCAGTATGTCTACAAATGCAACTGCATTAATTCATCTTCTAAGAAGAAGACGGCATTACTGGAATTTAATGACAATGGAGTTGCCTGTTTCTAGACTACGGCAGGACATGGTGTGACAAACCGAGGCTCAAACCTGACTTTACAAGCTGTGGGAAATCCTGGAAGCTAGTCTAAGCAGGAGCACCTTCTGCTGGGTTAATCAGGAAATAAATTCTCCAGGAAGCTATCTTATTCTAATCTGTAGTGCAAAAGGAATTGCCAAGCTTAAAGAGGTGCAGGAGAAAAATTGCAGGAATTTTGGTTTTCTTGATGAAATTTAACCAATAAAAGGTAATGTGCGGAAAAATAAAACTTACTCTATTCTGCAGTTCCTTGTTCTGAATCTAGTTTTGCACAGTGTAATAAATCATGTTTTTATTACTCCTTCAAATCTGTCTTGCATAGAAATGAATCCATTTGAATTTTATAATAAGACTTTTCTATAGCCTGCTCCTGGTAGTAATTGGTAATGGAATGAGAAAAATTTAAGTAGTTCAAGTACTGTTGCTTCCCAGTAAAGACTGTATCAGCATTTGTTTGTCTAATGGGACAGATTGTTATTGGCTGTGTATGAAGAAGAGAATATTTATTTCCTCGGAAGATAGTTTTATTCACTAAAATTTCAGTCATATACCACTCTTATCTACTGAGTTTGCTGATACATAAGATTTTCAACACAGGGATTTGTAGTTTATTTTCTTCCTATTAAGCTGTTTGCTGTGGTTATTGTGACTTTAAATTGTGGAGCTGTGCCATCCATTCATAAGAGTGCTGCAAGCCTTGCAGCTGTTCAACCTGCCAAGGAAGCTGCGGCTCCTACTTGCTCTTACAAATTGCTTTCCTGCTTATGGGAGTATGTGTACCCTTGCAGTGGCTGGTGACGGCTATTCATCAATCATTTCTTTAAGATGGTTAAGGTTTTGCTACTCTTTGAGGACTTTCCTGTTAATATCTATACAACCACTACCTGATCACAAGAAAGGTCCTAACTCATTGCATCTAGTGTGCTTGTTGATGATCTCTAATCAAGGACCACTCTGGCTGGAATGTTACCTCTAGGGAAGCTGAAGATGCCAGGAGTGTGTGCTCATTGCTGGCTGGCTGAGGCAGACAGGGTCCATCTGGCCCAGCCCCTGCTCCAGCAGGGACACCCAGAGCAGGGTGGCCAGACCACAGCCAGGATCTTTGGGAGATTCCAAGGAGGAGACTCCACAGCTGCTAGGCAGCCTGTGCTAGAGCTCTTTTGCTGCACAGACATGCTCCTAGGGTTTAGACAGAACCTCCTGTGGTCCAGTTTGTGCTTTTTACCTCTTGCTGTGGGCATCACTGCTGGGAAGAGCCTGACTCCATCTCTGGACACAAGTAACAGAACAATGTACAGAAAGATGCTTCAGTCTTTATAATCTTTGTCTGTCCTTGTTGCCCTCTTTCCAATATATCCATGTTTCTCTTGCACGGAGGAGCCTGGAACTGGACCCAGCAGTTAGGATCACCATGCTTCTGCAAATGAGCCTGACATAGCTTGGGTCATGTTAGCATTCTTGGCAGCAAAAGCATGCTGCTGTCCAGAGGTGTCTCAGATCCAGAAGCCTGTAAGATGGCTTTTAGAAGTTTGTTTTTTTTAATTTATTTGCTAACCTTAGAAAGTAGATGTGCGACATCGCAGGAGGAGCATTTAAGGGCAGGGCTCTTTTATTTTCTAACCTTATACAAAGGCAGCGTTGAGGGCAGAGTCACATTGTCAGCAGCATTAAAAGCTTTGGAAGTAGTTCTACAATCTACTTAAATATTTAGTGAGCTATTTCTTAGACACAAAAGCTTTGTTCATCAAAACCCTTCAAGTTTCACACAATTGGTAATAGATCATTCAGAATCCTGTAGGTGGAAGTTCTGTAACCAAATGTAACCAAGTACTGTAACCAAGTTCTGCTGTTCATAAGTGTTGCTTTGAACAAATCAAAGCCATGTTCCACATGTTCAGCAACAGTCAGGGACCACTCCCCACCTCACCTGGGCCTGTGCTGCCCCACTCACCCTCCCTGGCCTTGTTTCATGGCAGCACCCAAAGAGCTGCAGAGCCAGCCAAGTCTGGGGCACCAAACCAGTGAGAAATCACTGCTTTTGGGGATGATGTTCATGGAACCATCCTTCCTCACCCTTTTCTGCTCAATCTACCCCATTTGCAGAGAATATTCATTTTCTCCAGCCCACGCTCAATTATTGGAAGGGTCACAACGCATGAAGGATCCAGAGCACACTCCATGCAACCAAGCATGCACACCCCAGTGTGTAACTTAGGGAAGGGGCTGAGGGACCACTTTTTCCCTTCTGGGTGCTGGGCTTCATACCCACTTAAGGTATGCAATCTAATATAAAGATATCAGCATTAAATAAAGAAAACAATACCCAATGCTTGGAACTAATTGCTAAATTACAGCTTGGAATATTAAGATTAGGTAGCTATGCCATTCGCTTTTGCCCACTGTGCTTTCAGCTGCAACGTGCAGGTCCTGCTCCTCAGAAGATGGAAATGTAAATCCTACTCTTGTGCAAATTGCAGCAGGAGAAAGGTGACCTTCATAGCTTTGAGCACTGTACCTGAGGACAGGAAGGGTTCAGAACATGGCAGAGGTCAGCACTAAGCTGACAGTGCTTACTTCCTGCAGGTTTATGTGCCCATTCCTCTGCAAGCATGAATAAAACACCTTTTTACTTGCTGTACTTGATGGGTAGTCACTGTGCCTTCAGCTCAAAGCCTATCTTAAAATTTCCAGGTTATACACAAAGAGCTGCTACTTCTAAGTTTACTTAAATACTTCAATTTTCAGATGCACTTTCCACCTGACGGCTGCTTTTCTATAGTTTATAACAAAGTAATAAAGGAAGAATAATTTCATTTGCTAAAGCTTGAGGCACTTCCCTCTCTCCAGTGTCAGACCCCACTTGCTCTCAGACAAGGTGCAGTTCTCCTTAGACCATTTACAACCAGACACTTTTCAAGCTGTAAATGTATTCCATGTTTTAACTTGACAGTATTCCTTTAAAACTTTCCTAATTTATCAAAATAATATTTTGGCAAAGGACCCTAAAAATAGATACGCTTCTATATAATACCAAAGTTCTAAAGTTGTGTGTAGCTGCTTATCAATACTTACAAATATCTGAAGGGTGAGAGCCAAATACATGAACCCAGACTCTTTTTATGGTGCCAAGCAAGAAGACGGGGGCAATGGCCATGAATTGGAAGACAGGAAGTTTCATCTGAACATGAGAAAGAACTCCTTTACTGTGAGGGTGCTGGGGCACTGGAACAGACTGCCCAGAGAGGTGGTGGAGTCTCCTTCTTGTGAGATATTCAAGACCTCCCTGGATGCCTACCTGTACAACCTGCTGGAGGAAACCTGCTTTAGCAGGGAGTTGAACTCAATGATCTCTCCAGAGGACCCTTTCAACCATTTCTGTGATTCTGACTGCACAGAGCATCATGCTGGGAGCAGGAGGGGAAGCCAGGCACAGAGCTCCACTTTCATCCATTCCAAACAAGCCAAGTCCCAAGTAACACTTCCCAAATTACCATATATACAGGTTGAAAGGCAATAAAACACAAGAAAGGTAGCAGAGTTGACCACCAGCCTGTAATTCTTCCACTAGGAGGGAAACAAAAAAAATATCCAGACATTAGTGAGGAATCATCAAAATCATGTGAGACACCAAAAAACATAAATGAAAGACAAATGCTGAAAGCCAACCTAATCAATAGATTACAAGCACACACTGACCAAAAGTGAGAAATTAGTTGTGGGAAAAGTTCACTTGGACAACAACAAAGAGGCAAAAATCAGAAAACGTCCCATACTTACTGAGATATTCAAAGGGAATTTAATAACTGAGAGCTAAAGCAGAGAGTCACAGACTGGCTGAGGTTGGCGGGGCTCTCTGGATCCATCCGGCCCAAACCCTGCTCAAGCAGAGACACCCAGAGCAGGGTACCCAGCACCACGTCCAGGCAGTTTCTGAAGCTCTCCTCCTGTGTTCCAGTTTGTGCCCACTGCCTTTTGTCCTTGACACTGGACACAACAATAAAGAGCCTGGTTCCATCTTTGCACTGTCCCCTATGGGCATTGACGGGAAGCCCGGAGCCTCTTCTCCTCCAGGCTGAACAGTCCCAGCTCTCCCAGCCTCTCCCCATAGCACTCTAGTTCCCTGATCATCTTGGTAGTACTCTGTTGGACAAATTAAGTCTCATCTATAGAAATGGTAATGCAGATTGAATCTGGAGAAGTTCTTGCCGTAGGTTATGCAGCACTAATCTTCAAGGCATCTCCACCCCTGAAAAGATAGCCAAGACACCAAGACCTACATCTTGTACCTGTGCACAGGGGACTTCCTTCCCAACTGGTCACTACAGCCAAGGATTATATTGTTTAATGGGAAAACCAAGGGGAAAAAAATAATGCCAGAAGACCACCTCTGTCCCCACTGCAGCTCCCACTGCGTGAGCTGGGAGCACAGCTCCTGCGGCATAACCTCATGGCCAGCCGCTTTGCCACAGCACTTGGCTTAGCAGCCATTCTGCACAGCCATGGCAGAACACATCAGGAAACATAAGACAGCCATGGTTTATCTTCTTGTTATAAAGGCCCACAGGTGATATTTTCTTTTCCCTTCTCCCAGCAATGATTCATGAGAATTTCTTCAGCTGCACTACCAGGCACACAAAGGATTACATGCACCACAGGGCCCAACTCCTGTTAAATCTCACTAAAGGCCTGTGACTACACAAAACACTTTTTATATATATGGCAGACACTAGAATTAGTTGTACCTTAGTCAAGCAATGGTATGTTTAAAAACTGAATAAAAATAAAATCATTAATTTTCAGATGAATCCTACATAAAGCATAACTGCATCTGCAGTATGACTTGTGGCAGTTTTGGATATCTTGTGCTTCATCCTATCAAACAATAGTTTACTTCCTAATGGGAAATGATGCTTGATTTGTTTTCCTTTGTTTGTCCTGTCAAATGTTGGCTGCCAAGTTTCTGCCCAAATGTTCAAAAGATAAACTGTTTACAGGCATTCAACTTGACGGCAAGCCTGCTACAAAGGGTGTCTGTCAGGAGAGAAGCAGCAGTGATCAGGTCTTTGCACAATCACAGAGGTCTTGGAATGTACGACAAAGAAAGCCTTAGTTGCTAGTCAGGGACAAGTACAAAAACAAAGCAAGGAATCATTAATATTATCCTGCACATATATTTGGACTCCACATAAATGAGACTCCCTTCCTTTCTCCAGAAAAGACATTTTCCTCTCTCTTTCCAATACCAACAGCATTTAGCAGTGTAATCCTGGTGAGAACTGCAACTCTCTGAGGCAAACAAGACGTTCAAAATGATACATTGGAGGTTTTCACAGGAGGATAAGAGAAGCTGAAAACCATCACTACCTGAAAGGATCAATTCTGTTTCAAATCCGAATTTCTCTACTATACAACCTCAAATAATTATAACAGCCAATTCTCTGAGAAAAGTGTTCAACCTCAGCTGCTCAGTCAGCCTTCTGGACACGATGTGTTAGAGGTACCAGAAAGCAAAATACCACCATGATTTTCAACAGTGGACAAACGAGTCTCGCAGAACACAGACACTCATTTCTCTGCAAAGAGTAATGCTTTTGTTTTTTTTTTCATTCCCCTTCAATTGAAAGCTCATATTTCAAAATGCATTATTAAGCTTTCATTAGTGTTTTTTAGTTCTGTAGAGCAGAAGAATTTCAAGTGCTAGCCAAGCTTTCACCAGATGTAATGCACTTGAAAAGAATACAGTAGCTTTCTAGCAGCTCTTAGTAAACACTGGAAACAGAATTTTCATCCCAAATACAGCACAAGTCTTTGTTTACTCAGTATCAGCAGTAAAAAGTTGTAAATATCTTACAGAAAACTTTTCCTTATGCTTCATTCCCTGTTGTATATTTCGTATCATTCTCTATTAATACCGTTTCCATCCCTACTTCATTTTTTTCTTTAAACTCTTCATTGCTTTGCAGCAACTGAAGCAGCACCTTTTTTTCAGTGTTACTGTGCTGACAGTGGCCACAATAAATGCAACCCTGTTTTTTCAGTTCTACATCTTTGCATGGTCAGCCTGTCTGCTCCATTCCATGTCGTGTATGGCACATAGCACTCACGTTGCAAGATTATACTTTTTAAGAGAGACAGACAAACAATAAAAGCCTTTGCAAACTACCACCAATGACTAAGCCTTTTAAGAACTCATTTTTCATCTTGACAGAGCTGGTTTTGTTTCCCAGGCACTTGCACACACATCAGAATCCAACCAGCAGGCATTCAGGCAAAAATAAAATAAATAAAAAAAAATTAAATGAGAATTGTTTAGATGTAAAAATAAAATAAAATAAAATCTCAAGTCCATTCATGTTCTCATCAGACCTTCTTTATAGAGATAGACATAGTACTATCAGAGTACAGTCAGCTGATGTTCATGTACATGAACAGGCACTACAGAATATTTTAGAACCTGAGAAAGCTGCCAGGCTGAATTCACCAGGGCTGTGCTAACAGAATTTGGCAGCTTCCCTGTCCCACCACAGCCTGAAAACTTACATCCTTTTCTGAGCTCCAGTAACAAGGCAGCTGTAGGTACTAATGAGTAATGGTGGATACTCACTGGAACAGGTTGCCCAAGGAGGTTGTGGATGCCCCATCCCTGGAGGCACTCAAGGCCAGGCTGGATGTGGCTCTGGGCAGCCTGGTCTGGTGGTTGGCGACCCTGCACATAACAGGGGGTTGAAACGAGATGAACATTGTGGTCCTTTTTCAACCCAGGGCATTCTATGATTTTATGATCCTTCTCCTCCCTCTCCCTGCCCAAACAGGCAGTTGACCTACCTGAATACTGAGGAATCCCTATGGAAGAATTTTATTCTCCAAGAATGCAATCTGAATGAATAAAATCATCTCTTTCAGCTAATTCATCCACGTTGGTAAGAAGCAACGGGACAAGAGGTAACGGCCTTAAGTTGCACCAGGGCAGGTTCAGGTTGGAGCTTAGGAAAGATTTCTTCTCAGAAAGAGTGATGATGCATTGGCACAGGCTGCCCAGGAAGGTGGTGGAATCACTGTCCCTGGAGGTGTTCAAGAAATATGTACATGTGGCACTGAGGGCCATGGTTAGTGGACATGGTGGGGATGGGCTGGTGGTTGGACTAGATGGACTTTTCCAGCCTTAATGATTCCATGACTCTATAAGCACTTTGATTCAACAATCTCTGCTAAGTTTAGATGACCCATAGTTTATAAACAGGACTGGAAGAACAAGAAGTTGACAATAGGCTTTCTGTACCTATGTACTGGTATCAGCAGCTGTACCTAACTTTTGACAGAGTTTAGGATGTCTGCGTCTCACCTCATTATAGAGCCAGCATATGCACAAGCACTCTGGGTCCTCTGGTTTGCAAGTGGATAGTGAAATATTTAGGAAAAATCCTGCTCTGCCCAAGCTTTCATAACAACCAGTAAACTGAAAAAAAAAAAAAAAGTCTTTTAAACCAATAAATATAGTTAAGCAAAATGTTTTCCTTTTGTCAAAACTACTGAATTCTTCCCAGTGTGAAAGCAACGGGTGATGCTTTAAATGCAGGATGCTGTAGCTTTTAAAATGGCATGACTCACTGGTTTACACAAAGGTAGCTGTTCCTTCCTTGGTCACATCCTACAGCAACGTAACTTACATCCACGCAGATGGCAACAAAATGGAACAAAAGATCAAAGAGTAAGGCATTTCAGTTCAAACTAAATCTTTATTCATATGGAAAATACTATTTTTCTTTCTGCGAATGATGCTAATAAATAAAAATACTCCAAAAACTTTGCTTAGAGTTAAGTGACTACTTACAGCCACACAAAGCTTTTAATTCCCGTTAAAACCACGCCAACAATCATGCAGATTGGCTACGAGAAAGCAATATAAACTATATTTTATTTTGTGCAATCTTATTATACAATCTCAATGTTATCTTCTTCTAAACCATTTCACATAGATTGAAATGCAATTTCAAAACAAATATTAAGGGACATATTCTACACTTATTCCACATATGGAGCCGTGTATAGTTTAAGCCCATAAATGTAAATGTAGTTAAGCATCTAAAGAAGGTAAAAGAAAAGAGGACCCCATTCTGAGAATTAAGACAAGTTCAAAAACACAAGAAAAGAAAAGCTCACACCAGTGAGTTCTCAAGACAAATAACATCATCAAGTCATAACAATAAATTATATTAAATTTAATAATGTTCATCCTTAAAACATTTTTTTTGTTTGTTTGTTTGTTTTTCTGAGGAAATATCACTTAGAAAGCACACCAAACCTTCCATCAATAAGTCATACCTTAAGTTTACACATCTCAATTTCCCACTCAGATACAATTTTGTTTTCTCTAGACTTCAGCTTCACGAGCATAGTCCCTATCATAACTTTAAAAACAAATCAAAATATTTTGCAGTTAAGCTGTGCATCAAACACATCATCAAGGTGAGAAACAGGCACTTGACAGTATAATGAGCAAGGCAAAATCTTTACTGGTCACAGTATAAATAGTTTCTTCCGGAGGGAAAGTAAAAGCTCTCAGCCCACCTTGGAGAGTAAAACCCCAAGGGCTGCCAGCAGATCTCCTTCTGGTCTTTTAGGTCAGCACCAACAACCAAACTAAACACCAGCTCATGCCTTTGGCTTAGGGGGTATTCCATTAACTATAAAATGCAGCATACTTTACCCCAGATCCCTAATGCTTTCCTATAATTAACCTCAGCATATGCACTTGCCAAAGGCAAACACTGAGTTTATTCACAGACTAAATAACTCAATATAAATGCTAACTCTTTCTCCTCTGTATTTTTTAATATATAATGCCAATTTATAATACATTTGCCAGTTACAAGATCCTGTTTTGTAGCACAAAACACTGATGTTCTTCTATACAAAATTAAGAGCAATATTAAACTCAACCAAAAAAAAAAATAAATAAAGACAAAAATCCATTTTGCTATGTCTCTCTAGGTGCACCTCAACAGGTAACTCCAAAGAATACCTATGCAGGAACCATAAGGCAGAAAACTTACATGAATTGGAAGAGTGAGGAGAAAGAGAGCACTAAGGAATAATATGGCAGTAAGAGAAAAAAGGTACAAGCTTAGAAGAAAACTGCATGCATCCCTTTTCATAAGCATAAGCTTCTTGCAAAAATATGTTTACAGGATATCTATTAAATATAAAGATATACATTTCCTTGTAAAAATGCTGACTTTCTCAAATACTAATCTGATTTTCCTCTTGTACTGGCCACATTGCTAGGCAGTCAACACAGGTTTTCAGTTCAGTTATACCAGTTTTACAAACAGGAGAGAAGAGGCTTCTGTTCATGTCTGCAATGAAACTTTTGGTTTGATTTGTTTTCCATGGATGTTAAAAGTAGTATTTATATAGGTCATAGAAATGAAATGGAAACCAACTTTGGATCTGACATTGGCTGCACTGCTGATGAGAGACAATATGCTAGAAAGAGGCACTTTAAGTATTCTATGTACATTTCAAATCTCCAGTTTAACACTTTGCCCTCTTTTACCAAAAATGAAAGTATCAGTAGCAAGTAAGACAGCTTTGTAACAAAAATGCTTCAGAAACTGTGTGCATGCACAACCTTGTAATGGCTCAGTTGTTTTGAAAATGCCAGTCTATTTCAATCATTGCTTATGGAGGGAAGGATGAGGGGCAATCAACAAATTGTATGAAACAAAGTTGCTTGTAGAACAGGGACCAGCTATTGTAAAAAGGAAATCATTTATCCTTCCATAAGAAGCGATTTATCCACAGACTCAGAACTCCACATACTGAATACTGAGATCTTACATTCTACCCACTGCTGCTTTCCGAATTTACAGTCATTTCTATTTTTGGCATGACATGCATCTTAAAAACTGACAAGTTCAGTTTTGTCAAACAACATTCAGTACAAAAAGCTCTGGAAGACCCATTTGACCTGACTACTGGTAAAGTTCCCGTGACTGAACGAATTACACTGGAGTCATATTTTCCCATTTCACATGAAGTACATTGTGACAGTTGAGCATCTTGTGTGCACAAGCTGAAGCATATGCTGAGGCTGAAGATTTGGAAAACAGTCTACTAAGTATAAGCATTCTTCCTGCAAGCTACACATCAGTATTCTTATTTTAAAAGGGGCAGCATCAAAACTGAAATTTCGAGTGACCCTCAAATACCAGGAAAAAAAATCAGGACCTCAAGCTACTGGAAGTTCCTACGTAAGGCAGTCAAATTTACAACCAGTGTATACATTCACTAAGGAATTACTTTTTTTTGTTGTTTTTTTTTTTGGTAAAACCAACAATCAAACAAACCACAGAGTCTGAATGTGAAATATAGGCACAAAATAGATTCTCTACTTTTTCTTTTTTTTTTTTTTTTAGTGTGGAAAACATAGCTATTTAACAATGTAATAAGAAAAAATACTATCAGGTGAGCAAAAATTTGTAACAATCGGAATAAAACAAAGTACTGTATAAAGGTGCAATATTGAGCAGATTTGATTTTGGTTTAAACATACAAGTAAATCATGAACCTTTCTCTTCTTACCTACAAAGTATTTCACATCACCAGCATCATTCCAGTTCTTCCCAGTTGTCAGTAAGGTTACCTTTGCTTTGACGTCTAATACTAACCAGCTTTCCAGCTGATTTGATACTCCACCTGGAACTGTTTCCTGAGCTGGCCAGGTTCGTGTACTTTGTGGAGCCTTTGGTTTCATCTTCCCAGCCTGACCAGGCTGAATAGTCACTTAAAGCAGTTGCTGCATCACTGGCAGAATCAGCAGCAGTAATCTGTGGTGGTTCCCAGCCCTCAATCTCATCTGGTTTTCTAGACTGGACATTCTGCTTTATCACCAAACTGTCCCAAAAACCTGGCTTCTTTTCTGACTTCATTTCTTCCTTTAATTTTAGGTTTGTTCTAGAAAATAACAATGATTAGGCAATTATTTTCTTCATATAACAATGAACTTAACAGTTATTAATAACATTCGGTTAAATAATTATGTTTTATAGGAGTGAATGCTTTTATTCATCAGAACCGAAGCACCCTGAATTTTACCCAAAGCTAGCTCTGCACCTTCACTAAGAAGTCAGTTGCTGTTCTATAACAGCACATCCATCATTGCTATCTTCAGGAAAAATACCCTCCTATAGGTATAAGGCTAAGCACAGTACACTCTTGCAGAGGGAAAACAGATCTGGACTGAGTACCACAATTTATGATGATAATAGAACTCCCCGCTCTTAACACATGAGCACAGGCCTTATGAGAAGTGGCTGAGGGAACTGGGATTGTTCAGTCTGGAGGTGCGGAGGCTCAGGGGCGACCTCATCACTCTCCAGAACTACCTAAAAGGAGGTTGTGGTGAGGTGGGAGTGGGCCTCTTCTCCCACGTAACTAGTGATAGGACTAGAGAGAATGGCCTCAAGTTGTGCCAGGGGGCATTCAGGTTGGTTATTAGGAAAAGAGGGTCAGGTGCTGGAATGGGCTGCCCAGGGTTGGTTGAGTCACCGTCCCACGAGGTGTTCAAGAAAGGCTTGGATGTTGTACTGAGGGACATGGTTCAGTGAGGAAATAATGGTGGTAGGTGGACGGCTGGACTGGATGATTTTGGATGTCTTTTCCAACCTTGGTGATTCTATGGTTCTATGAATTAGAAGTGCCTCTGGAAATATATGGAGCATTTTAGCTTGCATTAGAACAATTTAGGACATTAATCAAAACAAATCCAGCATTAGGACAGCAGAAGTATTTAAACTTTGAACACCCACTCAGTACTTTCCTCAGTTTCATATTCCTGTTACCACCTTTGCAGTTAAACATTATATCCTATAATATTTTAAGTACAGTATTAGGACTTTATAGAGACCAGTACTTTTTTTTTTTCCCCTAAAAGTTATGCACAGTACTTTGAAAACAGTTGTTTCATTTTTCTGAGAAGAAATTCCCCTCCCAAAAATGAGAAAAAACAACCTTTGTGTGTAATACATACAAATAATTTTTCTTTCAGAGACATTTAAAAGGCTACTTATGCTAATACATTTCTTATCTCACATCAAGAAGAATTATTTCATTTATGCAGTGAGTAGCATTTAAAGTACCAAAGGTACAAAATGTCAAATGTTTATGAGTAAGTTTATGTACAAGGTTATAGGTGTAACCAAAAAACAGAACACAAAAGGCTGAATACTGGTGGTGAAACACAGCCTTCATGGTTCAATGAGCTAAGAAGAATACAGAAAGCACTATCTACTACTAGCATACAAATTAGCCACAAATGAAACACCCACTGAAATACTATGAATATTTCTATTAAAAGACTTTTTTTCCATGGACAAAAGCTTAGCTTAAGGAATTCAATGCTATCATATTTCAGTGGAAGCAACAGAACCAATACCTTTAAAAGGGCTTTTCCTTCAGTGAACTTAACATTTGCAGAATTGTCATCTTGTTAAGGCCAGGCACAGACCCCAATCACTATTCTTATATTCTGTGCCTTCAGCACTTGAAAAGTTGTGCTTTCATAAAGTTACGTAGAAGTTGTGACATATGGTTATAGGAAAACACCCCCAAACATAAAATACATGCATATTGTAATAATCATAGGGCACTAAAAACCTCTTTTCATATTTACTGTAACACAGTCTTCATACTGTCTCCACTCTCTTCACTAGTTTATTTCATTTCTACTTTTTGCATTGGATTCTTGAAGCAACCTTAGCATCTTAATACCAAGAAAACTGTACAGAAACTAGAGCTGGGAACTTTTATTGAACAGGCTCAAAATGACATGGAAATATATGTACTTTAATATGTGTATGTGTATGCATTTATATGTGTATACATGCACTTTAAGTATGTGTATATGTATGTGTACATGCATGCATTTATATGCACATACATAAACATACTGAAATGCATCTATTTCAATGCCAACTGGAAACAGAATATACAATGACAGGTCTTAGCAAAACCTTTACGTGGCTGGAACTGATGAGTGGCACACTTCTTGTTCATGACCAACGTAATCAAGCAATGGATGGAGGTAAACTCTACATGTGCTGTAATAGCAAAACAGTCAGCCCTGGGAAGAGGTCCGTCTGTTCAGACAAGTGCCACAGCCACAACACAGTACAGAACTGCCCTGTGAGCATTTCAGCTCCAAAAGGGAAGATCTGCAGAACCTGACACAGCTACATCACTTGGCCTTTTCAGGTGCAGACAAGACTTCAAAAAAGGAAGTAAAGCATGTTAAAGAAGCTAAGCTCAACTGCAATTTAATCAGTAAGAGAAAAGAGGTCACAGACGACTCTTACTCAGAAACTTTTACACAGCTGAATTCCCTCTTCTTCCTGACATGCCTAAATAGGTTATCAACAGTACCATCCTTTCCTAGCACAGCATGCTTTATGAGTGTTTAACTTACAATGAATAGTTCTGAAATGCACATAAACCTCTCTCTGTGATTTAACCTCCAGGAGCTGAACACTACTGCTTTTCAGCCTCTTCCTTCAATGTTTTGTAGAGCTATTTTCTGTTCCAGTTTGTGTATTTTTACAGCAGATAGAACAATCAGATTAACTCACCCTTTGGATTTTGGAGACTTGCATCCGGCCAGCAATTGCTGTTCATCATCTTTATTGAACATAGATGTCACTTCCTTCCAACCCCGGAAACTTGCACCTTGAACCTATGCAGAGAAGTAAACATACTCATAAAAGTGCATTACAGAATTTAAGCAGAGAGTGCGTGCCAGCTCTGACTGCTTGGGTGGCTGATGGGCAGCCACAGTCCCACTTCTCTTGTGCCGTGCAGCTGGGAGCACGGAGGCTCTCTCCTTTTGAAAAAGACTAGATTGGGTGACTGCAGACAGAGCTGAGTAAAGAGTACAAAACCTTGCTGGTCTGCTGGAGCTGACAAACGATGTCAAAGAGTGCAGCTGGATTCCTGGGTGCTTTTCTGCAGCCAAGAGCTGCTGGCTGCATGTTCATCTATCATACATAAGCAGGGTGACACAGGGAATCTAGGCAGGGAGACACGGGAAATCTAGGCAGCTGAGCAAACACTTAAAGGGGTTTCAGTAGACAGAATTGAAATGAACAGTCATTGCTAGAAGGGGCCACAACAGGCAGGACAGCTAGCTGAGTCATGAAACTCTTTAGATTTTACCTGCTTTGCACAATTGCTCCTGTTTTTAAACTCACCCAGACTACATCTTATGGCCTTGCAAACAGAAAGGGATGATATGTGTATTGGTCTGGCAGCAGGATGTGGCACAGGCACCACTGGTGCATTAGTGTGCTCTCTACATTTATGCCATAAGATTAACCATCCCAGCAAAAAGATCTCCAACAGTATTAAGGGTTTAAATCCCCCTCAAAGAAAAAGTTACTGCTTGTTTTTCGTTTGATAATATGTTTAGTGACTATAAAATGCAAATACACGTGCCTAACAGAACACAGAAGTTGCTTGTCATTTCTTGCAGAGTCTAGTAAGAATGGCACAGTCTATTATTGATAACCTGATTACACTGAAAATACAACAATACATTATGAAATACATAAACAATCAAAAGAAAATTGTAGTTGTCAACATAAGTGAAGGCTAATTCATCACCTATTATTACGCTTTGTTCTTTCTGCAGAACTCATTGGTACAAATTAGTATAAATTTGACATTTTAAGCAATTACAGATGATAGCTGGTATGCCCACATAGGTGCTATAAGATGCATGAGAATATCACCTAGGAATTGAGTGCAAATCAAGTAGGAAAACACAAATACTGCCAACTCCCCTGCTTGCAGAAACCCACAGCTTCCACAGTTTAGGAGAGTAAATCAGTGCCCTTCCTGCTGAGTATTTCCATCTCTTGCTCTTCTTCTTACCCACCTCCATACTCACTCCTGCACAATCCCAGATACTAAGGGCCAGCAGACAGAGCAGGCCACTTGAGGATTACCAGGAAGGTCTCACCTAGACTTTCCATCCACTCCATTTTGTTTTGCTGTGATCCAAACAATGATCCAGATTTAAGCACAGCTCAGGGGCCCCCTAAGAGAGAAGCTTGAGCAAGAAGGAGAGATTCTTCAGCAAGGTCTGTGGTGAAAGAACAAGGGGAAATGCTTTCAAGCTTAAAGATGGTAGATTTAGGTAAGATATAAGGAAAAAGTCTTACAGTGAAGGTGGCAAGGCACTGGAACAGGTTGCTCAGAGATGTGGTGGATGCTCCCTCCCTGGAAACTTTCAAGGTGAGGGTGGATTGGGCCCTGAGCAACCTGATCTAGCTGTGGTGTCCCTGTTCACTGTAGGACAGTTGGACTAGCTGGGTCCCTTCCAACTCTAAGGATTCTATGAAATCCTAGCCCTCACTTGTGATATATGGACACACCAGGCGCAGGAAGATTGTGTTCACCATAATCCAGTGCTCTGCTACTGCTCTGCCCACCTCTTCCCAAACCAATACCTGATCTTACCAAAAGCCACAGGCTTCCTTATGGCTCCATAAGAAAAGCAATTGCTTCTATATATATTTTTTTTTCCACTATTAGAACAAAGTGAATACAGGTTGTAAGAAAACTCTCATACACAAACATATGCTATTTTAATTATGTTACAAATACATACACAGCTAACTTCAGCTTTCTATCCCTGTGGCAGACTAGCCTTACGTATGCTGCAAACACGTGGTACTGGCAATAGCATCAGACAAAACCAGGCAAGCTGCGGATGGTGACTTCAGATACCTTACCTATCCATGCCAAGTCCTTGCACCAAAGCTAGGAGCCTCTCCAAGCATATTTAATGCTTGGAAATGTCATGGTGTAAACAGAGGTCTAATATTCAGTCCTAGCCTTTAAAGGCCCAGCCCTGTCAGCTTTTGCTAACAACTCTTACTGCCTTAATCCTTTAGGCTTGATAAATGACTCCACAGCTCTCAGTGGTCTAACTTAAACATAAGCCTATCTATCTTCAAAAATAATGGTTCATCTAACATAATAAACCTGCAGATGAAACAATGAAAATAAAAGAACCATCTCATTACAGTTTTCAGATAGAAATCTAATACAGAGACAGGCAACTGGCCTAACTTAAATTGCATGTGCCTTTAAAGAACAGCATTGACAAGAGGCCATTTGGAGAGAAACATCTATGCATGCCTACCTTTACACACATACCTACACATACACATAGAGGGGGACAATCACCTTCCTCTCCCTGCTGGCCACCCCTTTTTTAATGCAGCCCAGAACACAGTTGGCCTTCCACCGAAGCTGTCACTCCATCATATAAGGCCACCAGAATGAAGTATGCCTACGCAGTTAACTTTTAAGATACACTTCCATCACTTATTTTCTAGCTGCTGAACTACTGAGACAGTGATCTTTCTTTTTGATCATGGCTGTCATATATCTGTCATGTACTTAAAAGATTCCCTAACACGGCAAGATGTGTTTGCTTAACCTAGAGGTAAGTGTGACTCCCAGTGCAGCTGGAGTCATTACAACTGTATCTGCTAGTAGGTACAACTCAGTAAAGAGATCCTGAAGTCACCACTCTTCAAAACCCTGAGTTTGACACGCAGCAGTTTCAACAACTTTGCAAAGTTATGCAATATATGAAAATAAACTACTGATATGGTCTTTGAGCATTAAGCCACTTGCACAAGTTCTGTATTTCATTTTTATGACGTAACAGTCTACACAAAGCTCAAAAGTACTACTCCTAAAGTTTTCATATAAGTCCACATTCATATTCACAAACTTTTAAAGTACTTTTTCCGTGCATCAATGGAAAAATAAATAATTCAAATTGTAATAATTCATAATTGCAAATGGTATCCTGGGCTCCATCAGAAGAGGGGTGGCCAGCAGGGACAGGGAGGTGATTGTTTCCCTCTACTCTGCTCTTGTGAGGCCCCATCTGGAGTACTGTGTCCAAGTGTGAAGCCCCCAGTACAAGAAAGACAGGGAGCTGTTGGAGAGGGTCCAGAGGAGGGCCACCAAGATGATCAGGGGACTGGAGCAGCTCCCCTATGAAGACAGGCTGAGGGAGTTGGGCTTGTTCAGCCTGCAGAAAAGGCAGCTGTGGGGTGACATCACTGCAGCCCTTCAGTACCTAAAGGGAGCCTACAAACAGGAAGGGAATCAACTCTCTGAAAGGGTAGATAACTGCAGGACAATGGGAAATGGAGGGAAGATTGAGGTTGGATGTCAGGGAGAAGTTCTTTACTATGAGAGTGGTGAGGTGCTGGAACAGGCTGCCCAGAGAGGTTGTGGATGCCCCATCCATCCCTGGAGGTGCTCAAGGCCAGACTGGATGGGGCCCTGGGCAGCCTGGTCTAGTATTAAATGGGGAGGTTGGCGGCCCTGCATGTGGCAGGGGGGTTGGAGATTCATGATCCTTGAGGTCCCTTCCAACCCTGGCCATTCTGTGATTCTGTGAATTCAGCATCTGAAGTTCAAATAACCACAGAGTCCATGTGGCTGGAAGAGACTTTTGGAGGTATCTACGCACCCACACTGCTCAAAGCAGGGACACTCAGAGCAGCTTGCCCAGGACTGTGTCTAGCTGGAACCAGAATATCTCCACAGGTGGAGACTCTGCAGCCTCTTTGGACAGCCTGTTTAGGACTTCACCACACTCATGGTGAAAATATATTTTGTTGTCATTAAATGGAATTTCTTCCTTCTCACTTTGAGCCCATTGCCTCCTGCCCATTCACTGGTCACCACTTATAAGAGTCAGGTTCCATCTTCTCAATATTCTCTGTGCTTCTGAGGTACCTGCAGAAGCCTTTCGTTGCTGCTCTTTATTTCCCTCACCAGATTTAAGTCTAAGTGGGTTCTGGCTTTCCTAACTCCATCTCTGCATGCTTATAGTGTGTCTTTACGTTCCCCTTCCATCACTTGACCCTGTTTTCACCTTCCATATGTTTCTACTGTATGCTTTTTTTTTTTTTTTCCCAGAAGCATCTTGCTCATCAGGTCTCCCGTCACCTCTGCCTGCATCCCTGGTTGGTAGGACAGACTCAGAGGAGAAGATCTCTGAAAATCAAAGCTGACAACACTAGAAAAAAACTGGGCATACAGTCAAAACTTCAGGTTTAAAACAAAATAAAAACTTCAAAATAAAAGATAACTGAAGTGCCCAGAGGAGACTGCTAAGAAAAACAGATTACAACTCATGGCTAGTATTGTAACTTCAGAAGTTAGAAGGGCTAATCCTTTAGTAGACCAAGTCGGATGCCACAGTCTACTGTTTTTCAAAAATGCCCATGAGAAGGAAAGTAGAAACGTCTCAAGATGTCATTTCAGCGCTGTGTGAAATAGGATCCCAGGCTGCTCTCATGCTAGCTTGACTGTGAGAGCATGGAGTACTCCCATCATAACAGCCATAATACACTTTCCCTCAAACATCCATTTCAGGTCTTGAAAATCGGCATCACAAGGTTCTGTGCAATCACCTAAAAGGATCAGTAGAAGTGAGATGTAGATTAATCTATCAACAGGCAGACTACTGAAAACCCATTATCTTCTTCCCCTGCATTCCATAGTATTAATTCCAGTTTATGAAGAACTCCCTCTACGCTGAAAAAGCTGCCTTTTAATTAGTGTATCTTCTGACACTGGGTGTACAAGCAGCCACTTCTAGAACATCATGTAAAGGATACAGTCTGTCCATCCCTGCCTGCAATTTTCTCCCCCTCACTGCTATTCCCTCTGCTTTGCCTTTGCCAAACCTTTAGTATTGGTGCCCATCTGTCAGATTCCCGGAGAGAACTTTCACACGATGGCAGATCTAGTTTATCAGACACGGCTGCTGAAAAGGGCAGATCCAGTCCATTACCTACTGACATTTATACCACCTTCCTTATCCCATGGTTTTGTACCCGTGTGATACTGTGGAAGATCAGATGAAATTACTAAGTAAGCAGAACACCAAGTCATTTGTTTTTTGCGTTCTTTTGGTTAATGATAAGAATCAGCTCAATAAAAGATGTCAGATAGTGACTAAACAACATAGAGGTTAGGGGCAACAGAACATTTTTTGTAGCAGAAATTACTATATGAATTCTAGCAATAAAGATTGCAGCCATCTTTCCTCCAAAGAGCCTTGTAGGTACAGCATGGCTTCCCTGAACTCATCCCCCTAATCTCAACCCTTTAGGAAGGTTTTTCTGTTTCACTGCCCATATTGATCCAAGTGAATTAGCTACACATAAATTACATATGTTGACCAGATTTTTTTTTTCATCTTTAGGCAAAAAAAAAAAAACAAAAAAACAGGGAACAAACATCTATCAATAGTTAACTTGATATGTAAAGTACACCAGAAAGGGTCAAGTCCTCTTAGTTGGAAGTCTCCTATAGACTTGAGAACTATCATTACAAATAAAATACTTTAAATTTACCAGTTTTCACCACACCAACAAATTGAGATGATTGGCATGACCCTCAGCTTCCCATACTAAGACGACAGGCAACGAGTAATAAAGGAGCCATCAGAGTCTACTGGGAAACAGTAAAACACCCCTAAGATGACTTTCCAGTTAATTTTACTGTCACAGGTACACAATTCATAATTAGAGCTCCACATAATGTTAAGAAGGTTCATGAAAAACTAGGCTAAAAGGTGACAAATGAGGAATACTAACAGTTATATACTAAAGAAGTAGAACACTCCTAAAAGTAAACAGTATGTTGCAGATATATATACATGAATATATACATGAACACATACTAAAGAAGATGACTACACTGAACTGAAAATAGTTAACTGTACATGAATGCTGCATTATGGTGGGGTGGAGATAAGCATAGTCTCAATCGAGTCTAAGAACAATAGTAAGGATTTGGGACATACATTAGAGGTATACAATAAACAGTTAACATTTCAAAGTGAATGATTCAAGTATGTTTGAACATCACTCTGACTAAAACTGTACTGCTTCATGAATGGGTAGTAGCACCTGCAATATATTCTCATTAGACTTTTCTACTTCTTGACTGCAAACCAGCAGGGCTCCGGGGAACAGAAGTCACTCTCTGTGGGCTACAAGAAACCACATAACAAGAGTCTTAGCAACCAAAAAGAGCAATTTTGTGCTCCGTATACCTGCAGTGAGAATCAGCACGTTCAGTGCTGTTGTGTAGTTAAGCAGCTAATCCCTAAAAAGCCTCAACTCAGCATGTACGAAATGAGATTTCTAGAAATGTATGTTTTGGCCAAGTTTGAGCAGGCCATCACAAGTATTTTCACACAGGACTGACAACTGGTGAATCAAAATCCTCCAGCAATGTAAAAGCACTCCATGAAAAGTGTGCACAATTTTCTTTCTTAAATGGAAACAAAAATGGATTTTTCTCTCCAACATGACTGAGAAGAAACAACTGTTTGTCCTGCAGCTTTCCTCCCTCCTCTGCCACCCTGTCAAAATAAAAAGCCAGGGAGGAATTTTCCATATAAGTACTTTACAGGTCAATAAAGTTACAACTAAGTGTTTTATAATAAAAAATGTCAATCAGCTTTAACTAAAGAAGTGCTGTTCCCACATTATAGGAAGCCTATTCATAACATGCAAGAATCCAAACAACAAAGAATTCAAAATGAAAAAAACAATCCCCCTCCAAATTTGTTTCCCAGCTATCAAAGCATTTTTGGGAAGGAACTCCTCAACTTTCTTGGTGTGCAGACCAACGATTATTTCTGGAGAGAAACTCCAGAATTTGGCCGTACTGGATTTCCCAACATCTCTAGTACCATTACTAAGATAACGTATCTTGTTTCTCCAAACTATTAGTCTCTTTTCAAAAGCTGGCCTGGTAAGAATTGCAGGTGATTCCTCTGCTGTGCTTCTAATGCTGAAGCTCAGCACTGGGCTCCATCCACTGAGATGAGCTTAGCTGAGGCCAAAGAGCTATGTGCAAAGGGTTCCAGCTTCTGCCTCTCGCAGTGTACCACTAGGGATTTCACAGCTCCTCCAATGGAGATGCCACATGGCTTTCTCACCAGCTGCACCTGCCTTCTAGGTGAAACAGGAAAAGCAAATCAGAAAACTCTAGCACTGAAGCCAGCATGTCCTCACTGCAGAGTGGGCAACTTCTTGCATGACCACAATGTAAGCTCATTTTGCAGTCTAACTTCTGCCACTAGGACCAGCTCCTGCTTGTGCACCTTCAGATCCAGGTCAAAGGCTTTTCTGTCAGACTAGGAATGAGGATTGGCCTAAAACTTCAGCTCTAAGGGCTATCCTTAAAGGCTATTTCCCTAAAGGGCACGCATACCAAATCTGGGTCCCTTTTCTTGAAGAACTTCATTGTTCTTCATTATACTGTTTCTACATGGAGACTCATTCATGAAATGCATCCACTGAAAAGGCCACACATATAAAAAGCCTTCTATATTAAGGATTTTGGAACTCATGGGATACCACTTTACTGACAGCTTCTAAGACAGAAGAACCAAATAAAACTCAGAAGTGCTTTCAGAAACAACAGTAAAGAAAAATAAGATGAGAAGGATAAGGAGCGGTTTTAGTGAATACATTTTTAAGACAAGAGGATTTTACGTTACAGCAGAAAAATACCACAGCTCAGTGGTTTGCCCTGGGGCCTTTTTTTCCCCTGAAACCAAAACACACACTTAGCAAGTCTTCCTGAATGACTAAGAAATGGACAAAAAAAGCTTCAATATAAAAGAAATTGATGTCAAGATTCTTTTCCTAAACATTTATCATCTGGCATAAAAAACATAGCAGTTTACATCCCCAGAAGGAGGAATAGATTTTTTTTTTTCTAAAAAACAGAAAGATATAGAGTAATTGCAGTACTATTTTCAGTGAAAATCATGCTGCATCTCAAGTGGAACAAAAAACAAGTAACAGAGGCAGATGTTCAGTTAATACATGTTAATGTGAAGTATCCTATTACAGTAATGACACTGTTTTTAAATGCTTTTCTCTATACCTGTGGAATTTCAAAACAAGCTCTAGCATATCATAGCGACTTCCAGTTCTTTCATCTTCTAGCACTGTAGTTGAAGAACATTAAAAATATTCTTGGACACATATCAAGGTAAAAAAATACATAACTCAAATGCTGACTTTCCAGAAAGAGATAGAAGATAAAGTCCTTGTGGTCACAGAGCCAGCTGAGTTACACATTTAATGGAATATATATATATAAATCTCTCCTAGTGTTCATATTTTCAGCACAGGTAATATTTCGTTCTTCTTTACTTTAGATTGTGCTTCAGTTAATTCTTGTGGATTCTTATTTTCTTTTAAATATATATACATGCCTTAATATATACTACATGAAAGAATAAAAATAAAGGAACTTTTCCTTCAAAAAATAATTAGAATGCTGCTTTACTTCCTTGCAACTACTGTGCTGCTAATATTACTTCAATGAGAAATCCATGACAGTATGAGAAAGGACCATGAATAACAATAAAACCAACAATAAAGTACATAAATGTCCTCCTTAATTCAGGCCACACACAATAAAAAGCAAAGCTCCTAACACAAACAGAGTGAAGTGTGTATACATCATATACAACATGCTACACTTCCAAAGAACAGATATTTACCTTTGTTGCAAGTTGAGACACTGAAGATGGAACTTCATCGTGAAGAAACTGGTCTTTATTCTCCAAAAAAAAAAAGAATAAAGATAAAAAAAGGCTCATGGTCAGTTCAGTTTGACAATCAGCAGCAGCATTTTAGAATACTCATAAATGCTTTGATTCTATTCAAAACAACATGACAGAAAATTGACAATACATGGTCATACCACAGACCTAAGCAAACATCACAGCAAATGCTGCACCAGAAGCAAAAACACAAAATCAAATCCCTACAAAACCAAAAGCCCCACACCAACTGAAAAGAGAGCCCAAAAACTCCTGTGTCAGAAGGATTTCCACACAACTGAAATTTAAAATTTAACTTGAATCTTAAATTAATAGTTATGCCTGCAGTTTTTTTGTAGATGTCGCTCCATGCAGTGTCCATGCCCTGGAGCAGGCAGTGTCCAAAGATTCTCTCCACTTGCACATCAGAAAGCACTACACTTCCCCTTCATTAAAGACTTTTGCCTGCATTCCTTTCTCTTCTATTTTCAACATCTCTGATGAAAACCAGAGTACTGAGAATGCTAGCAAAGGTAATTTAATAGGGCAGCATTTTTGCCCGTCTCTGAATCAAGCTGGTATCTCTGTGCACTCAAGCCAGCTATCAACAGGCCCCCCAAGACAAGTAAGATCAGTACCAGGAACAGTTTACAGGTCGAAGAAGGTTATGAGAAGTGAGCCACAGTATATAAGAATTGTAGGATTTTCTCATCTTTGTCTATGTTTTAACAAGACACACGTATATATTTTTTGCTCTACATGTAGCTCCAAATACTGGTAGCCTCTAAAGACAAAATAGGAACAGAAACCTACAACTTACATAATTTAAGAGCAATTCTAAAAAACCAGAAGAAAACAAAAACAAAAAACCCTCACAGAAATTATAGGATAACAGTTTATAGAAAGCCTCTCTGAAGTGACAATTTCACAGAATTCCCAGTAGCTACTTTGGACCCTTTTTTGCTTATGACAGACAACTATCATTTCAAAATCAAATTTGTTCACTCCTACCTTTTTCAACTAAAAGAAAATGTTAACAAGCTTATGAGCTCAGGATTTTTTTTTTCTTTTTTGTTTATTTTTTAAGGTAACTCCATATAAATAAAACCACATATCTCCACACAAAATGCCCAAAGACCTGTCACTTTGCTAACAGCATTAGGAAGAGGTGAGAAAGCATGTAGTCATGGAGGACCCCAGAAGTATCAGCCTCCTCTAGGAGAGGCCACCTTCTCATCCCACACATCCTTTTTTGATTATATTTATTGTAATTTCTTAGTAACGTTTCTTAGTACAGGCAATCCTTCATACTGTACAAGGGGTGACAAACATTTCTAGAACCAGCATGAAGACCATCCCTCTGTACTTCAGCAACAACTGTATGTTGGAAACAGCAATTTGCAGATAGGGAAGAGTACTTGCTGGGGCAGAATACAAAGTCAGGAACTCCTGTCATCACCAAAAATGACACTACTGCATGCTGTGGACCTCAGTAAGTTACTGAACTTCTGCATTTTGGTCAATTGTCTTAATACAGGACATCATTGTACATGGGATACTAAAAATTACAAAGTTAACATTTGTGCAATACTCCAGAATGAAATTTAGTTACTTTTTTTCATCCCCAGTTTAAAGAGAGAATTTTGGAATCATTGGCAATATTTTAAACAGGAATGCCATACAGAATTCCAGGGTAAGAGCTAGGGAACTCTCATCCAATTTGTCCAAATTTTTCACTCAAAATAAAAAAAATAAAAAAAATCAAGTACTAGTAAAGCCTCCAGGAAAAATGTGGTAAGAGGAAAAGTGATTTCAGCCATCCAGAGCTGTCAGAGCCGCCAGGTACAACAAGCACAATGCTATCTCCAGAACAAACAAGGCACCATTGGTACCTCCCAGAGAAACAACACCTCTCACTTTCATTCTTTCAGCTTTCCAAACATATTAAGAGGGATTATAAAAATACGACAATGCATAAAGAAAAGATGACAGGGCAAAGGCATACAGCCTCCATCAAGCCAGAGCATACAGAAACAGAAATGCAAAACGACTTTCACAGTGCAAGGTTTTAGGGAAAAGCTGAGAAATGGGGTGAGCATCTCACAGGGCTGGGGAGCCAGATAACAAGCACAGGAAAACTGGAACACCATCTCTAATAAAAGATGTCATTCACAATGAACAGTTTAAAAAAAATAATAAAACCGAACCTTTTCTACCAACTGTGATAAGCAGGGTTGTGTTGTTAATACATCCACATGTTACTACTCACAGACACAGAAGGCGATCCTCATAACGAACAGGCAGTAGCTCTCAGGAGGACACTCGCACAGTGGGGGATTGACAGTTCAAAGGCAACACAAAGTTAAAAGATACAAAGTACAAAGACAAAAAGATATTAATCCTCCAGAAAAGCAACTGGGGAGAATCCATTGCTCAAAAGACATTTTACAGGAGTTTAAGACTTATCAAGAGGCCAAAAGCCCCTGAGCACCATAGGGCTCTCTGAAGATCTGTAATGACAAGGACAAGGGGGAACAGTTCTAAACTACCATATGGGACATGTAGGTTAGATGTTAGGTGGAAATTATTTACTCAGAGGGTGGTACTTTATTTACTCAGAGAGCTGCCCAGAGAAGCTGTGGATGTCCCATCCCTGTAGGTACCCAAGGCCAGGTTGGATGGGGCCCTGGGCAGCCTGAGCTGGTGGGTGGCAACCCAGCCCATGGCAGGGGGATTGGAACTATATGGTCTTTAAGGCCCCTTCCAATCCAAGCCATTCTATGATTCTAAGAGATCTAAGAGATGAAGAGTTGGTCAATTGTGACGCATGCCTGACATCCATCCATATGCCCTATGAGCTTTCAGTAACTTGTGACTGACACCAAGGAGGTTTCAACTAACCAACACCGGTAGGTTTAAATTTATCAGTCTCAGGCAGACATGATTTCTACACATTTACTGGAAAACTTGTGGCTAGGGAAAGCAGAGGAAAGCAAGGCAGGAAAAAAGCATGCTTCACAGCAGCCACAGCATTCACTGACTCGCATGGGTGGAGAGAGATCTGCACACTGGGTGACAAGAAAAGTGACAGGATCTGGAGCAGTATGAGGAAGGTCCGAGAAGAGACAGGAAGGTACAGACAGCCCACCTTCATCTGTTATCTGGGGAATCACTTTTTTTCCTCTTCTATAGATATGGTCTACTTTCATCACTGATCAGGGACCAAGGAACCTACAATTTCATTTTTTTTCTTTCATTCTCCTCCAAGGGGACAAACTACTACATAGCTATTTGTAAAAGGTGAAGATACACTTGCTTTCTCATGCAGCATAAGAAACACCAACGTTTATGCATTATCCCAGTTTACTTTAGTCTAAGTAGTTTACAGTTACTTTAACTTAAAAGAAAAACATTATAGCATTTAGTAATGAAACAGGCAACTAAATACTAAGGCAAGTGGGAAATGCTGATCAACATGAATAGCCTTTAGTTCTGGCACGAGAATGCTGGTATGCACAGTGTGTTTTCGTAAGGAAACAAGTGCCCTTTTGTTGGACACACTGCAAACCATAGGGTACTCAAGGGATTAATTCAACTAGCACATAAACCTTTTTGTACAGAGATCAAAACTGTAATCTACTTCCCTCAGCTTCCTTTGCGGTAAAGTAATTAATTAGTCCCTTCAGATCATTCAGTCCACGATGAGAAACACTGAACACCAAAGAGTTAAGGCAAATACTATCATCAAGTCGCCCTCCACGTCTTTCTCCTGCTCTAGTACATTAAATGGCATATTATCGATTTTCTCTACTCAGTTATGGAGCCTTCCTATCACACATACACTGGTTGTCACACGTAAGAAAAAGTGATTATTTTAGGATTTTTTTTTTTGTACAAATTACTGCCCTTCCACTAACCTGTTACATCTCTTCTGCCTACTGCCATGCCTCATCAAGGACTAAGTGGAATTTAACATCTAGGTCACCATGCCTGTAAGTGAAAATTAGATTATGAACCACAAATGAATAACTTAAGTGGAACAAAAACCAACCACCACCACCTGAGGAGATATTTGCCTTGCAGAAACTAAAAACAATTCCCAGTCCTCCATAAAGCCCCAAAGTAACCCAGAGATAGGAGATGGAAAAGAAAAAATAAAAATCGCTCAGAAGATTGTAGACCTCAAAGTTAACCTCCAAAGCTGGAAAGGTTCCCAAAACACTGATTACAAACCAAACAGGAGAACAACTCTATATACACAGCCTGACCGGAGACGGCCAGCTCGCGCTCAGACGAGATCCCACTGTCAGATCACTATCTTCAACCACAGCTAACAAAAGAACCTGCTTCCTTCGGTTTGAGCAGGATTTTGCTGTAACATCAAATGAAAGAAATAAAGACTACAACAGATGAATAAAGCAAAAGTCACTCCACTTATCTGGCTTTAGATCTGAAACAAAACCAGAGCAAAACACACTCCTCGCTGGAATAAGGAGAAAGCAGCAGGTAACTTTGGTCTTAGGCCTCGCATTCTTGATCACACGCACATACACCTGGAACAATCGATGTGTGGATATAAATATGCTTTTCAAATCATCAGCTTGAAGCAACTATGATCAAACGTAGATGGACACAGCTGGAAGAAAAAAAAAACACCTAATGCACCTAATGCCGATGCAAAATGGAACGTGCCCTTCGAGGACACGAGGCCTGCAGTCTGAACAGCCAAGCAGCGCACTGCTCAGTCACACAGCCTGCTTTCATGCAAAGCCAGGTGTTCAACAGACGCAACTCCACGTTGAACTGTGAATTTCCCTTCTCCTTGATAGCAGAGAAGGTCTAGTTTAAGTCCAAGACCATTTTAGTCTTGTCCATACTTCATCTGCTAGGTCTCAGTCATTCAGTGCTATTTCCATGTCCCTAAAACAAGTGAACAAACCAAGCTAACCATCTGAACAGCTGGTGTACAGTGAAAACTTATTAATACCACCAATAAAAAATATTAAACTAGGTACTTCCAAAGTCTTTTCACGCTCAAGAGTTATTTGGCATTTTAAACTGGTTTCTCAAAAACTATATAAAGAACATTCTAGTACTCTAAATCGCTCTCTAGCATTACAAAAGCATCTCCATTATAACAATAACCCAGTTCAGATGCCACTGTGACCGAACAGTGACAGTGACTGCCACCCTGGCAGCCTCCTCTGCCACTCTGCAGCAAAATGGAAAATAATCTGTTCACAAAGAAAAGGAAAGCTTAAAAATGAATTATGCTAAAGAATGTGCTTTCCTCTTTGAACCTAATACTTTCATCTTACAATTCACCAGACCACGTGCAGAAGAGCTTGCTGTACCCTGCTGCCTTTGAGAAGTCCAGGTGACTATTTCAGATAGCAAAATTGCTTTCATATTCTAGGTCCCCATCTTCTGCAATTAACTATTATTCTCCAGATTGACCGGATGATGAAAAACAGTTTTCCTATTTTTTCACTGTTTGAAATATTACTAAGGCTGAACAGATCAAAACAAAGATGATGTTTTTTCCATCAGCATTCACAGCTGTCAAAAACTTGTTTAGCATTCTGACAAACTGTTTCATTCAACCACTTCTTCTTCAGTTATTGCTTTGCGTTTTTTTACACTTTAAAATAGAATATCTAAATTATTTCCATATTTTGACTGTCAATCGATACAAATGGCAAGAGTTACTGGAGAAGATTAATTTCCAAAGGTAAGTATTTACACAAAAATACTTCTGTAGTTCTGCGTTTTATTGGCATCACAAAAAGAAATATCAGAGCAGCAGATTCCGATGCTCCGCGTTCTCTCATCACTAAAGGAGGTTATTTTATTAATTGCTCACATTATCGCACCTGCATGTAATAAGAAGTCATTATAATACATCTTACTCAGATTTTGCTTCAAATAATATTTCTGGAAGAATGTTGCTAAACACCTTAAAAATAATTTTAAAAACTGAGCTCATTAAGAATATGCTTTTGCCCAATTTTTAATATTTAAAGGATGCTCCAGGAACTGGAAACAACTATACTGAGAGGGAAATACTATCAATGTCAACACTGAAAATATGGCCGGATAATCAATTTGACTTGAATTGCTGCAATAGTGTAAATATTCCAATAAAGTTTTTGATTCTGATGATGTTTCTGATTGAAAATTCTCTGATGTAATGACTTACCCACACCAGAAAATGATGATAGTTCAAAAGACAGTATCTGACTTATGATTTTTTTATGGAGTCACGCACGGCATTTGAAGTTAAATTACACATCCCCCAGAAAAAACCTCTTGCATGAGTAATAGTAATATTTTCGTAGAATAGCTTCTGCAAAGCAGGTTGAACACTTTATTTTTGGTTACGGTGTTCAACAGCAAACACACCACTTCCTTTTGAGATGCTGCTTTCATCTCCACATACAGGGCTACATTCACAGTCTAGGCTGGCCCCTCGCAATGAGCTAGAAGAATCATAGCATTGCTCAGGTTGGAAAAGACTTCAAGATCATCAAGTCCAGCCTCAACCTAACCATACTACCCTAACTCTAACAACCCTCCACTAAATCATTCCCTGATGATGTCAGGACTGAAAACTGCTCTACCTGGCAAGGGATTCATCTAAATGCTAATAACTCTACACATCTCGTGGATGCTTTTATGCAATCAGACAAAAAGTTTCTACAAAAGCAAGGGAAGAAATCAAAGCTTTATTCAGTAGTAAAGAATTGAATACATGAAAAATATCAGTTCTTTCTCAAAAGGTACTACATACTAGTTTGTTCATATACTAATGCCATGCAATCTCCACACTGCTAGGAAAGTATGCTTCTATTAACTTTGCAAAAGCATACCACAGAATGGTAGAATGGTCGGAACCACCCAGTTCCAGCCCCTGTACTGTGGGCAGGGCTGCCACCCACCGGACCAGGCTGTCCAGGGCTCCATCTAACCCAGTCCTGAGCACCTCCGGGGATGCAGCACGCACAGCTTATCTGAGCAGCCTGTGCCAGTGCCCCACCACCCTCTGAGTAAGAAGTTCCACTTAAAATTTAACTTAAATCTACCCTCTTTTAGTTTAAAACCATTCCTATCTTATCACTATGTGCCTGTGTAAATAGTCAGTCTACCTCTACAAAGATACAGCAAAGAGATTAGAGATGATGGATCTCCAGAAACGATTTTGAGAAGAATGGGATTTTGGATCAGCCAAAGGGAATAATTCCATATGGTGCTTGCAGGGATGCAGACAGACAGGGCTGAGGACAAACAGAGGCTGTTTGAGCTAGTCAAGCAGAACTGGCACCAAAAAAGACACAAGTGTTAAAAGTGACAAATGGGCAAGAGGAAGGGGTTGTACTGAGAAAAACCTTGAAAGCAAGGATAGGAATCTTAATTTCAATGTCCTGAAACAAAGGAAAGCCAGCCGAAGAAACTGAACCAGAAAGATAAGGGCCACTTAAGCTTTATGTCATAAACAACAACACTAATATCTGCAAAAAGACACCTCAAGACACCATCAGCTCTCTTCAGGGCTCCATAAAGGCTGAGAAAGAAAAAGGATCCACTCAAGAAGCTGCTGCAGGATGCATGTGACAAAAAAAAAAAAACAAAAAAAACAGGAAAGGCAAGTCAAGAAAAGCTTCAGGAGAGTTTTTGTTGTCACTCCTCCCAGTCTGATGTTCAGAAAGGACAACAGAATACAGGTGATGGATGTTAGCCAGTAAAATGTCACAAAATGTCACAAGAACTACTTTGATGAAAAAAATAGGCTAGAACAGAGGAGTGTGTATAAAGAAATTGTAAAAGTACCGCATGCAAAGCCTGAGACACATTTAAGTGGTTAGAAAGTGAAGGAAAGACATTAGCTGGATTAACATTCACTACTTCTTTTTAATTAAAAAGTAATCTTATTCAGTGTATTAGTAGAGCATACAAAATGCTGTGCAGCTCCCACCCATTCCTTCAGGGTCTGTCTGAGTTCAGCTCAGCTGGAGATGAAAGCTAGTCCCAAAATTGTACCAGAGATTTAAGCATCTTAATTAAAATAGATAACTAAAAATCTGTATACCCAACTTTAAACATGTTCAGTGTGCAAGCCTAAACAAAACTCATCATTAAACATGTTTTTGCGCATATTCCCTGTGAATATAACCAAAAATACCATCACAGGGGAACAGGTCAAGCAAGAAGAGGGATCCAGAGCATTTTACATGACAGACAAAGTTGCAAAATATAATAGAATTTAGCTGGATACTCATCAGCTGCCCTAATATATAGGCGGATTCCAAAGCTGAGCACCATTTTACGTAAGAGTTGCATGAAATATTGACACATCATTGACATCTCTGGGGCCTGATTAGATTACAGCAGACTTTAATCAAGGAGAATACAGCATGACTGCCAAAACACTGCCCTGCTGAAGTCAAAACCAAGCATTTTTCCCATTCCAAAAATATAACTCCAGTTTGAAACATAATGAGTATATTACAAACTGAATGCAGGTTTGGCAAGCGTAACTGTATGTTTCAAGCATATTTTGAGAGAGAAACACAAGAAGACATTAATTTCATTTTACACACTTGCACTATTCACACGTATTAAGTTGCCTTCATGCATTAACTGTAACTAGCCAATAAAGAACCTTCATTGCATAAATGTAAAATATTTATGCTTTGAAGAGTAAACTAAAATTAACCTTTATGATTCAGCCTAAAACTGTCTGATCTAAAAAAATAATAATATACAACAATTGTGCACACGTACACAAATCATTTCGGAATTTACTTGTCTTTCTTATCTCAGGAAACAGCTTAGTATTTTAAATAAGTGTTAACAATTCAATATACTTCAACGTATGCAGAAACTTTTGCTAAAAAGTGGCTAGAGGCTGTCAGTTCCCTCCCACTGCCATTCTCATGCTCTGAAATTTGTTTTTTTTCTGCCTGGGAAAAAAAATAAAATAAAATAAAATAAAATAAATCAAACCACTCTCCACAAAAACAGAACGATCACAATTCTGGGTTTAAGCAAGTGAGACCATGAACCTCTGCAAATCCAAACGTCTGCTTGTGTAAGCCCAGATCAGCCTTCCATATCTAAATAGGATGATTAAAATTTCTGTAGAGCCACAAAGGTTTTTTTCTTTTTTTAATTCCAGCAGCCTAATTCTTTGTTGCTGTCTGCTCCCGAATGTCCTAATTACTAGGTTCTACTGCAAGAACTCCTTCACTCTTTTCCAGCTTTGAAGAAACTACATACAGCGGCATAAATCAAACGTGATAATGACAGTGAATCTTCCATTTTAGCAACTGGTGTATCAGGAAAGAACCCAGAGGAAATGAAATCTAACAGCAAACTTCTGCCCAAAATCCAATGACGGGATTTTTAAATCCAGTACAGATCATTCCAATCAATTATTTAGAGCTTAGCCCTCGAGACATAAAATGAGGGAGCTCTGGATTCTTTTCTTCTTGATAAGGACATTCTTCATCCACAGTTCAGACATTCTGCCCATGACAACTCCAACACAGCAAAGGCAAACTGAGTTTCTCCTGCACAGCTACCATACCAGAACCACATCTCCTCCACTCCATGGCCCTCTCCCGCAGCTCAGGACACAGCCACGTAGCACAGCTCACTGCTGAACCCCCCCTGCACCCTGCTGCACTCCACTCCCTCATGACCCTACTATTAGGAGCAAATGCAGGTTCTGACGAAATGTCAGAAATCACAAAGGCTAAAAGTGAGGCCCTTGAGCCTTATCAGATCTAACAAGCTGAACAAGTGCAGTACGTTACCTCCCACTTTCTCCTTGAGGCCCACCTGAATCACATCTCAGAAACACTTGTACCTATGGCTTATCTAGGTGCTACCTTGATGGATTGCAAAAAACATTAATCAGACGATCATACTTCTCCATATATCTATCATTCCTTAAAGCTTAAATAAAATCTAAAATTACTACTTTAAAAAACAGTCTTTCCCAAATTTAAAAATCAAGAAGACCTGACGCAGACCAAACAACATTAACTGTCTCCAAAGCAGTTTCAGGGCTAACCCACACTAGAGCCCCGCTAACTTTCCAAAACCATTTATCTTCAAGAATATTTCATCTAGGGTTTTTGAATGATTTATTCTTCCCCTGCCATCTCCTACACCAAAAAGTATATCTTATCCTAGCGCCACCGGTAACAGATATTGTGGGAGTACAAATGGAATTTTATTAAAATTGATGAAAATGGCAAACTATCTGCACCAGAAATTGTTGTCAATACCATTTCAACTCGAGATCCCTTACTAAGGAAATGGAAGCTTATGGTGGTGAAGACAAAGAACGGGACAAAAACAAACAAACACACACACAAAAACAAACAAAAAAAAAAACAACCCAAAGAACCAAGCAAACAAGAAACAGCATACCAGATCTCTGTTGCTAAAGTTGAAGAAAAAATAACATGAGAATTATAAGGATGAAAGACCAAAGAACCACCCTCTGATCTGGGGAACACTAGGGTCAGGAGCATTGGAGGTGTCTGGGAGTTCTTGTATGTAAAGAAGAGCAGGGAATGGTCCCTGCAAAGCATGTGGTGACTGGATGTTTGTGGTGGGTTCCAGGAGGTAAGCAAGCCTAGGAGGACTGTAGAGAGCAAATCAGCAGCATAGTGAAAGCAGCACAAATTCCCAAGCATCTGAGGACAGGAACCACGGAAGTAGATGCTACATGTGGTATGAGAAGCTGCAGAAGACATATCCCATATCCAACCCCATAATCCCCTTCATCCCTTGAAAGATTCTTCAAAATAAGTATCTGTTCCTCCTCTTACAGAAGATGCCATTTATCCACAGGCATTTTCACATCTGGAGACAGGGCTCTTGTGGTCACAGGACACAAGAATAGCCAAGGTGAGGCTGCACTGGAGATAAGAGCAGTGATATTTTGGTTCCTGGGAGAAGGAGGGAATATCTGCTGTGACTAGGGGAGGCTGCTCATCAGCAGCAGCCACGTGTTGACACCTATCACAGCTACCAACCAGAAACTCAAGCAGAGATAGGCTGTCCAGATACACGGCAGCTCTTCCAGTAAGACAGGTAGGAGGCACAGGGCAGGCAGTGGGGTGGGTGTTTGTACCCAACCGCGCACACAAATCCCACCAGCCCGCAGCCCTAGGCTATGCCTAATCCCAGTTTGGTGGCAACGGAAGATCAGATCTGCAAGAAAGCTGAACAGGCTGCTGAGCCGGGCTGATGCCGAATCGCTATCGAGTTCTTGAAAGCAGTCAGCAAACATTCTCGTAGTTGATTTGCCCCGTGCTCCACCGATGCCCTTCCTTTCCAATTGTGTTCGTTCGACGACAGTTCATCGGGAAGGTCGCCGCTGGATAGCAACTTACCATTTAACAGCGAGAGCCTTCAGTAAGACTGCAGCTATCTACAGATATCCAACAACTCCGGCAGAAGCCACCCTGACAGAACTCGGCACCGCACACAAACGCACGGCCATCCGCAGGCTGCTCGCCCAAGGATGGCCGCGTAATTCACCGCGCCGGGCGCTGCCCAGGGCCGGGGCAGAGGCGCGGGAAGGAAGGGAGAGCCGGGAGGAGGACGGGAGAAGAGAGACGGCGAACGAGGAGCCCCGACCCGCTGACAGCCGCACGCACGGCACCCGCGCCGGCACCTTCGCCCGTCGCGGCGCGCATCCCGGCGTGGAAAACTGATTACTCATGTCGCCGGCGGGAGAGGAGGGGGCCGAGCCCCGCGGCCCCCGGCCCCGCTCTTACCTGGGGGGCCGCGAAGGCGGCGGCGGGCGGCGGCGGGCCGCGGGGCCGCGTCTCCTCCTCCTCGGGGGAGTCGTCCAGGAGAACTTTGCTGCTCTTGTTGAGCTTCCACATGGCGGGCGCGGGGAGGCGGCTGTCGCCTCGCTGGCGGCGAGCGGGCCGAGGCCGGGCAGGGCGGCTGGGCTGGGCTCGGCTGGGCTGTCACCCCGCCGGGGGCTCCCGGGGCGGGAGGGAGGAGCGCTGCCTGCCGGGGCCGGGAGCCCGCCCCCCGCGCCCGCCTCGCCTCGCCTCGCCTCGCCTCGCCTCGCCTCTCCCGCCGGCCTGCGGCGGCCCCAGCCCGCGGGGCCCGAG